>CM010610.1:17298977-17898977 GCA_003430845.1 Xanthoceras sorbifolium | reverse complement strand
ATCAATCTTCTCTACGATCGGAAGCAATCTGAACAGGTGCTTGATGCTATTAAGTCTAGGGAACGAGAGTTAGAAAGTCTCCTCTCGAAGGAGGAATTATACTGGAAACAGCGGTCGAGGGTCGATTGGCTACTCGCAGGGGATAAGAACTCTAAATTTTTTCACAGAAGAGCGACGGCCAGAAAGAAGAAGAATCAGATTAGCTCTTTGCTGGATAGTAGAGGGGTCCGTAGGGAGTCTGAGCAGGGCATGTCCAGTGTGGTTTTGGATTATTTCTCAGACTTGTTTAGGTCTATCCAGCCATCATCCTCCGATCTCTCTGCTGCCTCCTCTTTTCTTGAAAGTAAAGTTAATGCCCAAATGGCAGGCAGACTTGGAGAGGCCTTCACTCGAGCTGAGGTACGTTCTGCAGTTTTCGAAATGGGTCCAAACAAGGCCCCTGGTCCCGATGGCTTCCATGCTCTCTTCTTTCAGAAATTTTGGAATGTGGTTGGCGAGGATGTCTCTAGCGTGTGCCTTAAAGTTCTTAATGGTGGATGCTCAATTGAGGAGTTCAATACCACTAATGTTGTCCTGATTCCAAAGGTTAAAAACCCGGAGCGTATGACCGATTTCAGACCCATCAGTCTTTGCAGTGTTATTTATAAGACTGTCTCAAAGGTTATGGCAAATAGGTTGAAAGAAATTCTGCCCTTCATTATATCTTCAGAGCAGAGTGCTTTTGTACCAGGGCGGTTAATTTTTGATAATATTATGGTTGCTTTTGAGCTTCTCCATTCTATCAAGAAACAGAAAAAGGGTAAAAGAGGGTATGCAGCAATTAAACTGGATATGAGTAAGGCTTACGACCGTGTCGAGTGGGGTTTCCTGGAGTTCATTATGAAGAAGTTAGGTTTTCCTAATCACTTTAGATCCCTTGTTATGGACTGTGTGTCGACCTCCAAGCTTTCCTTCCTGGTAAATGGGAAGTCTGTGGGGGAAGTTTCTCCGCATAGAGGGTTAAGGCAGGGGTGCCCTTTGTCTCCTTATCTATTCCTCCTATGTGCAGAAGCTTTATCTACTCTTATCAAAGGCAACGAATCTAATGGACAATCTTTGGGTATGAGATGTTGTCGCGGGAGCCCTCTAGTGAGTCATTTGTTTTTTGCAGATGATAGTATCGTTTTTTGCAGGGCTTCAGTTCAGAATTGTGAGAAGTTGAAACAGATCCTTAATGTCTATGAAAAAGCCTCTGGCCAGCGGATTAATCTGCAAAAGTCTAACATCACTTTTAGCCCTAATGTGGAAGATGACCGCAGCGCCAGTATCTTGAATTGCCTGGGTCTAGCTAATGCCCAAGCCCATGATAAATATCTTGGCCTCCCAACCATGGTGGGGAAAAATAAACGGAAAACCTTTAGTGATATTAAGGAGAGGGTCTGGCGTAAGATCAGAGGGTGGAAAGGCAATCTCTTCTCGATGGGCGGGAAAGAAGTTCTTATCAAAGCAGTGGCGCAAGCTATTCCTACCTTCACTATGAGTATCTTCCAGTTGCCTTCTGTTCTGTGTAATGAGCTGTGCTCCATGATTATGGGCTTTTGGTGGGGTGCCTCTGATGGTCATAAGAAAATTTCCTGGTTCGCTAGGGACAAGTTGTGCTCTCCAAAAATCCACGGGGGTCTTGGTTTTAAAGATTTATCTCTCTTTAACCAAGCTCTTCTTGGCAAGCAGGCTTGGAGAATTGTTATGAATAAAGACTCGTTGGTATCTAGAGTTCTTAAGGCAAAGTACTTCAGGCAGGAGGATTTCTTATCTGTCTCACTGAAGCAGGGGAGCTCTCATCTCTGGAGGAGTTTGGTTTGGGGTAGGAGTCTTCTTTTTAAGGGTATCCGTTGGAGGGTTGGTAATGGTAAGGATATCAGGGCTTTTCAGGACCCTTGGATACCTAGGGCGTCCACTTTCAGACCCTTCTCGATTGCTCCTGTGGAGGATTTTAAGGTCGCTTCTCTTATTTCCCCTTCTTCCCATTCTTGGGACTTGGCTAAGCTTGATCAGGTCTTTGTGGCAGCGGATAGGGATTCTATTATGGAAATTCCTCTGAGTTTAGGTGATTGTGCTGATTCCTTAATCTGGCATTTTGATAAGACTGGGGAGTATTCTGTGAAGAGCGGATATAGAGTTGCAGCGCAGGCAAAACTCTCCCTTTCTGGTTCCTCCTCTAGTCCGGATTCGAAATGGTGGCTTGCACTTTGGAATCTCAACATTCCCCCTAAAATCAAAATCTTTATTTGGAGAGTTTGTCACAATGCCATCCCGTCCCTTTGTAATCTTTGTTCTAGGAAGATTATGGTTGACCCGTGTTGTTCTAGATGTGGCGATGCTCCCGAGAGCTCAGCCCATGCCCTTTTTTGGTGCAGCTCCGTGCGCTCTATTTGGGAGTCCACTGTTTTCTAGGATGTCCTCAATTTGCAGCGCCATATCTCTTGTTTTGATTTGATTTTGTGGGTTTTTGTTAGGGCCAAGAGAGCAGAGTTCGAGGAGTTCTGTATGATCCTGTGGGGGGTTTGGTCTGATCGAAATGCCGTGTTTCATTCTAAATCCCCCAGGGTTAGTGCTGATTTGGTTTCTTGGTCTCTTTCTTTGCTTCGTGAATTTCAGGGCACCTAGAAGGTCTTTGGCTCTCCCCCCCAGCCTCCCAGGCAGCCTTGTTCTACTTCGTGGTCGCCTCCTCCTGCAGGCTCCCTGAAGTTGAACACCGATGCAGCAGTGAAGTCTGGCTTTTCTGTGATGGGTTCTGGTGCTGTGGTGCGTGATTCTCAGGGCAAGGTTGTTGCAGCTTCTGCCAAGCCCATCTTGGGGTTCTTTCCTGCCGAGCTTGGCGAGCTGCTGGCGTTGCGAGAGGGGTTACTGGTGGCTAAGGAGTTAAGCCTGGTTATTGAGTGGGTTGAGTTAGATGCTGCTAATGCTGTGGCTAGGATTTTTAACTCGTGTCCTAGTTCTTTTATGGACCCTATTGTTTCTGATATCAAGGCTCTTTTTAGGGTTGTGGGAGTTTCCAACTGTCATGACATTCCTCGTTCAAGGAATGGGATGGCACATTCTCTTGCTTCCCTCGCCTTTTCCTCTAAGGAGGATTTTTGTTGGTTCAATCCTGAACCTAGCTTTCTTGTTGGTCTTCTGTAATAGAAGCTTTGTTGAAATCAAAAAAAAAAAAAAAATTGAGACCATAAATAAATGAATCATCAAGCAATCATGAACTAATAACAGAGAATTGAGTGAGAATTATTACCGACAGGTTTCTAGAGGCCAAAAATTATACTGTGGTAAGGGTGTAGTCTATGAGTCTCAGCTAGTAAGATTGGTTTCTAGTCAATTTGAAACTACACTGTACTTTTTAAGGTAAGTAAAAGTATACACGACGTGCTTCATTGGCATCGTCCAAATAAGGAAAAACCACGTGTACTTTAACTAATTGGACTATGCACCATATTTAGTATATAAAATTTATTTATTAGTACCCTCAGAAAATCTATACAATAATTAGTCCATTAATTGTCCGACAAGCACTGTAGATGCAATTTCGTGACTCGAAAAAGAGGGTGGGGTTGAATTTTTAGAGAGAAAGTGAGATGTTGAATGTCGATGAAGAACACTAGTGATGATTGAAATGAAATAGAATGCTTCAGCCATCGGTGCCTGTGTTTATGTCTCTGTAGGCTTTGACTGGTCTTTGTCCCTCCAATTGCAACGTATTTATTTATTTGTTTTATTTTATATTAGTATTATATATTCACACACACGCATAATAATTTAGCATTTTTAGTATTATTTTTTTTAATAAACAAGAAAGAATGTTAATTATGGGGTAACATTAAAGACTCTTTCTCGGTAAGAATTATTCAACATTGTTAGCAGCTACTAACGTCCATTTCCCTCCTCAAATTAATAATTTTCCTATTAGGCCGTTAGTGGTAGAAGATCAACCGATTTAAATTTTTTTGTAACTGGAGTCAAATCTGGGTCAAATTAACATATGAGAAGAATTTTGGGTTTATATTTACCGTAACAAAAATATTTAAAACATGCTGTAAAAACAAGCTTTACAAAAAATGAAAGGTTTCAAATTCAAAGAATTTGGTTTTTTTTTTTAAATTTATTTTAAAAAAAAAAAAGTAAACAAATGGAAATATTTTTGTCTAAATGATTGTAATAGTTCCTCATTTACCCTTTCTCTAGCTCTCTCAAATGTTGTACATATACTAGGAAATCCATAGAATATGTAGAAGAACTAATAAGGAGACTAGTAGTTGAATATTAAACATGCATTATATCAATTAATGATAGTGTAGTACTGAAAGAGAGAGTTTTTGTCTCCCTTACAACTCCAAGCAATATCCGATAGAAAAAGGTCAGTTTCATCACCCAATTCATATATTAATCAAGTAAAAATTAAATTTATATAGTTTATGTCAAATTAATTGCAATCAAGAAGAGTATGGGAGGTATAATCTGCCAGCCTATCCCCTCCTAGGGCACAAACTTGAGAAAGATATATTTAAGTAATCAAATTATATACACTAAAGTAATAGAAAATGTAAGACTAGATTTTCTTAGAAGGGGAAAATTATTACGGTAAATATAAAACAAACTCATTTTAAATCCTATTTTGATCAAGATTTGAATTTAAAACCTCTTATACGACAATAAATGACTTAATAGTGCACACAAGGACACAAAACTGGTTAGGATGGACACTTGCCCATGAAAGAGAGAGATATTTTTTTAAAAAAATATACATTATTGTAATGTAAGCTAATCGAATTCAAACTTAGGTCAAATAAAATTTTACACAATGAAATTTATAAAGAGAAAATTGTAAGAATGACACCGTTTGAACTAATACTTTTAGAAATAATATCTGATTATTATTTTTTCTCAAAATAGCACAATTTTTCAGAAAATCCAAAAATACCTTTAATGAAAGTTGACTTATTTATTTCCTGATTATTTTTTTTCTTCTTCTCTTCTGTCTCTTTTCTCTTATCTTTCTCTTACAGACTATCTCTCTCTCTCTCCTTCACTGCACAAAGCATTCACACACAGCCAAATTGATTTATACACAATCTAAACCAATAAAAAAAAACCATAGATGATGCACACAAAAAAAAATTTAATCTAATCAGATCTTTCAACAAACACAAGATCTTAGTTTTTCAATCATAAAAACTAAACAGAGAGAGATATAGAGAATGAGAGAAAAGAAACGGAAAATAAGCAGTAATGAAGAGGGAGGGACTGGTTTTGATTCGAGCGGTGGTGAAGAGAGAGGGGCTGGTTTTGATTCTATGATCGATTGAACGGAAAATGAGTTGTGGTATTGAACTAAAAAAAAAAAAAAAACCAATGTGAGTGGGGGAACTAATAGTTCGGGGTCAAATTAATTAGTTCGCCCACTCAATTTTTTTAGTGAGTGTCACTAATTTTTTCTTTTTTCTTTTTTTTTTTTGTGAGTGAACGAACTAATTAGTTCACCCACCCACTAAAAAGAAAATTTTGAAGCACCAGTCCTGCCTCTTATCTTTTCTACTGAAGGGTAATTTTGTCCAAATTATTATTTAAGTGCTATTTTCAGTAAAATCAATAATATGGTGTCAAATATCAAAACACCGGTCTCATAAGTGCTACTTAAAAAAAAAACCTTATACATATGAATTTTGCATCGTTGAATGCATGAGTTCTCATTGAGTTCTATTTGAAAAAATAAAAAAATAAAATAAAATAAATTTTCATAAACTTCTATGAGTCTATGTAAACATGACATTAAAAACAAATCTCAAGATATTCACAATATCTACTAAAAATGGTGTAAATATCATTTATAACTCACGTAAACTAAAATACCGTATGTAGATTTGCCTTATAATTAAGATAAATACTCCTTTCGATATGTTTTTTTTTTCCGAAGTTCTAAAAATTCAAAAATAATTAAACAACTTTTCTTTTTATTTAATTAGCATTTAAAGCAACATTAATAGTGGAATCTAGATATATACAATATTGTCACCTAGAATCACAAATCTATCGATGAAGCCTACGATATTGCCTTGCATATGCTCCAAAATTATGAAGAAAAAGTCACAGGCTAATAATATGAGACCATATGGCATTTTTTAGAGGATTTTTTTTTTTTTTTTTCTTTTGGGCAATCTTTGAAGGTTATAATGATGACAAATTAAACAAAATTATGATAATTTTTGTTGTAAAAGCAAATAAAAACTGAGGGTTTATCGAGGATGACATCTTCATCTATCATGTCTCTTAAACCTCCACGTGGCAGCAATCTACGGCCATGGTTACCTAGCCAGCTTCGATTTCGTTTAGAGTCAAAGGTCTTGACGTGTAGACTTTTTGGTCTGTCAATTGCATGGAATTTATGGCAGACAACCAAAAATTATACAAATTAAACCCCATATTATTCTTTTTTATTCAAAAAGTCTTTATCAATAGAAGTGTTCTCTAAATTTATTTCGTGTATATAATCGGAATACGTTTCTTTGTTTAAATCAGGATTTTCTATTAATCCAAGATTTTGTTCATCAACTTTAAAGAAAATTATGACAGATCAACTTTATTACAAGTAAGGTTAATTAGGATTCATTTATATCGTAAATGGAAAAATTGGATAAATATATCTAATTTAATTTTGAGTTTGAACTAATAATTAATTATATATATTACGATCGAAAAGTACTATTGGAAGCCTAATCAGATAATTTATTTTTTGTCATATATTAATCAATTCTTGAATCAATCAAATAAAATTTCAATCTGAAATATTTGTTAGAAATTGTTAAAAAATTAAAATTTTTTTTTTTTTTTTTTTGAGAAAGATAAATTATTATGTTATTGTTAGATAGAGTAGTATTTTTCCTCTGTAGAATGTTGGTAGATATTGATAACTATTTTGTTATTCGTTGTTAGATCTCAGACAGTGTTTGCTCAAAAAATGACATAAACTCTGGTAATTTAAATTATGTTAGAAAAATTGATCAATCTAATTAGAATCTTTAGCCTACATTTTTTCCTTCTTTTTCTTGTTTGTTTGAGGAAATTTTTAAAGGTATCAAACACTCATTCCCTTTTCATGGATTTAAGTATCTATAATTTTATAAACTATATATATGTTATCAGGTCTAAAATTTCACGCGTTTCTCCGCTCAGAATCCTAATATAATATTATAGAAAAACCATCTATAACATTACATAATTGAATAAGTTAAACTATATATTATTATTATTATTGTTGTTATTATTATTATTATTATTAATAGCGCGTTGTTAAAGCTCGAAATCATCATAAATTAAACTATATGCTAAATTATTATTTAAAGTTTTTTTTTAGGACAACTATTATTTGAAGTTGATATTGTAAAAAGAAAATAATAATAAATGGCATGCAGTCTATCTGATGTCCCTTGACCAATTTAATTAATTGTAAGACAACATTTTTGTCGTTTTTAGTATTGAACCTTTCTACTAAATTCTAACAATTACAGTTCATTAATCACTGTAGCATACGGAGCAGGCCTCAAATCAATCCACCTCATATATATATATATAAACATCTCATTACCTTCCATTTGACCCTCTCTCTCTCCCTGTCTTTCTCTTAGATCACAGCTTCATTAATGGAGGGTGCAGATCATGATCATCATCAGCCCACACCTGCAGTGAACCCAGAAGAGGTGGTGATAACCACCTCATCAGAAGAGCCGGTTAGATCTTATGATTGCACTTTTTGCAAGAGAGGTTTCTCTAATGCACAAGCACTAGGAGGCCACATGAACATTCATCGCAAAGACAAAGCTAAGCTCAAGCAACAAGCAACAGCCTCATCAAACAAGACTACTACTGCTACTACTGATCATCCTCAAAATCAACAATCTTTTGACGTCTCGAAAATTCGACAATCTTATTCTCCACCAATCCCCACAAACCGATTTCCGTCAGCAGTAGTACTACAGCCATCCATATTGGAAGCTGCGAAGGCTAAAAGAGCTTGGAATACTCTTGGTGATCATCAAGACAATAATTATATTGATGCCACCAAGACAAATAAAACAAGCCCATGTTGTTGTTTCAGAAGTCAAGCAACCGTCCTTTGTTTGTTGAAATACCATTAATGATCAGTGGTGATGATGACCGTGACCATGATCATCATCATAATCAAAAGCCTTCAGGCAATCAAGTTCATGAAAGGGTTTCGTCTTCGAGCTCGTCCGGGTCATTCTCGGAGCTGGACCTTGAGCTTAGATTGGGGCCTGAGCCTCAGGAATCACCATCAGCAACTGGTACCAAAAAGTTCTTCTGAATTTGATATATCATGATCATCTGATCTCTTGTTCTTGATCAATTTTTTCTAGCAAACGTTCTTTGATATGGTTAATTGTTTATCCAACTTATTGAAATTTATTGTAATATTATCTTCTTAATTTCTTATCTAAATTAAATTTGCAATATTTTTTGTTGATTTCTTTTTGGTAAATTTTGTGAATATATATATATATATATATATATATATATGATCATGAGGTGCTTCCTTAATATAATTTTGATTAGAAATCATGTAGAAGAGTTCAATAATTTTGTGCATAGACATAGTGTAGTAGTGTCAGGACATAAACCAATCCCTTTTAGGGTTTATATAGATGTGATGCTGCTGAAAACATATAGTTAATTAATGCAACCCTAGCTAGATAAAAAGCCAAAGAGAAAAGTAGAGCGTTTAAAATAATTTGATGAGCAGCCTCTACTTGTAGCTAGTTTTAATCAGGACTCAAGCTGGTGCAATCCACACCATTTTCAAGCATATATGTATAGTAGTACTCATCATGCTTTTACACTTCCAAATGTTTTCTTTAGTATTTTTGTATAATCATTTTTAACAGCTGCCTAGCTCTTGAACCAGTATCCTTATAGTGTTTGAATTCAAAACTCGATTTATTTGTCACTCAGTACTCTCTGATCATTTCAAGAAATTAAAAGATGTTCTGTAATTAGTTACAAATTTAGTCAGGCAACATATAACCTGTTTGTGGGAGATTATTGTGGATATGAGACAATATGTATATCCTTATATATCTGTAGATCTTATAAGTAAGCTTGCAAATATTGTGTGTACTAATCTCAAATAATTGGTGATATATCATGGAAGGCTCTTATATTAACCTTAATTACTGGATATATTGCTTTGCATTAGGTAATAGTTTGGTTTTATATCATAATTGGAATTCAAGTTAACGTTTTTCTCTATTTCTAATTTGATCATATGAAATCATTTGCTTTCGGAAAAAACAAGGGAAAAAAAAGGCCAATAAAGAAATTCTCCTCTTCTTCTTTTTTTCTCAAATATTGCCGATCCCTTTCTTCTCTGCATGTACTATTAAATGGAAGGTTATTTGGTGAATATTCATGAAAGGTACATAAGTTCTTATTCCAAAATAAGCATGAAAGGTACACTTTGAGACTTGACATTAATCGCATGCATAATTAATTAAGTGTGATTTGATTCATAAGTGTGTGTTCTTTATATTATGATATGTATACGATCATATAAGTGCATTTTGATTTCTGATAAAAACTGAATGAGACAGTTATTAACAGTATTTATGTGTATATATGTACATACTTCTAATAAAATCAGGTCGTATATATAATAATGTAAACATAAAAAGATATAATTAAAATTATGTATATACATCCAATTAGTGTTGGCCACGGTTCGGTTCGAACCGCTCGGTCCCGATTCTGAACCAGGTAACCGGAATTGAGACCCACGGTCCCGGTTCTGGTTTTTTATTTTTAGGAACCGAAACCGCCGATTCAAAACAGGCAGGGAACCGAAACTCGGTTCGGTTCCGGTTCCTTTTTTAAAAAAAAAAAAAAATTTTGTGTGTTAGGAGTAAAAAAAAAAAAAAAATTGATTCCGGTTCTGAGAACCCTATATGGAACCGGAACCAGCGGTTCCGAAACCGCGGCCATACCTACCTTCGATAAAGAAGAATATTTTTTTTTTTCAAATGAGGAAATATTGAGCTATCATCAATATGACCAAATGTTTGGACCTATCTTTTTGCCTTGTATTGCCACTTTTCCCGATGACTTACTTGGTTTGCAAGTATTTCACTTTTATTTGCAATGAATCCTTACCGTGGAATTGAATTATTTCTTATAAGTGAAATTTGATCCCGTGACATTTTATCGTAATATAAACACCCATTCTTCAATTTTATATATATAAAAGAATGAAAGGCGAGACTTTTCACACAAATTTAGATAAAGATATAATTTAATTTATGCAAGTTATTCCGAGTAAATTAACATAAAGATAGATATATAAGTCATTCAAGGGTCAAGTTAATGAATAAAGTTAACAAAATTTTCATGAAACATTCGATACCTTATTTACTAGGTACAATTTAGAAGGTTTCTTGTGAGAGCATAGCAGATTTTTTTAATTTAAAAAAAAAAAAAAAAAAATTGGATAGAAGAAATTTGAAGTTGAAATCTTAACTTAATTAGAAAAATGATTGAGCTAATTGCAATCACAATCCCTGAGGTTTGGCTAACTACAGGTAAAATCAACTTTATCGTTTATTAACAATGACACCCCCCACCGTTAGTTGACTTTAGTCAAAGTTAACAATATCAGGGGTATTTTCGTCTTTTTCAATTTTTAATTTTATTTTATTAAATAATAAATCAAAAAATTAAAATAAAATAATTTAAAAATTAAAATAATAATAAAATTAATAAAAAATAAAAAATTAATTAATTTAAATCCATTTTCCAGATCGAATCTCAACCGTCCATCAAGATTAATGAAGGGTTGAGATTCAATCTGAAAATGGATCTAAAAAATATATATATATATTTTTTTTTTTTGGGATCTTCGAAGAACCCAATCTGGGTTCTTCGAAGAACCCAGAGAGGGTTCTTCGATCGAAGAACCCTCTGGGTTCAGATCGAAGAATCCTTCTGGGTTCTTCGATCGAACCCATCTGGGTTCGAACGAAGAACCCTCTGGGTTCGAAGAACCCAGTTGGGTTCTTCGATCGAACCCATCTGGGTTCTTCAAAGAACCCAGTTGGGTTCTTCGTTCGAACCCAGATGGGTTCGATCGAAGAACCCTCTGGGTTCTTCGAATGAAGAACCATCGAACCATGGTTCTTCGTTCGAAGAACCCAACTGGGTTCTTCGAAGAACCCAGTTGGCTTCTTCTTCGAAGAACCCTCTGGGTTCTTGGATCGAACCCAGAGGGTTCTTCGAACGAACCCATCTGGGTTCGATCGAAGAACCCTCGATCTGAACCCAGAGGGTTCTTTGATCGAACCCTTCTGGGTTCTTCGAAGAACCCAGATTGGGTTCTTCGAAGATCCCAAAAAAATTTTTTTTTTTTTTTTTTTTTTGGGTGGAGTTCCAATCTCCAGATTAGATCTCCACCGTCCATCAGATTTGATGGACGGTGGAGATCCACACTTTAATTTTTTATTTTTTTTTAAATTAAAAAATTTATAATAATTTTTTTTATTTAATAAAAAGAAAATATTGTTTGAGAGGTAGTTTGGTCATTTTAAGGGTAACAGTTGGTCAACCGTTAAATCTAACAGAAGTCAACTAACGGTAGGGGGTGTCATTGTCAATAAACGATAAAGTTGATTTTACCTGTAGTTGGCCAAACCTCAGGGGTTGTGAGTGCAATTAGCTCAAAATGATTATTATCCTACTATACCAATAAAGATATTTTTTATTAGTTTGTTTTAGCTGTTTGGGAGGTATATATTTATGCTAAACAGAGTATTTGATTTGCTTGTCAATATTGGTCACAAAGAAATAGTTTTATAATAGTTGTCGCTATAATCATGGTTGTCAACTTGTCATCTTCTCTTGTCGTTACTATCTTTCACTTTCAAGTTGACCATACCAATATATAAAAGCTGAATATAATCTCTCTGATTACTAGAAAGCATTGACAAAAACAATTAAAACATTCAATGAAACAAATTAAGCTTCTACGGTTTTTAGAAGATACACAAAGTCACACCTCAAAATTTCTAAGCATCAATAACAAATAAAATATACAACTTCACTGGACAAGTTACAAGTAGAGAGAATATCTACTAAATTTTGAGATCCACCAAATTAAATGCATTCCAAACCAATAAAAGAGAGAAAATATTGCTTTCAATTGTCAATTAACACCTTGAATTTGAGAGCTAGAGAGCCAAAAAAAAAAAAAAAAAAGATGGAAGCAGTTTTGAGCCAAACACAAGTCTTCATGCTTATTAGAATCACAAAAGCATTCATTAAGAACAATAATACAAACATTAATTTGCATAAAACTAGTAATTAGCCTGATGATCAGTGGTATCAACTCTCCGGGTCATGATCGATCAGTCATCATCAACATATATCGTTTCTTGCTTAAACAACCCGCCAAACACATTCCTCACATCCCTCTTGGGCTCATCACTCTGCTTGATGATCCCCTTTGGCTTCGCCTCCTCTTTCTTCTTCAAAACCGGAAGCTTTGCCTTCGGTGGTTGTGGTGGTGATTGTTTCACAGCAGCTCTCAGGGGTGGCAGCGTCCGTGCCTTGGCCTGTCCTCTAATAGTAGCAATCTGCACTTTCGGTTTTTCTTTCACATCATCGTCATCACTGGACTTCTGGATTGAACTTGCTAATTGGGTACTAAGTTTCTCCCAAGAAAATCCAGAGCCGATGTCTTTGGCTTTGGTCAGTAGGGTTTCCACTGAAGTCGCCCCCGTGGCCTCAGCCTTCTCCTGAGCTTCCTCTGCCAAACTAGCTGCTCGAGCCTCTTGCTCGGAGAGCTTCTTCATTTCTTCTTCCAGCTTCCTTGCAGCCTCCGCGGCTTCGCGAGCTCTCTCAGCAGCTACTGTTGCCTCCTCCTCAGCTCTTGCCTTTGCAAGCGCTTTTGCATAGGCTGCTCTTCTTCCATCCTCAGGAATAAGACTAAAAAAGTATTCAACAAATTTTTGTAGATTAATAGGCCATGCATGCATGCATGCATATTTCTGTTGCAAACTTATAAGCACATGCTTGCATGTATTCCTAATTAACATGGAATTCTCTTCGTGCAGTCACCATTGTCGATTTGACACATGTTTTGAATAATTAACTCTTGAGTTTTAACTGAAACAAATTGAATTAAGAAACCTACAAATGTCAATAAGTAAAACAACCCACAAAATTTGATACTCATATCTAAAATTTGATGGTCCAATTGATAAATTCTTTTTTTTACTTACATGTGTTAACAAAATTATGTTTTTTTAATTATTAGAATTATATTTAACAATGTACAAAATTATAGATAAAATTAAATTAAAAAAAATTCCTTAATATAGAAAAACGCAATAAGAAATAACAAATGCAGTTTAATTACCTGAAAAGTTGATTTACTGGCTTGGCTGAGGCTGATGGATCAGTAAAAACTTCCACCACCTAAATTATAACAAAAATAAATAAACCATTTTTTCTCTTTATTGATTCACAAAAAAATATATAAAACAAAAACCTTATTGTCAGCAACCGCTGTGTTAGAGAAAACATCTGCAACCAGTGACGCTATCTGGGATGTTGCCACCTAATTATAGTTTTTCAATAAATAGAAAATCAAATTAGAATAAAGAAGAATAAAAACAACTAAATTCGAGAGAAAAAAAATTGAAACAGATATAATCGCATACATTACATTACTTTGTAGTCGTTTACACCGGCGCTTCCTTCAGCTGACACGACGACATTGTACGAACTCTCGGGCGAAAAGTCTTCGGTCAGACTCGTCTTTATAAACGTATATTTGACGTCCGTTTCGATTACTTTTTGCAAGAACTCAGGCACGGTCAGCGGCTGAGATCGTGAGAAGAGGTTGTTGAAAAACGACGAGATGCCGTCAAGTACATTGTAGGTTGATGTGCCCGTTATGTTCCCGTCGTAGATTATTGCCACGTGGCCGACTCCTGCTAGTTGGGCCGCTTGGATCACTTCCAAGGCGTCTGACGTGGAGACCTCTGTGGTGGGGCCATTTTCACCTGGACCGATCGTGACCACGACCTTGCCAGCGTTCCCGATTGCTTTGGCTATTGATTCCGCATCTTCGAAGGTAGATTCAACGGCGTTGAGACGCTTTGATTCTTCGTTCGATATGATCTGCGGTGATGATGAAGAGGGAGCAGTACAAATCAGGGTAAAGCGTTGCATGTGATCACCTCTCTTTCTTGTCATTTGTCAAGGAAATTTTTTATTTATTTTTTTAGTTATTACAAATTTAAACACTTAAAGACGGACATTAAATGTCTTATATGAACATTTTACTGCCTCAAAACTACTCAAAATCATATAAAATTTGTAAATTGAGTAAATTAAATCCAAATGTTGAAAAGAAAAAAAGATCACTTATATGTAAAATCTACTTGTGATTGTATATTGATTGAAAATGATGACATTCAACCTAGTAACTTTATATTGATTTAAAACATTTGGTTTCAACTAGTTTAGTTTAAGAAGCTAACCTTGTACTTGGCAGCAAGACGAGCCAACTCCTGAGCAGCAGCAAGGTCAGACACACCAGCCCTAACACTGAAACCTTCACGTAGCAATGTTTGCGCAATGCGAACGCCGGCCTGCCCGGTTGCACCGGCCACATAAACTGTTCCCGGATCCTTTTTTCTAGAGTTCCCAAAAGACAACCCCGTGCCAGGGCTGCTTACAACCGGGATCAAGGATTTCATATCCGGTACCTTACCGAAATCGAAACGAAAAGGGCTGGAATTGCCTTCCGATGAGGAGTCGTCATCGTCTTTCGGTTTGCCAAGCTTAAATGGGGAGTTGGGTCCGGACCTTTTGGCAAAAACAGTGAGTCTTGGGTTCCTGAGGATTAGTCTTGAATTGGGTGTGGTGGTTAGGAGGAATGAATTGGAAGAAAGAATTGGAGCCATGAATGAGTACGATCCTCTCCTTCAATGAAGAAGCAGAAGAAGAAAAACAAAAAGAGGTCGTCTTATTTTGTATATACAAAATCTGCCCTTGATCTTCAACAGAATATCCATGTTGGAGCAATGAATTTTGTTTGGTTTGAATGAATATTATCTGGATGGGGAAGGTAAAGGAGTGGAGTGTCCAATGAGTTCAAGCCACGTAGTCACGGTTTATCTACTTGAGAAAATTGGGCACCAGACGTTTTGTGCAGCACACATCAAAATTCAAAAGTATAAATGAACCACCAGAAAATGACATTTCCAATAGATTTATAGAGACATTTTTGCTATCAAATTTCAACCAATTGGTCGCCACAAGTCTGATAGGCGTGACCCACACAAAAGCCAATGAGGAAAGGATATGGCGAGATTATAATACTTGGATAAAATAAAAATAAAATAAAACACTTATCCAAGAGGCCAAATTATGTTAAAAATGAAACTGACCAGAAGACTCACATCATACCAGTGCTTGGACACCTTATATGACAGATTAAGGTTCTCATGCTTTTGAACTAACTACTCCCCTTAGTATCTCATTTATTAAAATATTAGCTGTGGAACTCTCATATGTTTCACGACATGCATACAACCATATGGACGAACCTTTACTTTGCTTTCGCTGCCGACTAATGTCCTTGACTAGTATATAAGTTCGGCTTAAACTTAGAAATGGAGAATATCCATTTGATGGATCTAAACTGTTACATGGGTACCCAAGATCCATTAGAACCGCTTCATTACTTTCTTTCATGTTTCCAACTTCATTTGAACAGCATAAAGTACAATAAGGTTTTGATTCACATAATTGTGTTATGAGACCAGCTTTCTAAAATGCGGCCACCGTGTCGAATATGGCCAAATCGGCCATATCCACGGCATACCACGTGTCTTGGCTGGAAACAGCTTGAAAAGATTGGGTCTTAATTGGAAATGATTGTGAATGACTAGATCTTGACCGGAAACAGCTGAAAACGGCCAAAAAAGACTGGCTCTTCACTAGAAACGGCCGGGAAAACCTAGGTCTTAGTCACAAACGACTTTATGACCGAAAATAGGGCCAAAAAAAAAAAAGAGTAAAATTAGGGTCGACGATGGTGGAGTCGTGGAAGGAGGAAGTGGCAGGATGATGGACGGTTGGAGTTCTTTTTTTTGAAATAAAAGTGTCACGATTTTTTTTTTTTTTTTGAAAAAAAAGTGTTAAAAAAGTTATATTAATATCAGTCGAAGATACTTGATGGAAAAGTAGGACAGGAACCCTAGATATATATATATATATATATATATATATATAAATATTTTAGCAAGTGAATACTTGATTTTCATTAAATAATAGAATTTAAAATATTTTTTATTTTTCAACTCTAATTTTATTTTTTTTCAACTTTTAATTTATAAAAATATCCAAGCCGTCTAGGCGCTAGGCACTAGGCCGCCGAATACCTAGCGTCTAGCACATTTTAGAACACTGTATGAGACCATGATTCTCGTACAAGAAGCACATTAGCACAATAAGATAAACAAGATCGGTCACAAAGAAAACCCCATATTGTTTCCACAGGAGAAACAAAATCGACCAGTAGCAGTCAACTTGGGCAAAAGATTGTTCCTATGTGCATCCCATGTATCATAACACATATTTCGGGTGCTCATGTGAAGCCTGTTCCATATTGAATGCAAAATGCCTCGTAAAATAAAATTCAAAATCAACCTTGACGCAGCTTCAATAAAACTTTTAAACTCTTCACCAGAGGACAGTAGTGCTATTTGCCAAACTTTAAGATCTAATGCAACTGTTATCTAGTACCTATTGGTTGCATCACTCTCCACCACTTAGATGTTAATCCATTTCATCCTTTCCTAACTTCAATATCATCTATTGAATCGATCAAATGTACACATGATACAGACCATGACGCATCATCAATGCTCTACACAGTCCTTATAAACAATCAAAGTTTACACAGGACACCAGCTTCTAGAAAAAAGTTCCATATTCCATTCAAATCATTTCCATCACAAGGACCTAATGTACATTATAATTACATATTACCATAATTCTGGCAACCAACGTCCTCATACTATCAGTTCATTGTCAACCCATTCCAAAAGTAAACCTATATTGCTAGGTGGCATGACAAACCCTTGAATCATTTTAAGAGAGACATTAAACGAATTGTAATATATAAACTGACCAAATTTAACAAGGAAGAAGACAAGAGTAAAGTGTACAGAAAACAGATAAAATTGATGATCAACTTCCACTTCCTGGTTCAGTAACAGATAGAAAGAGAAAAAGATGATAAGAACCAGTAGCTCATAAAAAATGCAAATCAACATCTTCAAAATGCTAAACATCATGTGTTGGTACACAGCTAATCGTGGATACATACAAGATGATACCATCTATGTTACAGACCTTAAAGCGAATATCAACATCAGGATAGGATTGGTCCGAAAATTAAGCACCATGGAGAATTTTAGAAAACTAAGTCCCAGGAACAACTCTCAAGCTGCCATCCATACAGAGGTTAACCGAAATTGTGAGATAGCAACATTAACATTCAAAGATTCACTTAAAGGCACAGAGATTTCTTCTGAAAAATCCATAAAGATAAAGAGAGTACTTCACCTGAATTGATGTTCGGAATGTGCATCAATGCTGCTCAACCAAGTCATCTAGTTGACAAAATATTCATCTACCAATTGACCATAAACCTGATTTAGTATCAGTCTCATATCAATGGAACTCACAAGACCTTTTAGTTTAGTATGATTCTTAAGAAGAATAACAGGATCGGTCAAACCTGAGACCTGATTAATTTCTAATAGCAGCATTTACTCAGACTCGCATTTCACATCAGACAGGCTATTGACAAACATTTAGTATGATAAAGGCAATAATAAAAAAAGTACACCAATCAAGGCAATAAGATGCCTTCACATCCAAGTAAAAGATAAAATCCCACATAAGAAAGAAAAAACAAAATCAAATTCCCAACAAAGGGAAGACAATTATTACCAGAAAATTTAGCAGCAAGGTCTGCATAAAGTGCACTCAAGAGAATAGCTCAGGAAATCCTCATTTATCAGCTGCCAGCAGTAAACACAGACTACATTAAACAGTTACCAATATAAAAAACACTCCCTTTCAAAACATAACATAACCTAGAAAATGTGAAAGAAACTGGTCAATAAGATTTAAATGACAAAATAACATCTAAATGTTCCAAGGCAGCAAAGGTTTCAGTGATTGCTGTTCTTCTTTGCTTTGATTGATTCGAGGGCCTTATTTCGTAACTCAATCTCAAGCTGCTTCTGCTCAGATTCTGTCTCTTCATTGTCGCTTAGATGAGACTCCCTCCTGGAAACATGTTCACCATCTGAAGCATCAGCATCACTTTGATTCCTCAATTTCAGCTTCTCTGCACGTCGTTCTTCCCTTTTGCGACGTCGCTCATCACGCTGTCGACGCTTCTCCTCTTTTCGTAATTTCTTTTCCTCCTTCCTCCTCCTCTTAGCCTCCTTCCTCTCTATTTCAGAATCACAACTGTAGTCATCATCTGAAGACACTTCTTCCCTATCATGTTTTTTATGCTTTCTTTTTTCCTTATTCTCAGTTCTGCGTTTATCACTTTCCTCAGAACTAGAATCAAGAGTATCATTCCGACTATTATGATCAACTCTTTCAACTTCCATTGTCGCATTTTCTGCTTTACGTGGTCGATTGCTGTCCTTTCCATTATTTGAACGAGAGTGGTTTCTCTCATCAGTTTTTTTACTTTCTCCAGGGTAGGATGACAGTTGCTTATCACCTGGCAAGGAATGCTTAAACAGAGTTGGTGACCCCTGATGATCAGAAGTTCCAGGATTATCACCCCTCTGGGACAATCTCTCACTGCCATGAATGCATAAATATGTCAGACTAACATAACACACCTTTTAATTAGTTCACGGATATGCAACACTGCAGTCATCAAATAAGAAAAATATGCTGTATAAACACAGTCTACCTCTTTAATCCCTGGTCCTTCTTCCTAGAATCCATGCTACCGTGATGGCTCCGAGATTCAGTGGCATGGAGACCTCCAACTGATCTCCCAGGAGAATATTCATCCTCATTACACATGTTTGCAGGTGAATCCTTCTGCTTACTGGCAATGGATGAGTGCACAGATCTTCTAGGTAATGAGATAGATTTATGCTCCACATCCTCCCTACAAACATAAATCCAGAACCACTAATCAAACTAAGAATTTAATCAAAATATCCACATGGTAACATAGAAACACAAATTTCACAAATGATCAGAATATGCTGAACCCCGATGTTAACCTAGTGCGACTGGTTTCTTTATGCTCTCTGCGCATCTCTGGACCATCCAGATGAAGTCTACGTTCTCTTGATTTTAATGGAGGGCTTGAGCTTTCATTTGGACTAAATGACCTTAAATAGTAGCCCAAAATGTAAAACCATAAATTTTCAACAGAATGACTATGATTTTCAATATCATGAAACATCATAAATAGTAATGAAAGATGATATGAATACCTCCTGCCTTCATTTGTACTCCTTTTCCTTGTTGCGAGTGGAGAGGAGTTTGACATGGTTGCAGACCTCTTTGGCGAAGGTGAAAAAGTTGACACTTTATTACGTATATCTTTCTGGTCCTTCGAATCTCTACGCGGTGACCTCAAAGAGCTGGAAGATCGATATGCCACAGGCGACAACTTCTCATTAAGTACGTAACGCGGAAGTTTACAATAAAGTACAAACTGCTTCGCACATTCAAACAGCTAGATTTCACATGAAGATGAGTTCCTCAAAGAGGATGACATACCTATTTTTTTCTCTAGTAGAATGCACAGGTGATCTCCTGCTGTCACTGGCAGATTTCTTCCTGACTGGTGAAGAGGTCCTATGCTGAATAGGAGACGGAGAACTTGATTCATCAGGTGTTGGAGACCTGTGCCTGCGAGTAATTGGAGATCTCATGCGGCCAGGCAAAGGTGACCTGTGTCGTACTGGAGAAGGGGAGCTATCCTGAGGAGTCAATGGAGACCTTCGATACTGTCCGTCGCGCAGGAGAAGGTGATATACGCCCCATGGGTGATAACGACCCTCGCCTAGTGGGTAATAGTGACCTACGCCTAATGGGTGATGGGGAACTATGCTGCATAGGTGATGGTGACCCACGTCTCATAGGTGACAGTGAACCACGTCTCACAGGCGAAGGAGATTCACGACGTATGGGCAAAGGAGATCCCCGACGTATGGGCAAAGGAGATCCACGGCACCGCACAGGTGAAGGAGAGGCCCGATGCTGCTGAGGTGGAGATCTACGACGCCGGATAGGTGATGGTGATCGACGTCGTCGCACAGGTGATGGGGATCGACGACGCCGGAGAGGTGATGGGGATCTGCGACGCCGGAGAGGTGATGGTGATCTACGACGCCGGATAGGTGATGGTGATCTGCGACGCCGGATAGGTGATGGTGATCTACGTCGCCGAACAGGTGATGGTGATCTACGACGAAATGGTGAACGCAATTTACGCCGTGGGGGAGATGGCAATCTGCGAAGAGAACGTGATCTAGATCTTTGCCTAAAATAAGATGACCTTCGTCTTAAAGGAGAGCGGGAAATCTGAGGTGAATGCCTCTTACGAGGTGTAATAGACCGTCTTCTCGGAGAATAACGCATTCTATCAGAAGAAATGGAGCGCCTTCGTGCCACAGGTGATCTAGATAAACTCCTTGACTTATGCCTGTCACAGTTTATATATATTACATCAGATGCTACAATCTGGAGAAAGCAATTTATACATAGAGATATTCATATTAGACATGCAATCACCATTTACAGAGATACATATTAGACTTAGATAGGTTAAGACACAACAACTATAATTATAATCCAAATTAAGTGAATATGGTTCTATTGCAGCAGGCAAATAAAAACATACTCTGAACTTCTAGAGTAGGAATGCGACTTGCTAATTGATCGAGAAGGAGAGCCTCTGCACAATAAAAGAAAGATGTTACTGCATATTTATATCAAATGAAAACAATAAAATCGAAAGCACAACAATGCAAGACAAGCAGCACAATTACCGACGAGGTGAAGGTGAACGAGCAGCTGAGCGTGGAGACCTTGAAACCCTGTGGGGAATTTACATATCATTTGTATTTACAAACCCACATAGTATTATTGATGTAAATTACAGGTTATACTTCCAGAAAATATTCCCAGCCGCAACATGCTACTAAGAGGAACACAGTTCCATAATGTATCTAATTACTTAACGGCAAAAAGTAAATGCTACTAGTTGAAGCATTAAACTAGTGATGTCATAACAGTACCAAATGTCTCTATCTTGACATGCATCCTACAGCATTCTTAGACAAAGTCATAATATTGTTGCACCCTAGGAAAATTATCTGTACTTGGGTTCCCCTCTAATGACAGATGTAATGTTGAATTAGAAATTAACTTAAGATGACACAATACGCATTATCAATACCTACAGGAATTAGATTCACAATATGTGAGTAGATATAAATATGATACCCTAAATAGCTGACGAATGAACAAAAGTTAAGAATGTGGTAGTCTTATTGAATATGTGTGACATATTGATACTGGACTACTGGATATATGTGTGACATATTGATACTGGACTACTGGAGTCTAATGGTTCACCCCACCTATCAAAGAAAGAATGCAGTTGACAAAACTGATACCATTGTACTTTGCCTTTGTCAATCAAACTAATGTAGTTTTCCTAAACAAGTTCAGATTATTTACTAAACTCTCCATCTTCATTTCTTGAATCAGGATATCTATACTTCATAAATATAAATCCTGATTATAAATCATTACCAAAGCAATTACATTTTACAGCATATTAGTACCGCAAATCCCAATATTGCAACCATGGTGTTTCAAACAATTACTACTTGGAATCATCATAAATTTGACATGTCTAAAAAAAATACTTATTATCACAATAGGATAAGAATAAAGATATATCGGGTGAAAGCCCATCTAAATGCAGATTTTGTTCTGTTAGGAATTTGAAAAGATGAATGCAAATAAATATCATAGTAATGCTAAAAAATTAAAACCTTACCTGTTTCTTCCCCTCACGCCATTCCGCTCACCAGCTTCTTTCTCATCCTCGGGATGGAAACTTGACGCCTTCACCAGCATATTCTTTGAGTTTGGATCCAAAGCAGCATCACTGGCCTTCATTTCAACTGCACCGTCCTACAGTAGTTTGAGGTAAAGGACATGAACCCAAATAATTGCAGAAGCTAGCTGAATGCCATGACAAACACAAAGGAAAGTTAAAACCAAAAACCGAGCTCCAGAGAATGCAACTCCAGCATGAACAAATTATTATTACCATCTTCTTCGATCTTTCTTGGTCAAATTCTCTACTTTCCCTCTCTTTCTTCTTCTGAATTTCATTTACTATCCGATCAGCCTCCACCTTCAATAACACATGATAAAAAATTTAGAAAAATGGACACTTTTAATACAGTGAAGCTTCATTATGACTTAAAAAACCAACCTTTTTCTTCCTTGTTTCTTCTTCCTTGGCATCCAAGAATTGTTGAGGAACACCGCTAGCATTCTTCTGAGCACTGAGAAGAAGTGTCCAAAGCTCTTTCATAAACTTTCCCGTATTTTTCTCCATGAAACCAGTAAGCGATATCTGAATTTCCTTCCCATTCACTTCCTGCAACAAATTAACACATGCAGTTCACCATTTTACTACCATTAAGTAGGCCAATTGTACAAGCCCAAATTCACAAACCAACAAACTCTTAACATTAAATTACTAGGGGCTACAAGACTCATTTCAAGCAACTTATATCTGGGTTTAGTTAGGGAACACTGGATTGAAATAAGCTAGAATTTCGAACTCAAATAAAACTGGCAAATAATTTGCCAAGATAAGTATAAACCGATCAAGAAAAATAAAAGTAAAACACCACAATTGAGAGAAATGTAGATGTAACTCTTCACAAATTCAACAAAAATTACCTTCCCGTCAAGAAGACCGTAAATGAAGTTGATAAGAACTTCATCTTCAAAACCGAGCAGCTCAGTAACCCTATTAGCGATCCACGGTCTAATTACATCCATCTTCACCTTTGTCATGTCCACCTAAAACCCATATCATTCGAAGTCAACAAACAGACAATAAAGTTATCCAAATATGATATACGGGACATTTATTTCCTCTCGATAATTTTAATAAACCTCAACCATCTATAAAGAAACACAAATACTGCTACATATTTCTAACCCTAGCTACCTCAATTATGCAGACACAAACGACTGATATGAGGAATACAATAAACATAAAAACATCAAAATAGTATATAAAACTGAGTGACGAAATCGAACGAACCAAATGGTCCAATTCAGGAGTGAATTTCTGCGATTTCAACAGCTTGGCCTGCTTGTTGGAGAACCGGGTGTCTTGATCGGCCGAGGTGCCCTAATAAATGTAATCAACAGAATTTTCAGTAATAGTAATCGTAACTTCTCCCTTTCAAATTCCGAGATCTTAATTTAATTCTCTTTCAAACGAGATTCAAATAGACAAAATAAGAAGCAACAAAAAAAAAAAAAAAGGTTAGCCGATCCAAGCTTACCCGGAAGAACCCGCCCGACATTTTTTTTTTTTTCTAGGGTTTTTGGTATCGCAGAGATGGAGTGATGATAGTGATAAGAGCGTGGCTGCTGCTAGCAGATGGTTTGAGACAAAAAGAAAATGTTTGAGAGGCGAGAGAGATATTTGTAGTATTTTCACTTCCCCAGTGTGTGGTCCTTGGTTCTAAAACGCTGTCGTTCCCGGTTGATTCTATTTCTCTATCTAGTTTCATTAGGTTGAGACTAGAGAGTTGATTTTAGATAGTTGGATGAAGATCACCGACCTAATTCGCTAATCGGAATGTACCAATTTAGCCCTTTGTGTAATTACTTCTTCACCCTTATGAAATATAAGCACTTTTAAAAAAACTAAAGTGGAGCCAGTTATTTATTGAAACTTGCTGAAATAAAATACTATTAATATAGTTCGAATATAAATTTTCATAGCACAAATAAGAAGTAGCTTATTAATAAAATTGAGGCTCGAATTCCATTACAATTACATGTAAAATTATTTTACTGTAGTTTAATAAATAATTATTTATTTTATAAGTTTGGACACAAAAATATTTGATAAACTTATATAAAATCTACTTATTGCTTAATCTACTTCTTCTATAATCAAATTTTAAGAAATTGATTGGAGTTACTTTTCAAATTTTATTATAGAAGAAGCTATTCAAACCTTATAAAATGACCATAATATTCTCATTATTATATTAAACGATAATAATATTATTATATATGTATATCTAAAATATTTAAAACATGAAAAGTAAAAGTAAAAATAAGAATTATTTTGTTTTGTTTATTTATTTATTTTAATTAATTATTTTAAAAATTAAAAATTAATTTTATTTTATTTTATTTTAGCAGTTTTTAATATTTTTATTTTTTTATATATTAATTTTTCTAATATTATAATTTAATTTAAATATTTTTTGGCAGGTTTTATATTTTTAAATTTTTATAATTTAGTTTAATATCATTTTATTCATTTATTTATTTATTTTTATTATATTTTAACTGAAAGATAAAATTATAATTTTATTAATTCTTTAAGGGCAAAACTATTAAATAGTGATGTTTCACTGTCAAATAGTTAATTAAATCATCAATTTAATATATTTAGGAGTAAATTAAAATTCTACATTTAGTATAACAAATAGCCCCAAAAAGTTACATCAGTTATTTCAACGAACACCTGCAGCACCATTAGCCTAACCTCAAAAATACTCTTACAACTCGATCAAGTTCTTAATTGTTCATGTTCCGAGTTCCGACACCACGACTTCAGATTCTTCTCAGAACCCATTGCTAAAACCCTTCAAAAACCTCATTTTTTATCCACTCAAAACTTCCCTTTTTAAATTGACCCCTTTTGGTCTCATTAAGTTGTCTGGTGTCTTAATCGTAGAGCAACAAAATGGACTGTAAATTTAGTTTTGAACCCATTTGTTTGGACATATTTTAGCTGGACTCGGTTGTTTTGTCCACTGGCTTGCAGCCTTTTGAAGGGCCAAAACCGCATAGATTCGCTGGTGGGTGGAGCAATTTTGGAGTGAGGGTTTGGATAGTGGTGACATTACTAGAAAGTCTAGATTAAATACACTTCTAAATAAATTGATAAACGAATTAAGTATCTTAAATAAGCTCTCTAATAGTCCTGTTTATTACACAAGACTAAATTGGATTGGACTATTTCCAGTTCAGTCCTATATTTGTTTTGTAGCAATACCAAGTACAAATTTAGTGCAGCACTGAAAGTATGAGACAAATTTGTCCCATATATTTTTTTTATATAATATAAAAAAATAAATTTATATAAATATTTAATATATATTATTAAAATATTTTTAATATAAAAAAATAAAATTATTTATAATATTTAAATATTTATTTTATTTAAAAAGTAATTTTTTAAATTTAAATCTTTTAATTTTTTTAAAATAATTTTATTTAAAAAATTAATTTTATATTTATCAATCTCACACCATATAAATATAAGACATAATTATATTTTGTTTAATTTCATATTACACCAAATAAAATACGGATTTTGATAGTCCGATATTTTTATATCATTTTAACTTTTTTTTATATTTTTAATATTTAATTAATTACCGTAATATATTTAATATAAATATATTTAGTTTTTAAAATTTTATATTTATTTTAAATAGTTTTAATTTAGTTATATAATATTTAAAAATAATTTTATTTTATGTGAAAATTAATTTAATCCAATATGATTTTATTCAATCTCATTATATACTAAATAAGGGATAGTACTATTTTTAATTAAATCCATACTTCACCAATCACATAACAATACTAATTAGTCTTATCTAATCTAATCAAATCTTATCTTATCCTATAAAAGTAGTCTAATCCAATCCCGTACACCAAACGCATCCTAATGCAAATAGACGAGTCTTTGTAATAGTATAATAGCATAATCTTTTATAAAATTCGGATAAATAGTAGACAGGTAAGAATCATTCAAACATCAAACATGTTAATTAAATGAATGTGGTTATTTTATACTATGTACGACTCAAAATGAGAGCATTTCAATTTAAAATCCATTTCATATTATTCGAATTAATCCTTCAAATCTCTATTCGATAGATAGACAGATTATATCTTTATATATTATATATATGTATATTATTTGCCTGATTCCGCAACTTTTATTTTGAGGATGCTTGTTATGAAAAAGACACCGAGTATTCTGGTGACTCTGCAACCGGACTATATGATTAGCAAACTTCCTTTCCAATGTCAAATGACATTTTATGCAGCAAAGCTGTATAATCGTTGCTTTTAATTTTTGGTTATTACAGGACAATTGATACAGTGCGTAGAAGGAAGATGATGACCTCTGGAGAGGCTGTCAAATACAAGAGTTCCATGGATGCATTTTCTCATGTTGTCAAGAATGAAGGTGCTAAATCACTGTTCAAGGGTGCTGGTGCAAACATTTTGCGAGCTGTTGCAGTTGGTGCGTTTGCTAGTTGTGCACATGCTGCAACTCGTTCTTTTGGGCGAGAAATACAGATCTGATTATGATAATAAACACGTTAATAGATAGTGGTGACGACATTTGTATAGTGCACTATTCTCATGTTTAAATAATTGTAGATGAACAATAGTGCTTTTTATATTTACCAGTATTTGGGGATTTGATATGAAAAAAGATGATTATATAGTAATCATCAAAGAAGTTTGGAAATGTGCAAAGGAGAAAGGAGATTCACTTAATTAATCTCTTTATCAGCGAGGAAGAGAGATTACTATAGAGAGAAAGCAAGCACATGCTTTAGTTACTAAGTTCATACAAGTCAGAATTATACTCGAGCAAAATTCTGACTTTGAAAACATAAAAATGCACCAAAACTTAAAGATCCACAAAGATACCAAAACTTTGAAAACAAACTAAATTACAAAAATCAAACACCAGGGACACCTTTGTTAAATAGGCCATGACTTCATCTTCAATGTAGATATATATACTCGAGCAAAACTCTTCCTCGGGTCACCTTCAACATAAAAATGCACAAACCATCTTCTAAAGATATACCTGACAAGTTTTATATACTAAATTCAATTCATTTGGTGGATTTAGGTAAATCTTGTAAAAAATTGTCGCATACAATTCATCGGATCGTGTAGACTCGATACTTATATTATTAAATTGTTGTAATCCGATATTTTGTTGAAGAAGATGATAAACCAAATCGAGACGATCTGATTAAACAAAATTATATAGGGTTTTTATGACCTGATAAAAAATAAATTATTAGATTGTGGTGACTCGATAATATACCTTTTTATATAAAAGGTTTTACTTTCTTCATCCCTCTCTCTTTAAGTTTTTATTTTTTATTATAGTTTGAACTTTAAGATTTTATTTTATATTGATGCGATGAAAATCATCATTTTTTTTTTAAGCTTTATATTGATGCTATGAAAGTAAAATTTTATATTGATGTTATGAAAGTAACTACGGAGATCCCACTCTCAGATGCTTCTCATTTCTATTAGATTCTTGTTAATCAGGAATCTTAATAAATGATAGAATCTAATTCCTGATATGTGAATTCTAGTGTAGTAAAATTTTTTAAAAAGGAATTCATGTATTTTTACTAAAATATCCTCAATTAACATTAATGAAAAAACAATTATAGACTATCATATATTTCTTCTTTGTCATTCTTTTAAGTAAATTTAATAATTATACGTATATTTCTTCTAATTAACTAAAATAATAAATTACGGTACATAAAATATACTATTAATGTAGCTATTCTGCTCCCATTTCAATTTGATTTTTTTTTTTGGTTTTTGGGTTGAATGGACATCAACTTTTTTTTTTTTAATTATAATTTTTCTCTTCATGGACGGGTGGAGAATTATTTAATTTTTTTTAAAAAAAATAACTTTATTAACCTTCTAACTATTGATAAATAGTTAACTAATCAACCACTTACTTAAGAGTACTATGTTTTAATTTAAATAAAAGTACGGTTTTATTACAATTCATCCAAATATCATATTAATCCATTATAATTCATTTTAAAAATAATTATCGTTACCTCTGTTGAAGAAAAGTTAGGTGATTATTTAGTTAACACAGATTATAAAATATGTAATTATTTTGAAAGTTTTGCGGGACTAAAAAAAATTTGTATCAAAATCATTAAATATTAAAAAGAGCTAATAACATCCACTTTCCTTGAGGTTTTGCCAACTATAAGCGGAGTCAACTTTACCGTTAATGAACAAAGACCTCCCCTGCTGTCATTTGACTTTTGTTAGAGTTAACGGTTGACTAGGTTTAACCGTTAAAAAAATCAAAATACCCATAAAATAATATTTTATTTTCATTAAATAAAAAAATAATGCTAGATCTCCACCGTCCAATTCACCTAAGATGGACGGTAGAGATTTTTTCTTTTTGGAAAAAATTATTATAAAAAATTAAACTTCAAATCTTCAGCGTTCATCTTTAAATGGACGGTGGAGATCTAAAATTTATTTTTTTTAAAATTGAGTTTGAAATGTGGAGACCCAATCACCTAGATTAAAATAAAATAAAATAAAAATTTGCTGGAGATCCAGCGTGACGAACCCAGAATGGTTCGTCCATGAAGACAAACCTATCTGGGTTTGTCAATGAGGGTTCGCCTTCGAAGACAAACCCATAAAATATGGGTTTGCCTTTAAAGGTGCACCTAGCGGTTGGCTGGATCTCCAGCCACCCCAAAGAACCCAGAAGGTTCTTTTGTTCTTCAATTTTTTTTTTGGTGGTTATTGGTTGAGATCTAGATTAGATCTCTACTGTCCATCAAAACTCATTAATTTTGATGGACGGTGGAGATCCAATCTGGAGTTTTTTTTTTATAATTGTTATTTAAAAAAAATATTTTTTAAATAAATTTTAACCGTCTATTATCTTAAAGATGGAAGATTGAGATTTTTTTTAATTTTTATTTAATAAAATAAAATTAAGAAGGAGAAAAGATAAAAATACCCCTGTACCCATTAAGTTTGACTTATGTTAACTAACGATAGGGAGATCTTTGTTTATTAATAATAAAATTGCACTTTACTTATAGTTGATAAAACTATAGGGAGGAAGGTGGTAACGTGTTATTAGTTCTATTAAAAAAAAAATACCGCATTTCACTAGAATTTTCACAGTAGGACCCACTATGGAACATCACATCATAGGCGTAAGGAGACGGTACTGATCCTGTCCGTTGATAGAAGTGGAACACATAAACACCCATCCAACGCTTCACCTCACATGCACACAAAACACACCAACACCGAGAAGCATCCCCTAACCCGAATTAAAGACAGCAAGAACGATAATCTCGACCCCTGCCAGATCTCGCCACGTGGACCCAACTCGTATAATCGGATGCAAACCTATTTATATTCCACTCTTTATTCATATTTCTCGTCCGCCCCTCTCTCTCTCTCTTCTCTCCGATCTCTGTCTCTGTAGCTTCCTCTCTCTCTCTCTCTCTCTCACTCCACCACACAACATCTTCTCCAAAACAACAAAACCCTAAAAAATAAAAATAAAAATAAAAAAAATATCCCCATGCTGCCCTAAATTTCGAAACATTTCGGATTTAAAGTTTTTCAATCGGACCAGTCAGGGGAGATTGGGATTGAGAAAATCGATTAAAAGAAAGGAAAAACAAGGGAATGACAACATCGACGACGAGCGCGGTCTACATTCGCGTCATCGAAGACGTCATCAGTAAGGTACGTGACGAGTTCGTCAACGGCCCTGGCGAGAATGTCCTCAACGAGCTTCAAGGAGTAATTTCTCTCTCTCTCTCGGTCTCACGAATTTCAAGCTCTAATTATTGGTTTCCATTTTATTTTATTTTTTTTGTTAATTATGGAAGATTGAATATTTTTTTCGTTGTTGAAGAGATTGGTATTGTTTTTAGAGAGAGTGATTGGTGGCTTGGTCGGATCTGACGAGTTCTAGGGTTTTGTGAGACGATTTTATTATAAGGGAAGGGGCTGGGTGTTTTGAGATGGTTTGATTTTCATTTTTTATGTTGGAGTTGTAGTGAAGCTGATTTTAGTTATTTAAAATAGTATTTTGTTGTTAATTTTTATTTTATTTTTTTGGTTAATCCGCGTTGGATTTGGTTAGATTTGGGAAATGAAGATGATGCAAGCAGGAGTTGTGTGTGGTCCGATAGATAGGTCATCGGCATCAAAGCAGCCTACACCTGGCAGCGGGATAACTCCAGTTCATGATCTTAATGTACCTTATGAAGGAACGGAAGAGTATGAAACTCCCACTGCTGAGATACTCTTCCCTCCGGTAAGTGTTTCTTCCGGTAGGATATTTGAATGTTGGATTTTGATGTTGGTATTTCAACATATTGATGTACGTGTGAATTGTTAAGGTGATTTGCTAGTTTTATTTGTTTTGGATTTTGGAATTTTGATATTTGCTTTTCTAAAATGTTGTTACTTGGAGAGTCGACGATATTTATCGTTTATTGGGTGCGAATTGAAATAAGTTGGGAATCAACTTGTGTTGGTTTTGGATTTTTGGAGTTTGAAGTGGGTATTTCTTGAATTATATATGTGAGTTAAATCCTGTTCAATTTAGGAGTGAGTCTTTTAATTGGTTGCAGACACCATTGCAAACTCCCATTCAGACACCACTACCTGGGAGCACGCCGCTACCTGGAAGCACACCATTACCTGCAAGCACGCCAGGAACTGCAGATAGCTCCATGTATAACATTCCTACTGGATCTAGTGATTATCCCACTCCTGTAAATGATACTGGTGGCAGTACTGACTGTGAAAGGCGGAAATGGAAGACCTAGCCCATACATGGTAAGCACAGCCTCATCAATATCGGTTTGTTTATTAAAAATCATTCTGGAAGTTTTGAGTTCACATTTTCTCTAATTATTGAGTCTATCTGCATTTTTTTCTATCTTTGTTGTAAAAAATTTGGTTTCTTGGTATTTTGCTAAATAATTACTCAAGTAATTATAGTTCTATGGGTGCTTATGTATGTGATGAATGATTATTCTCTTGTTTTCCTGGCACAGCCACCTCCTCCTTCTCCTTGGATGAATCCGAGGCCCCCCTTAAGTGTTGATGTCAATGTTGGTATGTACTTATGCTGAGAAAGAGAATTTTGTTTTGACTTTTGATGTTCTTTAGTGATAAATGGTTTCTTGTTGTAGCTTACGTGGAAGGGCGGGATGAGGTGGATAGAGGAACCTCTCATCAACCCTTGACACAGGTAATTTTTTTTTATCAGTTAATACTGAAATTGTAGAATGATGTAATATTTACTACTGGTTGAGGAAAACATATGAACAAAGAGTTCCGATGAGAAAGGTTTAGGAGCCTTATTTTTTGGAAACATTTTCATGAATATGCCGTCTTCCCATCTAATAATGATATGGTACTGTTGCCACTGAAGTTGGTTATCAGTTTTAATGTTGAAGAGAATTCCAGGACTTCTTCATGATGTCTTCTGGAAAGCGAAAACGTGAAGATTTCCCTCAGCAATACCAAAATGGTGGATATAACATACCCCAGCAAGATGGAGCTGGTGATACTACATCTGAGGTTTTCCAGCTTGAGGTTTGTTTGTTTATATCCTTTGTTATTGATCTCTGTGCCTTGGATTAATAGATTAAAGCTATTATTAGCTTGATGCATGCGCAGCCAGATCTATTTCTTTTAAAAAAACTCTATTTTGTTCATTAAGGTCCTCTTATCTTGCATATAGGGAATGTCTATGACCTATAACAGATTATTTATCATTCATTGATTGATTTAATGTTTGCTACAAAGGTCATTTTTATTGTTTTCTTATTGTGTTTGATCCATGATCCTGAAATGGTTTTCAGAAATTAAAATGAAGTTAAAAAATAATTTGAATATTTTGCACAGGAAAAAAATTATTTTATATTATTTTTAGATTTTAAAGATTGCTCCCAAAGCTCTTTTGGGAAGACTACAAGTAAATGCCTTTTTAGGATCTTGTTATCCATTACTTTTAGGAACTGAATTGTATCCAATTTGCAAATAGAGTAGGGCCTTATTTTCTAGCTGTTAGTCCTTGACTTTGCACTTATGATGCTACAACTGTCTGTAAAATGTGAAAAAGAAAATGTAAACGAGTTATTAAGTTTGCTTAGACACTTGCATCATAATAAGTTTAATTATGTTTCTAATTTGGGATCAACCTGCTAGCTACTATCAATTTCTCCATCAAGGCCATGTTCTTTCTTTCTCCATCTAAGATGGCATATTTTTCAAAAGTGAAGAGTTTTCGTCTTGGGTTTTATGACGAGATAGATTTACAACACACTTTATGCCCAAGATGGCTTGTAAGCTTGAGCCTTTTGGCTCTTTTTTGAGGATTAGTTTTTTTGAAGCCCGAAGTCTTTTCATATTTTATTTTATTTATTAATTTTTTGGGGACGAGAAGTTAAGGCATTTAATAGGAACAGGTGTTTTTTTTTTCTTTGAGTATGCTGTAATTGTTTCATCTTGTTTATGGAAGGAGCAGAAAAAGAAGTATTTTAAGTTCATGGATCTTTCTAGTTCCAAAATATGATGGTTTTTGTTTGTAGCAGTATGCTATTGTCAATATTTAGGTGAGACCTTGATGCTTGTGTTTTATGCTAGAGAATTGAATTGCCTATCTTAATTTGCCAATACACACTGATTTTACATGTACACCTTTCAACGTATGTCGTTGCTGCAATTTTTTAATTACACGATTTCCAGAATGGCTTGAATTTTTGTTCTCCCAGCATAATTCACACATGGAAGGGGTGTGTTTTCTGTTTCTAGTTGGATTTTGGAAATCTCATAGTCATAATGTATGATTCTGCGCTAACCACAAAACAGCATCGCCTCCTTTCCTGAAGTCAAATTGAATATGTTATATGTTGAATTTGTGACCTAAAAGTAATTGTATTATCTTCATAAACCTTGGCTCCTATGTATCTTAACATGATATACACCAAATGGTATAGAATGGAAGATCAATTAACATATAAAATTTCTGCTTTCGTTCTTGGTATGGAGTATCTATATCTCTATGCCATTGAAGATGTGCTAGTTGTACTTGAAGGGTTTGATAAATGGGCAAATACAAACTAGGGCTGATATAGTTGATGAGTTATCCTGCTTGACGTGGCAAGCCCTTCTGGAATAATTTTGAATGTAACTGTTCATCATCGTCGTTGCTGTCACACACACATTTTGATTTCACGCATCTATAAATAATTTGATGGTTATTGTTCAGGTAAGCCAAAAGAGTGATTTTCCCGGTAGACATGACACTGTCACCCCTGCAAATAAAGGGATCTCAGCATTTTTGACGAGGTCATCTATGAAGATTCCTCAACTGGATGGGCCTATTCCCGACCCGTATGATGATGTGCTTTCTACTCCCAATGTGAGTATCGTGATATCTCAAGTTAGACTTAAAATCTGAAAATCTATATTTCTGTAATCTCATGTTAGTGTAAGCCACAATATAGCACTATCCGCATTTTATCCACGGTTAGTTTGGTGGCAGCAACAAGATCTGCTGTGAAAGTAGCAATACCCTCGCCTAAAGTTAATGGTCTGGGCCCTTTTATCTGACTCATCTATAAGATATTAACTAGTGTGAATATTCATAGTTATGATGAATTTTGTCCCTTTTCTAACTAGTTTGATTAAATGATTGATCATATGTTTTTTGTCATGCATGCTTGCCTACATATATATTTGCTCAATCTGTGGATAACTAAATGGATTTAACTGTGAGAATAATATTTGCACTTTGGAATATTATGAGAGATCTCAATTGACTCACTGTTGGTTGCCTTTTCCTTTGTTGTGTTTTTCTTTGGGGTCTCCTTTCATTCACCTTGAAGATCTACAACTATCAAGGAGTTGTCAGTGAAGACTACAACATAGTGAATACACCTGCTCCCAATGGTAAATCTGAATAGATGTTTTAAAGGGCTAAATTTTATTTAAAAGTGGAAAACTTGGCGTGTCATAATCTCTCATTCTCTCCCTCTCTCTGGCTTTCTCTTTTTCTCTAGACCTACAGGCTAGTACTCCTGCAGCTGTTGCTCAAAATGATGCCATAGAGGATGATGAGGATGAGCCACTGAACGAAAATGATGATGACGATTTGGATGACATGGATCAAGGAGATGAGCTGAACACCCAGCATTTGGTTTTGGCTCAGTTTGACAAGGTAATGTGGACCTTTTTGGTGGATGCATCATTGATGCCTGTAATATAGAGGTAAATTATTGTCATTTATGAGCTGATCATATGGTGCATTGTTGGGTAGGTGACTCGTACCAAGAGCCGATGGAAATGCGCATTGAAGGATGGCATAATGCGTATAAACAATAAAGACGTTCTATTTAATAAGGTATGCATATCCATTACAATTGGATATTCTTCTTTAACGCATTCTGTTGCAACGTCATCTTGAAATTCGAATTTTTTCTTAAAAGACTCCTTCCTTGTCTTCTTCAGGCAACAGGAGAATTTGACTTCTGATATTTCAGAGACAAGCTCGTTTCTCCTTCAAAGGGGTGTATTGCTGTAGGGAGCAAATCTGGGGTGTTTCGTAATTTTTGCTTTAATTATTATTGAAGGAGAGGTCGAGAGAAAGGGAGTGAGATGCTTTGAATTAGTACTTGTTAAGACTTGTTAAATTTGTTGGCCTATGTACATAAGAGGAGAGCTTTTTCAGCCTTAAAATTAAAAAAAAGAAGAAAAATAGATGGCTACCTGCGGAGTTTGGTGATGTTGTTACCATTTCCCTAATGGAATCTGTAATTCCATTTATGCCTTAATACTTGGGGACATTTTGGTTAATTTTACAAATAGCATTGCTTGTTTATTAACGTTTAGTTTTTGTTTGTGGATGACTTGCTGTTGGCACTTAAAGATAGTTAGTTCAAATAAGCAAATTTTGTTGTGATCAACGAATTGAATAATGGAATATTTGGTTTTCTAATATGAGCATTACAAACTTTACATTCTTTGGGTTAACATTAGTAAATAAAAATCCGAAACATCCCGATTTGTTACAGCGTTGAAGTGTTTCTTAGTCAAGTGGCCTTTTATTTACCCCAAAATATAAGGCATCTTTAACAATATCTGCAGTGGAGTCGAATTGTTCTGTTGTGTTGATTCAGCTCAGCATTCAAAGGCTTCTCACATCTACCAAATTCATTATAACACAAATGCAGAACAAGTTACAGATCAATTATTAAAATTTAAAATGGTTAAACACATTATGTTTTTTTATATAAAAAGAAAATCGATCACTAGAACACGAACAATTAACAAATATGGAGAATGATATAGCATCCTAAGGAAAGATATCTACATGCATGGACAAGAAATTTAGATCCCAAATTTGTGTACAGCAAAACTGGTAAAACCTACACTTCAGGCTCTGGAAAAACACAATTTCAAGAATTAATTGAATTAAAAAAGATTAAAAAGAATCCCATTAGGCATCATTCACAAGCACACATTTTGATTGAAAATATGTTAAAAAAGTTGTAGGGTCCGTGTATCCAGCCGCCGCCGGATGTTGCCACCCTCCTCCAGCCGTTGCTCCGCCCTTGTCGCTTCCGCCAATCTCATCATTCCCACATTTCGGGAACTTGAACTCCTCCGCCTCCGGCAACGGCCTTGGCGACACTACCAACGGCGACAGTAGAGGAATCACTGGCAGAGACGAAGAAGAAGAAGTATTATTCCCAGATGAAGACACAACAAAAGGGTTCCCGCCACCGCCGCCGGAGAAGTGATCCAGCTGAAGAGTCGACGGTGCGTGCTTCTGCAACCTCGTGGGAGGCTTCCCCAGTTTGGTCCTCGTCTTGGCCACATTAACTTGCCTTTGATACAAAATGTTCTCGCAATCCTCCATTTTCACAACACAAAAACACACCAACCAATATCCGATTCCCTTAAAAAACACAAAAACGAAAAAAAAAAAGTGATGGAAATTGCAGAGATTTAAAAATGGGGGGGCGCCTGAAGAAGAGGATAAAAACTAAAATAGGGATGGCCAATGCACAATAAAAGACATCATTAATATAATAAACAGTAAAACCCAACTGGGTTCGTGTTCTTCGAACACGAACCCAGGTGCTGGGTTCGTGTTCGAACCCATTTCTGGGTTCGAGCACGAACCCAGGTGCTGGGTTCGTGCTCGAACCCAGATTTCTGGGTTCGAACACGAACCCAGTTCTGGGTTCGTGTTCGAACCCAGATTTCTGGGTTCGAGCACGAACCCAGGTTGCTGGGTTCGTGTTCGAACCCATTTCTGGGTTCGAGCACGAACCCAGGTGCTGGGTTCGTGCTCGAACCCAGAAATCTGGGTTCGAGCACGAACCCAGCACCTGGGTTCGTGCTCGAACCCAGAAATGGGTTCGAACACGAACCCAGCACCTGGGTTCGTGTTCGAAGAGCACGAACCCAGATCTGGGTTCGTGATCTTCGAACACGAACCCAGATCTGGGTTCGTGTTCTTCAAAAAAAAAAAAAATTTTTTTTTTTTTTTTGATTTCAAATTTAATTTTTTTTAAAAAAATATTTTTAAAATTAATTAAAATATGACGTGGCATGTTCTTATTGGTTGGATGATTTTTAAATTTTTTTAAAAATAAATTTAAATGTAAAAGACCAATTTGCCCCTGAACCCAGTTAGTCAACCGTTACCCTAACGGTGGTCAACGGATTACCGGGTACTAGAGTGCAATTATGGTAAAACTGGCATTAAGCGTGCAATTATGATAAAAGTCAGGGTACTTGAGTGCAATTCACCCTTTTTTTTATAAAAAATTTGATGATCCATTTTTGGGATGATTGAGAGGTGTCATGTTCTCACAAGTTAGTTTGCTAAAATGGAACATATCCCGGTTACATTTCTGTTTGTTTGAGCTCACACACATTTTCATTTCATTTTTAGGTAGTCAATGATGAGAGCAACCAATAACAAGTGATTTTTTTTATTTTTTATTTTTATCTTTTTAACGTTGGTTTAGGAGTAGGAGTGGTTTTGTATTTGGGTGCTTTTGGCTTAAAAGCGCATTTTAATGAATGTGCTTTTATTCAAAGTAGTTGTAAATGTTTGTTTGAAAAGCACTGTCAAATACAATATTATTTAGGTATTTAGGGGTAACTTTAATTTAGTTACTATTTTTTACATTAAACATAATTTTTTTTACTTATATTTTTTTTTTTAATTTGCGTAGTTTTTGATATTTTTTAAATAGATTAAATTAATTATTCTGATCAACTTTTTGATGGTCAACATTACAAAATTATCTAAAAAACAGTTTTACCCTTAGTGCATGTTTAGTACACCGGATAAAAGGAAGATTATATTAAACTTAGTCTAATCTCCTGTTTATGTGTATGGCCGGATTGACTAAAAGACAACAGTCCTGCCTTGGAAGCACTGTTCTGTCCCTTCAGGTGGGACAAATTTATCCTACCTGTTTTTTTTTTAAAATTTTAATAAAATATTAAAATTTATTTTAAAAATATTTTATAGTAATATTAAAAAAAATAATATATCTTATTTTAAATTAAATTAAATATTTTATTTTATTTAAAATTTAATTATTACTATCCAATCCCATACAATACCAAACAAAGGACAATATTCTTTTTAATCAAATCCGTACTGCACCAAACACATCACAATACTAATTTAATCCAATCCAATCCAATTCCATAAAAATAGTCCAATCCAATCCCGCGCACCAAAAGTACCCTTAAAAAATTCAATTAATAGATTTATAATTTTATATTCTAATTAAAATATAATAAAAATAATTAAATAGACAAAATTAATAAAATAATATTAAATTAAATTATAAAAACTTAAAAATATAAAACGTATTAAAAAAAATACTTAAATTAAGTTATTTTATAAGGAAAAATTAACATTTAAAAAAAAATTAAAGAATAAAATTAAAAAAAAATTGAGAATTAAAATTTTTTTAAAAAATATTCAAATTAAGTTATTTTATTAAAAAAATTAACATTTAAAAAATTAAAGAATAAAACTTAATTCTCAATTTATTTTATTTTATTTTATTTTTTTAGAAGTTTTTAATCTTTTTTATTTTTTAAATATTAATTGTTCTAATAAAATAATTTAATTTGATTATTTTTTAATAGGTTTAATTAAGTTTTAATATTATTTTATTTATTTTTTCTATTTATTTTAATTGGAAGGACTAAATTGTAATTTTATTAATTTTTCTAAGAGTAAAACTGTTAAATAGTGATAGGTTGACCATTAAATATTTGGTCAAAGGATAAATTTAATCTATTTTTAGGAAATGTCAGGACCACTACGAATTAAAAAAGAAATATATAAGTAAAAAAAATGATAGTTTCATCAAAAAGTAGAGATTAAATTGAAGTTCTCCTATTATTTAAGTATACATAAAATAAATATTATTTGTATTCACAAAATATTTTTCAAATGCCATGGTTACAAAATATACTTGAGTGTTTTGGTTTTAAATAAATAAATCTTATAAGTCTTTTAATGATTGCTTTTCCTTTATATTTAACTGCAACAACATAAATATAAATGAAAGCATTTTTTCCATTTAAAATCACTTTTATTCAAGTTTTTAGGATTAAAATCGAATTTAAATTTTTATTGGAATATATTTAAATCAATCGATTAAAACGTAGTATGGTCATCTCCTATATATTTATTTTTTATAAATAAATATCAACTTTAAATTACATTACTAATGTAACGTAGAAGGAGATATGCAAAATCAATTTAACTAAAATCAACCATATTCTTAATATCACGTTTTATTAATAATTGATATAAAAAACCATTCTCATGAATTAAAATTCAAAGCTGAATACAATGGTATAATTTTAACAAATTTAGGAACATACATTTATCAGACAACCTTGATATATAGCCATACTACTTGTTGATAAATATCTACTGGTCCACAATCCAAGTTGTCAGCTAGTTGAAACCATCAAGTCAAAATCGAATAAATAAAATATCAGAAAACTTTGATGGGAAAACCAAAAACACGGAGATAATAGTAAAAGCGGGAACTCTTCAACTGCCAACCGTCTGATCACACACTCTCTCCATGGCCTGCAGTGCCTCAATTCGACCTCTATTCACTTTCACTCTCTCTCACTCTCGCTCACAGTCACAGTCAGGCCACCCCAAGAATCCAAAGTCTCTCTTTTTCAACTGTGACACTAATCAGAACCCATCTTCAAAATCTACCTGTCATTACAAGGCCAAGACCCCCATATTTTCAAAGCCGTTGTTGGTCTCTGGGGGCAAACGCGGATTCAGTGTGAGAACCAGAGATTGGTTACTTCATTGGTTTCTCTTCTTTTGTGTTTAAAATTAAACGGTGTTTTGTTTGTTTTGTAATTTTTGTCATTTGTGGGTAGGTTGGAGCTCAGAGAGAATTTTCTACAGGGGGGGATGATGAGTCGCTTATATCTGACGCAACTTATCAGGAGGCTTTTTCTTGGTCTTCTGTGATTTTGCCGTAAGTATCCAAGTGTGTTTTTCGTGGTTTTGGTTGGTCAAGTGTTTTGATGAATTGTGACTAGATTCTACTCTCAGATTGACTTTTGATGAAAAAATTACTCTTGATTTTGACAATACGTTACATAATTTGCTTCTGATAGCAAGATAAATAGTTTCAAAATGCTAACCAACCATGTCCAATTGATGGTAATTATGTGCTTCCAAGTCTTCGATTGAGTGTCTCTCCGATCTGTTAATGTATGTATGATTGTTGTAATACTCAGTCAAATTAATTCAACTCATGCTGCAAAACCTTCAGGTTTGTGTTCCCAGCTTTGGGAGGATTGTTATTTGGGTACGATATTGGTGCCACATCTGGTGCTACTATCTCATTGCAGGTGCTACCATATTGTATTGGTTGTTTATTATAATTGTGCACTTACTCTTTCATTTGAAGCTGTTTTGGTTATTTTAACCATGAAGAATATGTGCAAATCTAATTAAATATAAGTGCACAGTCAGCTGAGCTTAGTGGCACAACTTGGTTCAACCTTTCGGCTGTTCAGCTTGGTCTTGTGGTAGGTTCACGTGTCAAACTTGATTGAACTTATGTTTCAGTTGTTGAAACCTGCAGTTAGTTTCTACCAATTATGTATGAATCCACATTTATGTCACGTTGCCTTGAATGTAGGTTAGTGGTTCCCTTTATGGAGCTCTTCTTGGATCCATTGTTGCCTATCCAATTGCAGATTTCCTTGGTAAATCTGTTGCCTATTTTCTTTATAGAAATTTGGAGCTTACCTGTGAATTGTTCTCATTAATCACTTATATTGACTAATGAAGGAAGAAGGCGAGAACTTATCACAGCTTCTGCGCTATATTTGCTTGGTGGTCTTATCACTGCCTATGCTCCAGGCCTTGGTGTTCTCTTAGTAGGAAGGTTACTATACGGTCTTGGTATTGGTTTGGTGAGTTTCTTAAATATTGTTGGTATTTGTTTGGTGAGTTTCAAATATTGTCATCATCTGTTTTGGTTATCGTTACCAGATCTTTTTTTTTTTTTGGTGCACCTTACCATATTTTAAGCATCTCTCAAATGATTTATTTTACAGGCCATGCATGGGGCTCCTCTGTATATTGCAGAAACTTGCCCATCTCAGATTCGTGGAACACTAATATCTCTAAAGGAGCTCTTTATAGTTTTGGGAATTTTGGTAATTTCAAAAGATTTTATGCTTAATATTTACAATTTTGTAGTAATGAATTGTGCTAAAATGATCTTATTTGCAGTTGGGTTATTTTGTGGGAAGCTTCCAAATTAATGCAATTGGGGGATGGCGCTACATGTATGGGCTTAGCACCCTTATTGCTTTGCTTATGGGACTAGGAATGTCCAGTCTTCCACCATCTCCACGCTGGTTACTTCTCAGGGCAGTTCAAGATAAAGTATCCTTGCAAGAGTACAAAGAAAAGGCCATCCTTGCCCTAAGCAAACTCAGGGGCCGACCTCCTGGTGACAAGCTGTCTGAGAGGCAAATAGAAGATACCCTTGTATCAGTGAAGTCTGCCTATACTGATCAGAAATCTAAAGGAAATTTATTGGAGGTTTTTCAGGGACCAAGTTTGAAAGCCTTCATAATTGGTGGAGGTTTGGTTTTTTTCCAACAGGTGCTGCTTTCTGTCTGCTGTTAGGAGCTACTTTCTTTATATTTATCTTTATTCTGTTGTCTCTTCTACAAAAAAATATATAATCGGAGAGAATGAGGGCTTGTGTTTTCTAGCTGACTTACCATCTGATTGTGACAGATAACTGGACAACCAAGTGTTTTGTATTACGCAGGTTCAATTCTTCAGGTACTTGATAAGTATTTCCAGATATTTTATTAGTGAACTGGAAAATATCCTTTTATGCCAGTTTCAGATGACCATGTAATAAATTTTATAATGCTGATGCTCAAGAGTGCTGGATTCTCTGCGGCTGCTGATGCTACCCGAGTTTCCGTTGTAATTGGTTTGTTCAAGGTACCCTCAAAATCTTATCATAGATCTTTTGAAGCTGAAAATTGGTAGTCCCTGTAATGTGATTCTCCTTGAGACCGCTTAACATCTGTCTGGATTGATCGTCATCCAGTTACTGATGACTTGGATAGCTGTCCTAAAAGTTGATGATCTTGGAAGAAGACCCTTACTGATTGGAGGTGCCAGTGGACTTGTATGCACCCCATCCTCTCTCCGATGTTAAAGTTTTTGCAGTACTAGGTATCCTTATAGTTGGTGTATAAAATAACTGATGGTTATTCTGTGTTGTTTCATTGACTACACAACAGGCTCTTTCCTTACTGCTGCTTTCAGCATATTACAAAATACTAGGAGGTTTTCCCCTTGTTGCAGTTGCAGCTCTGCTTCTCTATGTTGGTTGCTATCAGGTCAGTATTTTGTCATTTAGTTTTTAGCCTTAATTACCCAACTTCCTCCAGGTTAAGTTGGATGGAACTCCCCTGGAGAAGACTATTAAAATGTTATATTCAAAGGATAAGGACACATTTTTCTTGTCCATAAGATTTAACTGAAGGTTATATTCTGACATGGGGTGTTTTTTAAATGGCATTTCAGATATCATTCGGGCCTATCAGTTGGCTAATGGTTTCAGAGATTTTTCCACTTAGTACAAGAGGAAGAGGCATTAGTCTAGCAGTTCTAACTAACTTCGGTTCAAATGCTATTGTGACCTTCGCTTTCTTGCCATTGAAGGTAGTTGTTCAAATTCTATCAATCTGTTCCTGTTAAAGATGGTTTCTTCACTGCTAACGTTTCTTAGTTTTATTTATCTGGTTGTGTGATCATCTGCATTAAATTTTGTGCAGGAGTTGCTGGGAGCAGAGAACCTATTCCTCCTTTTTGGTGCGATTGCTTTGTTATCAGTTCTGTTCATAGTCCTTATTGTCCCAGAAACTAAAGGGTTGAGCTTGGAAGAAATTGAGTCCAAAATCTTGAAGTGAAAGCTCAACGTGCTGTTACACCAATGATTATAATTACTGTTTATATGTGACTTAGTGTGGTATTAAAAGGCTATCTGTGGGTAACCTCACTTTGGGATCTGTTGAATCATTAATTCAATACTCATTTCCTATCAAATCTAATAAAGGCATAAACCTTTCTTCAACCTAAAAATGACACCGGAATTGTTGATGCCAGTCTGCCCCAGTTTCGACTAAGATTTATTAACTGGAGCTACATCTGTTAGGTATACGAAATAATTCTTGTTTTAAATGGATAAGGAGTTAAATCAGAACGCTTTGTTATATTAATACTTGATATCTTGTCTGTTTGAATGGGATTCGTAGGATAAGGAACCATGAATTTACATTTGATTTAAATTGTTGTTTTCCATTTTAGTACAGGGCTATTAAAAAGTTTTAACTGCTAATATATAGATATCTGCAATGTCTGGTGTTATGGTTCTGAAGGAGATTAACCGTCTACGATGCAGTGATTCTTGAACAACTCTGGTTTTGGATGCTCGGTCCCAAGCTCAGCCTTCCAAGGCATTAGTTTGGAAGAAAGAGCTTAAAATTCACCTCCCAAAGCACAAGAGTAGTGCCAATACCATAAGAACAAGAGTAGTTCCAATTTTTGGATATCCACATCTAATTATAAAAACAATACAGATCATATTCACTGTAACTTCTCCCTTCTTCATAACTTTAAAACCAGCCATGAGCACTATGTGTACCGTGACGGGTCCAAAGAATGTATACATTTCATCAAATTTGTTGGTTTAACGACCTATTTTGAGGATTGAATCAGTGGTACATATGGTGTGAACTGAATCACAACTTTCATTAGTTGCTGTAAATAAACCAATCATACTATCAAATCCTTACTGCAATTTGGAATCATGAGACACTCTCTTTACTGCAATTTGGTCATTAGAAGTAGAAGGTGGCAGTACACCTCTATAAACCTTCCAAAAACCTCCTTTTCCAATGAGTTCTTCGTCTTTGAAACCTTTGGTTGCTTTGTAGAGATTCTCGTAGGAGAACCTTTGAGGGCCATATTCTCTTTCCCAGTCTTCCCATACTTCTTCATATTTCTTCTTCCTCACAATGTAAACAACTCCACCTATTGTTATCATCACAACAACTACTGCTACAGCCAAAACAATAATAATTTGTCTTGGTTTTTGACTTGTTTTCCGGGATTCTGGAGAAAGAGGGGGAAATGAAGGAAGCTTAGAGATATTAAGGTTTTGTGCATGTCCGCTTTTGTTGAAGCTCCAACCAAGAATATACTGGTCACTTACATGTAAGCCAGTTGATGCAGAGAAACCAACATACATGAAATCTGAGAGAATCTGAGAAAGATTGATGCTTTCTGACAACAGAGGCCTGCTTGGTTTTGGAATTGTGATTGGAGCTACTGTTACATTGAGTAACTTTTCTGCTTTGCTGTAGTCTAACCACATTTGTATTGCATTTCTACCTATGAGATCCAAGCTTATGTTTTGCTCAGTTACATCAGAAAAATAAGTAGCTGGTGCAGATTTAATAGAGATCAGGCTGTTCACATCAATTCCCACACGGTCTCCATCTATATCTTTGAATTCAGGATTTTTTACAGTATCAAGCTCAACTGCGAAGATGTGGTTTGTATCGAAGCCATTGTTTGAAAAATTGAAGAGTCCCAAATACGGACCATCAGCAGCATGACTGAAGTCCATAGACCGTGAGATGACAAAAGCCATGCCGTGGCCACTAGAATTGAGCAATTCTGTCACCATGGCAAATACAAAAGTTGTGGAAAAAGAAAGAGACTTGAGGAAGATGTTTTGAATTTGATTGGGATTTTGTAGAAAGCGTGGCCTTTACTTAGCTCGAAAGTGTCAGTTAGCTGCAACAGACCATTGCTGTGGATAAATGCTCCATCCAAATGCAGCTCAGCTTCAACAAAACCGTTGTAGATGAACAGGTTTTCATCTTGAGCAAAGGCCAATGAAATCAAGGATACACTGAAAACTGTACAAAAATACACTGATGATCTAAGAGCTGCAGGCATTGAGGAAAGCATAGAGTTCTTACAAAGAGAGAGGTTCAACAACCTATTTTACGAATTTCAAACTCTGTTACAGGAAGAGTGCAAAGTTAATCAAATGACCCTGAAGTAAAGGGTCAACTAGTGACTTGGAAGATAAGTTAAACCTGTTACAACTTGTGAACTGACCAAGTGAAAATGATTGTTAAGCATCTGTGGATAGGGGATTTATTAAATGGCACAGTGAAAGTGATAGACGAGAACCTTTCGAGGAAATGCAGGGTCGAAAAGGACAGGGCTGAGAGTGGGAGACCCTGAAGTCAGATTATCTGCAAACAACTCTCTGTAGGTTAATCTTGGTGAGCCTGTAACTGTCACTTTCTTGCATATTCGAAGAAGTTGCATAAACTTAATTTTATTTTATTTCTTTTGCTGTTCAAAATATAAGGAAGATAACTTAGTAAGATGATACATTGACCGTGAATGGAGCTTCACTTGTTGCTTCTAATAGTGGTTAAAGTTTCAAGATTTGTGTTTAGTTGTTTTCACACTATCTTCCAAGCTCCATTTTAGTTAAGTAAAGTAGGAAATAGAGATGTCCAACATGGACAGATGTTTCTAACAAAATAATCTTGAGTCACGTGGTAAGCCCTGTTAGTCTTGAAGAGGGTGTGTTAGAGTACTTAAATACTATTGTTGGGCCCTTTCTTACCAGCTTTAAACTTTTAGGTCAAGTCTTGTAATGGAATACATGACATGAACTAGAAGTCATTCAAAATTTAGAAATTCACAAGCAAGATAGGGATACAGTACACATCATATTTTTTACAATCTTTCTCCTCTCCTCCACTTTCAAACTAGCCATAGGCTTTATGTTTATCTTAATTGCCCCAAAGTATTGGAGAAATTGTTGGATACCTAGGGATGAAATGAAATTGTCCAAAGGCAACAAACAGATCAGCTAGAAGCAGAGTTTTAGCGCACACAGAATAATTTTTCAATGAGCTACATGTTCAACAACATTAATGCATACGATTAAGAGACATTGGATGGCACTGAAACTTTTTACAAGAAAATTACAAACTTTCTTTTTCCTAAAAATTCTAAACATTGACTGACTGCCGCATTTATTTTCCGGTTAAAGATTATTCTAGTTAAATTTCACTACCTGAATCTGATTTAGAGCAGAGGGTACTACTTCCAGGGCAAATTGTTGGTTCATCGACCTACTGTTAGGATTGACGCAGTAGAGATGGTGGCAGGAGAACTGTTTTCTAACAGTGAAGAAAATGGCATCACAATATGAGAAGCTTCATTACTTGCTGAGAATACAGCCCTCACAGTGCTATCAGGCGGTATATCTGGCAACTTGACATCACCATCCAGGTACTGCATAACCTGCCTCATGCTAGGCCTAGCTGCTGGGTTAGGGTGTGAACAAAACAAGCCTAGTTTTAGAACCAGCTCCATCTGCTCCTGTGCAAAAAGACCTTCCAATTTTGGATCACTGGCATCAAGAATTGCTCCTTTATCCCAACAATCAATGACCCAATCAACCAAATTTGCTTGTTCAGGCAAGCATTGTCGCTCTATTCGCCTCCTTCCACATGCCACTTCAAGCATAGAAACCCCAAAAGCGAAGACATCGGAGCTCGTAGTCCCCTTTCCAGTTCTATGAAGCTCTGGAGCCATATAAGCTAGAGTTCCAGCCAAAATAGTGGTTTCTGGATCACTACCATGATCATATAATCTAGCTAGTCCAAAGTCTCCTAACTTTCCATTTAGATCAGCATCTAAAAGAACATTACCTGGTTTTATATCTCTATGTACAACCACTTATTCCCACTCTTCATGGAGGTAAAAGAGGCCAGAAGCTATCCCTCTGATGATTTGAAATCGTTGAAACCAGTTAAGTTTTGAACTCGCGTTGCTATATAAAATCTTATCCAGGCTTTCATTTGGCATATAATCATAAACCAACAGAAGTTCTCCCTTTCGCCTGCAATAGCCATGGAAGTCGCACCAAGTTGCGATGCCTGAGCTTTCCCATGCTTACTATCTCAGCCACAAATTCCTTCATCCGTTGTTCTGAGTTATGGGAGACTCTCTTGACAGCAATTTCTAAATCATTAGAAGGAAGTATGCCTTTGTAAACCTTACCGAAACCGCCGTTTCCAATCAGCTCTCTGTCTTTAAACCCTTTGGTTGCTTTGTAGAGGGTCTTGTAGGAGAACCTTTGAGGACCATATTCCCTTTCCCACTCTTCATATATTTCTTCATATTTTTTCTTCCTGACAACATAGATAGCTCCACTTATTGTCATCAGCACAACCACTACTGATACAGTCAAAACAATAATCAGTAGTCTGGGTTCGTCATTTGCTTTTGGACTGTCAGCATCTTCTCGTGTGGGAAGTTACGCGAATTTCAGGAAGCTTCGAAACATAAGGTTTTGTGCTTGTCCACTTATGTTGAAGCTCCAGCCAAGAATATAGTGGTAACCCACAAGTGCACCAGTTGATGCGGAGAAACCGACATACATGGTGTCTAAAAGAATTTGAGAAAGATCTAGGCGGGTCGACAAGAGTGGTCTGGTCGGTTTTTTTGGCAAGGTGACTGGAGCTATTGTTACATTGAGTAATTTTTCTCTACTGCTGTAATCTATCCAGATCTGTATTGGATCTCCACTTTCCAGATTCAAGCTTGTGTTCTTCCCTTCTGCATCGGAAAAATAAGTTGCTGGGGCAGATTCATTAGACCTCACGCTGTTCACATCAATTCCGACATGGTTATCATTTATATCATCAAATTCAGGGCTTTGTACAGTATCAAGCTCAACCGCAAATATGTGGTTTTCTGGGGAGCCAACGTTTGAAGCATTGAACAGTCCCATGTATTGAGACGGGAAAGCTTTACTTAAGTCCATAGATGGTGAGATGAAAAAAGCTATGCCGTGGCCAGAAAGACCAGAATATTCTGGCACAATGGCAAATACAAAATTCGTGGAAAATGAAAAAGGTTGAGAGGAAGATAAGTTGAATTTGATCGGGAATGGGTAGAAGGCATGACCTGTTTCTAGTATCCCGCTAAAACTGCTGCTTAGCACCAATAAACCATTGTAGAGGACATATCCGGTCCCATCCATATGCAGGTTGGCACCATGGAAGTCATTATAGAAGAATTGGTCATTTTCATCTTGAGCCAAGGCCAAGGACAAGGTGATCAAGGTTAAAACCAACACCTCCCATAAATGAAGTGATCTACGACTAAGAGAGTCAGCCATTAACAAAGGATGAACAATTTTTCCTTTATTTTCAAGGCATGAATGAATCTGATGGGTTCAAAATTGATCAAAGAAGGTATTACTCCAGCTTCAAAGAAGGTAGGGGTGCGATTGTTGAACCCACATAAAGACGATAAACTGAAGCCTTGACTGAAATTTCCACCTTTCACTTTAAAAAATGTTGTATCCATATCCTATAGTTTAATAAAAGATATTATTATTAAAATGTCTAAAAGATCCGCTGTCTGAAAATCAGACATATCTTGGATTGCCACGGATAAGGCGGATATTCGCCGTAGGCCGCTGATGAAATAGCCATATTGGCCTGTGAATTAGCAACGTGAAATAGGCTTAATTCACCTTGCAAGTAAGGGGAAATAGGAGAATCCTAATTCATGTTACTTGCTGTAACATGAAACAGACAACATGAAACAGCGCTGTTTCATTTTTCATTTTGCACCTGTTTCATGCTTTTAATGTTGTTGCACAATGAAACAGGGTTTCATGCAACATGAAGCAATAGCTATTAACAAAGGATGAATAATTTTTCCTTCATTTTCAAGGCATGAATGAATCTGATGGGTGAAAATTGACTAAAAAAAGGTATTACTCCAGCTTCAAAGAAGGTAGTGGGTGGGTTGTTGGACCCATATAAAGAATATAAACTGCCGTCTTGAGTCAAATTTCCATATTTCACTTTCAAAAAAGTTGTATTTTTTAATAAAAAATATCATTATTATAATGTCTAAAACATCTGCAGTCTAAAATCCGAGTCATTATCTTGAATTTTTAATAGGGTAATTCAGATTGGAAAAAATTATATTTTGAAGAGCTGGAAATTAGTAAAAATAGGTTTAAAATTATATAGAGTACAATTCGTCTTATATCCAAACTATACACATTTTAATAAAATTTTTAGTATGAATATTAAGAAAAATGAGATATTGTTGGAGAAATTTTTTTTAAAGTAAAATAATAAGATTACTTGAAATTTCTAAAGCATTTCAATACAGTTTGGGGTAAGTCACCTCATCATAACTACTACATGATAATTAACTACAGAATTACTACTTTTGTCAATTCTGTTTGTAAAATACAACTTTTTACCAAGTATCAAAATTTTCTTCTCAGGTTGAAGATTGAGTATGTATGAATAACGTTCGCTGTGTTTTCACATGGGGAGATTGGTTGACCAAAAGTCTCCTCCAGTCCACCAGCTATTTCATTTCATGAGGCTGTCACAAAGTAACTGCAAGGAAATAACTGTGGGATACAATTTTTGTTGTGATTATATCACATGATAAATTTTATATGTGATATAATCCTAATATGGATACGTGTACATAGTAAATTCTCAACTTCAAAGACAGCTTCAAAGAAGCTGGTGGTTGGGTGAGATTTTGAATCATATCAGAAAACTAATTATAATACTAATTAAATAAAAATATTTAAAAAAATTATGTTTTAAGATACTTTATAAAAAAACTTTTGGTAAATGAATAACATTTTTTAAAGCCAGACTAGCCTAGGTTTGGCTGGCAAAAAACAATGAGATATGTTTTTTCAACAACGCTATGCAATCACATTAAGGATTAAATAATCCAACCGCACCGTCCTTTGATTTCTATTCATTTTTAAATGTATCCACATATCTTTTTACACATTAATTATAATTTTATTTTAAGTAAAATAATAGTATGTTTATTTAATGTGATGGTATATTTTATTTGCTAATACCATGCGGACAAATAGTCCACACATTTTTTGTGGTTGGGACCATCTTTCTCCTTATTTGTTTATTTATGCACCGAGAATTTATCTAGTCTCATCCATTCTCAGGAGTTATTGGGTTCTATTTCAGGATTTTGATGTAGTTGGGGGGCCTAAAATTACGCACTTATTTTTTTGCTAATGATTACTTGTTATTTTCTAATGCTACTGCTGCAGATTGCAGTGCTATCGTCGTGTTCTGGATATTTATTCGAGTGCCTCAGACCAAGTGGTGAATTTTGGAAAATCTGCCCTTTGTGTTAACAAGCAGATTTCTTCTTCCTATGCTCGAGCTCTTGCTTGTATTCTTGGTGTTCGCCTTGTTGATTGTCATAAGAGATATATTGGCCTTCCTTGTGTTGTGGGCAGAAATAAATCCCAACTTTTCTCTACTATCAGAAATCGTGTATGGGATAAAATTAAAGGTTGGCGACATAAACTTTTTTCCATTGGGGGTAAGGAGGCGTTGATAAAGGCCGTGTTACAATCAATTCCTACGTATACGATGTCTCTTTTTAAGCTTCCAATTTCACTTGTGTCCCAGCTTCATCAATTGTGTGCTAGATTTTGGTGGGGTGCGTGTAACATTCCGGATTTCGAATTATTAATTTTGAATATGTGAATATAAATTTTGTGATTGGAGGGGTGTAAATGTAATTAAAAATATATTTATTTTTATGGTTTCCAGGTGGACCAGATAGAACGGTCCAGAAATGATGCATGAAGATTGAAAATCGAGACAGTGAGTATCGCGACCTGGTCACCGCGACCACAGATCGCGATGACCTGCTCGCGATGAAAAAAATAAAATTCGGGCAGTGAGCATGGCGATCACCAGCGCGACTAAAGCACCGCGAGGTGTGCTCGCGATGAAGGCGGTGAAGTTGCTCTAGTGAACAACGCGACTTGGTGGCGCGACCACAGATCGCGACGACCGAAATAATATATAAAAAAAAATTGGCTTCTGCGAGAAGCTACAAAAACAGAACAGGAGAAAAGAGAGAGTGAGAGACCGAGAAAAAGAAAGAAAGAAGAGAAAGAAGAAAGAAGAAAGAAGAGAAAGAAGAAGAAGAAAGAAAGAAGAAGAAGAAGAAGAAGAAGAAGAGAAAGAAGAAGAAAGAAGAAAGAAGAGGAAGGGAAGAGAAGAAGAAAGTGAAGGAGAAAGAGAAAGGAAAAGGAAAAGAAAACGTAGAAACGTGATTTGTCGAAAGGAAACGGTATCCAGGTTGGTGTACACTCGTTTTCGAAATCTTTACAAAAAGTATTAAGTATTTTTAGTTTGAATTTGAGATTTATTTAAAGACTTTCATTTTTATGTGTTTATTTTATTTCCATGAAATGATTTTATTGTTGATCGTATTTCTATTATTACGATTTCGTTGAAATTACTTGTTTTCGATTATCGTATGAATATTGTTTATTTTCCATGAAAATCTATGTTTGTTTAAATCGTATATTTCCGTTGATTTGTAAATACAGTGAATATTTGAAAAATAGTTTATCGAAACGACCCTAGGATACTTAGACATAGAAATGGATATAGGAGGTTGGTATACCAGCTGGGTTTAGTGAGCAGTACTGCACCGATATTGATATGCTATTGATGACTATTATGTACCTCCTCATGGATTCGTCCAGGGGCAGGGAGACACGTACCTCCTCACGGATTCGTCCTGGGGTAGGGAGACACGTACCTTCCTAAGGATTCGTTCCTGGGATACGGAGATATGTACTTCTCTAGGGTCCGAACCTTCAGTCTTAGAGTAGGGAGATACGTACCACTCTTAGGATTCGTCCTAGGGTGGGAGTTATGTTCGATAGACAGTCACTGTGGTCGAACGACTCATATTCCAGTCCTAGTTTATGTTGAGTATTCTAGATGGACAGAATTGAAGTGAATGGAATAATATAAGTGAATTTCGGAATTGATTTTATACGTTTATGATTATAACTTAGTTTATGCTATGGTTTTATATGGATTATAAACTGAAATGAGTTGTTTCTTTGACTTAATTTCACCCGTTCTATTTATGTAAATGATTAGAATTGAAATATGTATCTTGTGATATGTTTCTTATTAAAAGTTATTTATGATTTTAATATTTGAGTTTAGTGTACACCTACTAAGCTATATGCTTAGCGCGTTAGTTGTTTTCATAACGCGTAGGTAACAGGGATCCTGAGGAGGCAAAAGACTGAAGAGGAGTTTCCTGCAGACAGAGGAGTAGAGTCATATTTCTGGGGTAGATATTTATGTTGATGTGCATTATGATTGATATGCATGTATATACAAAGATTTGTAAACGTTTTGTATAATTCTGTTTTGCAATTAAATTGGTTTATGAATTCTGTTTTTCATTTCTTAAGGACTGTAATGAATTAATTATGCACTATTTGATTTTGAAAATTGTTGAAAGTTGCACAAAACGGCAGGGTGCGCATTTGATTGAAAATGATATTGAAGTGTTGTTGTGATTTTTGATTTGAGTTGTGAAAAAATAGGTTATGGAAAATCAGAAAAATAAAAGGAACTCTGCCGAAATTTTTGTAAAAAGTGTATTTCGATGGGCTCCCTCGAAAATGGTTTTAAATTTATAAACTATGTGGTTTTCCAATGGTTTGAAAATTTATTTGATGGGCTCACAATGATTTTGAAATGTATAAAATGAATTTAGAAAGTTTTGAAAACCCGGTAGCGCTGGTCGGGTCAGGGGGTGTTACAGTGCGGGTACTAATATTAAGAAAATACACTGGTGCCGGTGGGAGTGTCTTTGCCTTTATAAAAATGAAGGTGGAATGGGTTTTCGAAATTTGGTGATTTTCAATCGTGCCTTACTTGCCAAGCAATGTTGGAGACTTGTGTTTTATCCTTCATCTTTGGCTGCTAGGGTCCTTAAAAACAAGTATTTTGTAAGTGGCAACTTCATGTCTACAAAAGTGAGGGGTTCAGATTCTTTTATGTGGAAAAGTCTGATTTGGGGCAAAGGAATTTTTGATACAGGTTCTCGTTGGCGTGTTGGAAATAGGCGGTTAGCTCGGATATACAAGGATTGATGGTTACCTTGCACATCCACCGGTGCTTGGCTTGAATGCTATTGTTGCTGCTTTATAATCAGAGAATGGTGGCTGAAATGAATATTTAATAAGGTCTGCCTTCAAGCCTGATGATGCTGCTATGATTCTTAGTCTTCCAACTTCGTCTATGAGTGTTGAGGACTCGCTGATTTGGCACTACGATATTAGGGGCATATATTCTGTTAAAAGTAGTTACAAGGTGGGCTGTCTAATGGGGTCTATGGCTGGTTGCTTGGGTCTATCTCAGCGGGAATCGTGGTGAAAATTTCTTTGGCTGCTGAAGATTTCGAACAAGATTAAAATTTTTATTTGGTGTGCTTGTCATCATTGGCTTCCTTCAATGGTTTGCTTGGCTACTTGTTATGTTCCTTGTGATGGTATATTTCCAGGATGTCACAGTCAACCTGAAACCATTACACATGCACTTTGGGGTTGTAAAAATTTAAAATCTGTGCGCAGCTCATTCTCTTTCATGGCTGGTTTTTCTAACCTTGATGTTTGTGACTTTTTGGATTTTTTTTATTTCTTGCCAATCTAGATTACAGCAGGTTGAAGTCGAATTACTTTACATTGTGTGGTGGCGAATTTGGTTTAATCAAAATCGTCTAGTCCACTCTCTTCCTTTACTTCCTGTTGATTTAGTTGTTCAATGGTCTATTGATTTCTTGCAAGAGGGTTGTAAAAATTTAAAATATGTGCGCAACTCATTCTCTTTCATGGTTGGTTTTCTAACCTTGATGCTTGTGACTTTTTGGATTTTTTTTATTTCTTGCCAATCTAGATTATTGCAAGTTGAAGTTGAATTACTTTGCATTGTGTGGTGCCAAATTTGGTTTAATCGAAATCGTCTAGTCCACTATCTTCTTTTACTTCCTGTTGATTTAGTTGTTCAATGGTCTATTGATTTCTTGCAAGAATTTCACACAGCCTCTTCTTCCTCTTTGTCTCAATGTGAAGCTCAGTCTATGGTTTTGTGGTCTGCTCCCCCTTATTATTTGTACAAAATAAATACTGATGCTAGTTTGGATCTTCACAGTGGCTGGTCAGGAGTGAGTATTGTAATTCGAAATCATGCAGGCTTGGTGCTGGCATCAAGCGTACAACGTCTTGGTGTTGGGTTCTCTGTGTTGGTTGTTGAAATAATGGCCATTCTCAAGGGTTTGCAGTTCGCTGTTGAGTCGGGCTTGGTTCCTGTGGTACTTAAGTCTGATTCCTCTCTTGCCGTTTCTGCCATTAATGGTGACACTGTGTTCCTTTCTGAAGTTGGGCTGATTATTCATGATGTTGTTGAGCTTTTGCGTTCCATTCCTAGTTCGGCTGTTCGCTTTGTTCCACGTTCGGCAAATATGGCTGCCCATTATTTAGCTCGTTTTGCTCTTCGATTAGATTCAGATTGCTTTTGAATGGAAGATTTTCCACCTGTTATTCGTGCTATTATTGATTTAGATAACTAGATTCCTGGTTAACTTGTTTAATGGTTTTTAATCTTGTTATATGTAAGATTTCACCATAAATGGCCACGTTATCGCCAACTGCCAGCATGACTCCAAGAGAGAAACTATAAGTACGTGTCCCATTGGGAGCGATCCGATGACCCCAGAGGAAAGGAGGTCTCAGTGACTGCCTACCAGAGATGGCGAGAACCTCGTGAGTACCACAAGCTTCTTGGAAACCGTGGCCGACACGTACAAGACTCGACGACCCGAGACAAGTCGAAAATAGAGATCGGGCCTATCAGAGGCAATGCCGACACACTGCAACACAGTAGTCTGGTCACTGGAAAGCGGAAGGCTTGAGCGCAGAGGGCAGCAGACGCATTAAATGTGATGACAGGCGCAGGTTACCGTTCAATGAAGCAAAAACCCTCTGGCATTAGAAGCAGTCTGATGAAGAGACGAATGTTACACGTTTAAGGAAACACCTTTCTGCCTACCTCCTGAAATGACATCTGCATATACCCGTAACGGAGGTCAATAAGAGGGAGAGACTGCGATTATAAATACAGGTATTTATGAGAACTAAGGTACGCAATCCTTGAGAGAGAAAGCAACTACCTAGAGAAATATTTGACTTATTCATTTACTCTTAAGAGAACCTTAAAACTGACTTGATCATCGGAGGTAGATCGCCGGCGAGAGTCTGGCACCTCTGACCGATAGTTCTCTGTTTTGACAGGTATACGAACCCCAGAATCTAAGTCGGGTGTTCTATAGATCCCGCGAGGACTCATTTCGCGGGGTAATAGTTCTCTTTTTTACACATCCAGCTCAACGAACTACAAAGTGATCTCACGTAGCTTCGTTGACTCGCGTTGACCGTAGAATTCATTTTTTACTGTCAACAAATCTATTGTTTCCTTCTAAAAAAATAAAATAAAAAATAGTCCACACATAGTCCCGTCGGCGGGACTCTTTGTCCCAAGCTCTTTTTTTAATTAGATATTTAATTTATTTAAATCTTAAATACTCTATTAAAATTTTTATATTTTATATTTTTCAATATTAATTAAAAATGTTATTTTATATTTAATTTTAAATATTTTTTTAAAAATAATTTATATCTTTTAACCAAAATAATTAAAATAGTTTATTTAATTCAAAAAATAATAAAATATTTTTTAATCAAAATTAATTTAAAATAATTTAAATTATAATTAATTATAACCAATTTTATTTTACTTAAAAATTAATTTAATCTAATTTTATAATAACCAATGTGATACCAAACACAACTATTTTTTATCCCATTCCACACTACACCCAATAAGAAACAATATTATTTTTAGTATAATTCATATTTCACTAAACACATCATTACAGTATTAATTCAGTTCAATCATATCCAATTCAATCTCATTCTATTTCATAAAAATAGTTAAATCCAAGCTCGTATATCAAACGTATTAATAAACTATTTGAAATTTCCAAAACTCTTCATCTTCACTAAGTTGGGAACATATATCCCGTTTGGTGAGCGGGATTGAATTGAATTATTTTATAGGACTGGATTGGACTGTAATTAGATTGGATTGGATTAAATATAATACTATCTATTGTTTGGTATAACATGGGATAAGACTAAAATAGTTCAATTTATTGTTTGGTATAATATGGGATAGGACTAAAATAACACAATCTTATGTTTGAAATGATTAGGATTAGACTAAAAATAATGTAATGAAATATTTATTATATAATTATAATTATAATTTAATAATTTTAAATATAATTGTCTATTAAAATAGAAATATATAAATTGTAATTAAATTAAAATAAAAAATAATTGAATAAAAAATATAAATTTAATTTTTTAAAAATAAAATAATATAAAAAATTAATTTAAATTATATTAATCTATTGTAAATTCAGTTTAAAAAAAGGGTATAAATTCAATTCAATTTTATTTAAAACTATAATAAAAGTTTATAATTTAAATAATACGATTTCACTTTAGCTTTTTTTTATAAAATAAAAAGTTTGCAATTAAAGAAACAAGAATGTGTAAAAATGGAGACTAAAAAAAAAAAAAAAAAGGAAGTGATTATATATTAAAAATAAAAGAAGGAAAACATGCCTAATCAAGACTCAGAAGAAAATGGAGATGAAATTTTTGGAAAGATGATGAGAGTGGAGAGAGAAGTGAGGGTAGGTGATAGAAAAGTAAGTAATTAATATGTGGGGCTATGTGTCCTTTTTTTTAAAAATATAGTCCAGCCTTTTGGTTAGTTCGGGGATTAATAGAGGTGGGAATACCTTGGGTTTGTATAGTCCGGTGGTGGGGGAACTAAATTTTCAATTAGTATTGTTAGTCCCATATTAAAATGTGTCACCAAATATAGGATTGAGACAAAAATAGTCCAACACTGAAATGGAGTATTGAACTTAAAATTAATCAAATTCTACATGGTACATTGGTATATCAAATACACCTATCATGGTTTATGATTTAGAAGTCAATCAATTTTTTTTTTTTTTTTTTGAAGAGAGAAGTCAATCAATTTACTATCATTCCACACGTTGTATTAATAGAAAATATTAGGGTGCATGGTATGGATTCAATATTTTCTGCTGCGAGTGGGTAAAAACAAGTATTGTCTTGTGTATTATGTGGTTTCAAGTTTATATGTAGTATAGCAAATTGATGGGTGTAATCCTCAAAATGGTCCGTAGACCAAACACAAATGGACACTTTTCCGCCCAAACTCTTAATAGTACCTGTATACAGTGAACACAAACCAAGCCCAACATTCACATTCAACAAGATACAAACTTGAACAACTCACGTTGCCGTGCTCCCGCGGCTGTATCAGTACAAAAGTAAGCTGACAATGAGAAAATCGCTTCACTTTCACTTCAATTTTTACTATATTAGATGGTTGTTTTTGGTAGCTTTTATTACTATAACTAAGAAAATTAACCAACTTAGAGAAGCAAGGAGATCTGCAATGTCTTGTGTTTTGTTAGTTCTAGAGGAGACTTCTGTGATGTATACAGTGATATTGGAACAACTCTGGTTCTGGAATCTCAGCCTACTTGGGCAGTATATTTTGAAGCAAGTGAAGTTCAAGCTTTACCTACCCAAATGGTAAATAAAATGGGACTACAAATAGAGATAGATACATAAGAAGTTGAGTTTGTATTTTAATTTGCTGGAGTATTCTAATGCATTTTGTTAAGTTTACACATTTGGTGCTTGATGATATTAGGATGGGGTATCCCTTGATATATTCCTCTATTATTTTATAGTTTTTTAATATAGGATTCATCCCATCTTCTATTAGAATCACATGTGGGTTCTCTAACATTCACCCTTACATGTAAGCCCGGTTGGCTTTGGCCACCATTTTTGAGTTGCCGTTAGGCAGAGCTCGGCCCAATATCCCTTGATATATATGCTATTCTATTACTTTATAGTTTTTCAATGTATGATTCATCACATCTTTTATTAGACTCACATGTGGGTTCTTTAACATTTCCCATCACATGTAAGTTCGGTTGACTTTAGCCACCATTTTTGAGTTGTTGTTGGCAGGGCTCGGCCTAGGCCCCATATGATGTTAGTTGAAGGCTCTGATACTATGTTAAATTTGCACACTTGTTGGACTCTGATACCATATTAAATTTGCACACTTGGTGCTTGAGTTGCAGTTACAATTTTTTATATTTTTTATGAGAAGTGGAATATATATTGTGAATAGCTTTATAACCTAAAAGACTAGTCTATTAAGTTGTGATATCCCTAATATATATACCATTTTATTAATTTATAATTTTTCAAAGTAAAATTCATCTCACCTTCTATTAGCTTTATATTTAGGTTTTCTAACATTGACATAGGTATTTCACGATTATTAGCTATGGTTTTATAGCTTTATTTATTTACTTTGTGGGTGATAATATCATAGGTATTCTGGGCCTCAGACGCCAATTTTAAGCCACCGCTTCTGATTTTTTTTGCAGGCCGCTAGTTGATGTATTTCAACACGTGAAAATAAGATTAGCTTTTAGAGAATACAATCTAGAGTTAAAGAAGAATTATGGTATCAAAAATTTTAGAAATTCACGCAAGATAGGGATACGGTACACATCATATTTTCTGCAATCTTTCTCCTCTCCTCCACTTGCAAACTAGCCATAGACTTTATGTTTACCTTAATTGCCCCACAGTATTGGAGAAATTATTGGATACATAGGGATGAAATTGTCTAAAGCAACAAACAGATCAGCTAGAAGCAGAGTTTTAGGGCACACAGAATAATTAATCAATGAGCTACTTGTTGTTCAACACTAATGTATACGATTAAGAGATATTGGATGGCATTACAAGAAAATTACAACTTTTCTTTTGCCTAAAAACTCTAAACGTTGACTGACTACGGTATTTATTTTTCGGTTAAAGATTATTCTAGTTAAGTTTGACTACCTGAATACTGATGTACAGCAAAGGGTACTACTTCCAGGGCAAATTGTCGGTTCATCGACCCACTGTTAGGATTGACGCAGTAGAGATGGTGCCAAGAGAACTGTTTTCTAACAGTGAAGAAAATAGCATCACAATATTAGAAGCTTCATTACTCGCTGAGAAGCCCTCACTGTTATCAGGCGGTATATCTGGTAATTTGACATCACCATCTAGGTACTACATAACCTGCCTCACGCTAGGCCTGGCTGCTGAGTTAGAGTGCGAACAAAACAAGCTTAATTTTAGAACTAGCTCCATCTGCTCCTCTGCATAGAAGACCTTCCAATTTCGTAGCACTAGAATCATGAATAGTTCCTCTATCCCAACATTGTGAGTGGAAATGGAAATTGGGTTGCTTACATTTTTTCCATTCACATCATGTGAATGGTAGAATTGATTTGCCTGCCAATTTTATTAATATGGGTAATCAATGAGACAATGCGTTTGATATATACTGCATTTATTCTCATATTATGTAATTGATTTGAATAGATAATGTACGGTACATTCTATTAATAAAGTTTAACCATACGAGTAAGTAAAATAAGTATGCAGAGGTCTTAAAAGAGATATTATATCTGACGTGATCCGATAGGATTGGATATTAAAATTTTTAATGGGTCTCATAGTGGCCGTAGACCAAGCGGTCCAAGCCCAAATGAAGAAAATTATCAGCCCACCTCTCTTAAGAAAGTAGTAGCATACCTGGAACATCAAACAAGCCCGTACCGTTTCAGAGAATCGGACTTTATTTCCATTATCGTTTTCGACCGATTCGTCCACCGTTGAAGGAAGTCAACCTATCTACACTCAGACCACGGAGGAGAGAGCCAGAAGCTCGACCGCCGTTGAACCAAGTTGAACAGCCCTCACAAAGAGCTCTTCTTCGTCCGCCTCTACAAGGTACGATTACCGTAAAAACCTTTAATAATGTAGTTTGCATTCAAGCTTGGTTGTTTAACATGATTCCTCCGTGACTCGATCGAGTATAGATTGACTCGATGGGTTGTCGTGAAGGGAACAGAAGCTAGGATTTTGAAGGAAACCCTTGAAATTTAACCTAATTTAGGGTTATAGGTAGTAAAAAATCGATTTTGCTATATTAGTTACTGAAACGGAATTAAAAAATATTAGATTTTTGGAATCATTTTGAAAGCATCGAGTCAATTTTGATCCGATGATAGGCCTGAGCAAGTCAACTTGACCCGATGATGAGCCCATCGTGTCAACCTGTCTGGGCTATCGGGTCAACATCATGGTATGGATTTCAAAGGGCTGACTATTGAATTTTCATCTCGTTAGATTGAATCGGCAATCAGGTCAACTTAAAGGCGATGGATTCAAGGAACTGAACACCATATTTAAATTTTCTGCACAAATATATGATGAAATATGCTTGTTAATTTAATTTTTTATTTATTTATACAAGTTAGAGATGGCAAAGAGATGGAAGGAGTGCTTGAGAACAAAGGAGTGTGACTTTTATGAAGCAAAAGTCACATGCCACTCTCATTGGAGGACCATTGACATGATTAGAAGACGGCTTAATCCACGGCAGCTGAAGAAGTTCGAAGAGATGTGTTTTGGTCATTTTCTAAGGGTGCATAATTTGCAGTTTTCCGGACAATTATGTCACCATCTTCTTTTGAGAGAAGTGGATATTAAAGGGACATCCACGCATGAGATGTGGTTTTTAATTGGATCTAACATAATCAGATTTTCGAGGGTTGAATTCGGTTTAGTTACGGGCCTTAAATTTGGAAAAAACAAGGAAACTCCTCACCAAATATCAGAAAGACTTGGGCAGCGGATACGTCGCATCCATTTTAATGATGCTAAGAAAATTTACGTTGATACTTTGGAGACATATTATAGTGCTTATATACCAAAAGATGAAGAAGATGACGAGATTCTAAAGTTAGCTCTTCTCCTGTTTTTGGAGGTTACACTACTAGGAAAGGATAAAAGAACACAAATAGACTATTTTTGCATGCAATTAGTGGATGATTTAGATGCATTTAACGAGTTCCCGTGGGGTTCCTTTATTTTTGCTCGGACTATTCATTCGCTTTCTAATTGTTGCAAAGATCGTGCTAATAGGTTTAAGGAGAGACAAGAAAAGAATCCCAAACACAAGGAAGAAAGGTACAACATATATGGGTTTATATTTGCCTTTCAGGTGAGTTTAGTTTTCGCTCTAACTATTGAACTTTATGGTACGTAATTAGAATTTTATATTTGATAACAACTACTAAGTGTATTTTCTTCTTATTGATCAGACCTTAATATTTATTTGCTTCGAGCAAACAGGTATGGGCCTTCGAGGCAATATCATCATTAGCGACAAAGAAGCATGCTATGAGGATATCTAAGGACATCCCTCGAATTCTATCTTGGGAAGCTTCAACGACACCCAACTTTGAAGACCTAAGGATGGAAATTTTTGCAAAACGAACTGTAAGTATTAGCGTCGGACGGTTTATTTCTATTTTTATTTACTTTACTAATATAAAGTTAATTATATTTTCTAATATTGTTTTCAATGCAAAATTACAGGTTTCAACATTGCGTGTTCTCAACCCAACGGACGAGGAGAGACAACAGCCGTACTTTGCTGATTTACTCGATGAAGATGTTCCATTGCCGGAGCTTGATCTAGATGACCCATCCGAGACGGCATATGAGCCTGACGCTGTTGGTGAGGACAATGATGATGGTGATGACTGTGAGGCTACACAGATTGATGAGGCCACAGAGGTGGGAGATGGTGGTGATGTTGAGGCCCAGGAAACTGCCCTTGTGGTTAGAAAGACATCGCGTAAGATTGGACAGCAATCCCGCTTTGCTACAGCTACCACTAGCCCTTCCTATGCGGTATGCATACTAGTGAACTCTGTGACTACAATTGCTATAAGTTATATGGTAATTCACATTATTAATACCTTCAATTTGTGAATTCATGCAGTCAGATTTTTTAGTGAAAAGAGTTGATGAGTTGAGTTCTGAAATTAAAAATCTGAGGTCAGAGATGATTTCCAGACAAGAGATAAGTTCCCAGTTGAAGTCTTTTCAAGACAAGATGATGCTTGAGATCCAAAGTCAATATGCTTCATTCAAAGACTTGATCATAAGCACATCATCCGTTAAGGAACGGCACATTGAGGCTGGTCATAAGGTATATCCAGTTACTTTTAACATGTTAATTTGTTTATAGCATATATATTTATATGTATGAATGACTAATTTCATAGTAACTCCCTTTGTTCAGGAGGATGATCAAGGCGTTGAGGGAGGTGCCTGTACGGTGAGGGATCATCCAGTTGAGATAGGTTCTGATGCAGGCTCGCATGACCCTGATGTGAGTGCTGCTCAACTTGATAAACAACCTAAGGGCATGATCAAATTTCCAAGGAACCGCAAGCGATCTGCTTATACTTCGAGCCCATTTGTTGACTGTATGATTAGGAAACACAAGAAATTGGGCAATGCAGAATGTAGAGACTCTTAAGCCAAATATATCATGGTAATTCGACTAAGCGATGGACCCTGTATATTTTTTTGTTTCCAGATGGGATTATGAAAAGATGGAGAGCTCTCCTGGAAGCCAGAAGTTTTCGATCTGGTTGAATATAAATGGGTCCTGACAATGATAGACTGGGTTGATGGCCTTACTGCTATTGCCTGCGCAGAGCCCAGGGATGAGCATGGGCATGGTAAGTGGTTACCAATATGTATTGTATTGTATACTATGATATGTAGTCATTCAAGATAATAGGCGAGCGAGTATATAAGATCCCTTTTAGTCTATAATACCAGTTTATTCTGTCTTTTGCATTCCCTTTTTAACAATATCTCTGTCGAATAGAATAGGACTGGAAGTTTACAATCAGGTTCCCTGTTGTTGAAATCCCAAATGATAATATTGGTAAATTAGTGAATTTTACTTTGCTCTTCTTGATGGAGATTGTAATGAGAGGTTGTTCATGTATTTTAGACAACGTTTTTTATCTGGATGAGTCTAAATACACCAATAAATTGTTCTCAGACTTACTTTTTCAATTCACCCAATGGAACTAGAGAAGTATATTGGGCAACATCAGCTTTCGAACTATAAGATCAACTGCCTTTTCAAATTGCATACTTCAAAGTTCAAACTGATGGCATGACCAAGGATAAATTCTGTTCTTTTTGGATGATACATTACTCGTCTGATGGAAAGATAAGTTTGCTTGGTAAGTCCTATGAATATCCTCCTACTAGATATTCATCCATTGATGGATAAAAGAAAGCGAAGGTTTGGGTGCTCTGGTGTTTCTTTCAGTTACTTCTTTAGGCTCTAAAGAAGGCGACTTCTTATATTTTACATTCAGTGCTTTATCACTGTAATTCACCAGGATTATGCATTATTTTGGACTTCTGATTCTTCATTCTAGGGGAAAAAAGAAAAGAGAGGAGAAATCATCACTAGGTAAATGCATTAACTTTGAATCAATTTCCAACAAGAAGGTACAGGCCAATGGACACATTACGCTTTGCTATTTTATAGAGGCAAGAAAACAAATGGGATAGGTGGTTATTTAAGTGAAAAGGGATAATGAGCAGAGACGTAGCAAAAGAATTTTGAGTATCGGTATCTAAATTACTAAGTTATTCCAATACCATATGCTGAAACCATAACAACTTAGCTATTTCTTGATCATGAGCACATGTGTTATAGCATTCGTATTTGTGGTGGTTATTATTATAGCTATTCTAACATTGATATAGAGCTATCGAACCCTGCTTTTGCAAAATGTTACATAAGAATAGATGTATATGAGCTCAGAGTATCAAATTACTAACAGAATACCTTGTCAAGTCTAATTGGAATACAAAGCACAACCAATTTTATAAATTTACAGCAAGTTATAGAAACAATACATGTCATATTCCTCGAATTTTTTTACTCAAGTCTCCTGTCATGACTGATCTAAAGAAGACAATTGGTAGAATTTTTTTGATTCAACGACCTGAAATGAGGATTGAATCAATGGTGGACATGGTGTGAGAAGAACTACTTTCGAACAATGAAGAAAATGAAACCACAATATCAGAAGCTTCATTAGTAGCTGTGAATGCACCAATCACATTGCTATCAGGTGAAATGTCTGGAAACTTAGCATCACCGTCCAAATACTGCATCACCTGCTTCATGCTAGGCCTTATTGCTGGGTTAGGGTGTGAACAAAACATGCCTAGTTTCAGAACCAACTCCATTTGCTCCTCAACGAAAAGACCTTCTAATCTCTGATCACTAGCATCAAGAATAGATCCTTTTTTCCAACATTCAATCACCCAATCGACCAAATCCATATCTCCAAGCTCCATAGGCCTCCGTCCACAGGCTACCTCAAGCATAAAAGCCCCAAAAGAAAAAACATCCGAGCTAGTAGTTGCCTTTCCAGTTCTAAGAAGCTCTGGAGCCAAATAACCTACAGTGCCTACCAGGTTAGTGGTTTGTGGATTGCTACCATGATCATATAATCTAGCAAGACCGAAATCTCCTAACTTTCCATTTAGATCAGCATCTAAAAGAACATTAGCGGGCTTTATATCTCTATGAAGAACCACTTGTTCCCACTCCTCGTGGAGGTAAAGAAGGCCACAAGCTACTCCGCGGAGAATTCGAATTCGTTGAAACCAATTAAGGTGTGGTCTCATATTGCCATATAAAATCTTGTCAAGGCTACCATTAGGCATGTAATCATATACTAAAAGAAGTTCTCCTTTACGCCTGCAGTAGCCCCGGAGTTGCACCAAGTTCCTATGCCTTAGCCTTCCCATGCTTACAATCTCAGCCACAAACTGCTTCATCCCTTGTCCCGAATCATGGGTGACCCTCTTGATCGCAATTTGTTCATTAGAAGAAGGAAGTACACCTTTATAAACCTTTCCAAAACCCCCTTGCCCAATAACCTCTTTGTCCTTGAAACCTTTTGTTGCTTTGTAGAGATTCTTATAGGAGATTCTATGAGGACCGTATTCTTTTTCCCAGTCTTCATATACTTCTGCATATTTCTTCTTCCTCACAATGTAAATAGCTCCAACAACTACTATAAACATTACCACCACAACTACAACCAAAACAATCATCATTGGATCTGGTTTCTTACTTGTTTTTCTGCGTGGGGGAGGTGGAGGAAGCTTTGAAATATCAAGATCTTGTGCTTGTCCAGTCCTGTTGAAGCTCCATCCGAGAATGTAATGGTCACTTTTACGTGTACCAGTAGCTGCAGAGAAACCAACATACATAGAGTCCAAAAAAATATCCGAAAGATCTATGGATGTAGACAGGAGAGGTCTGCTTGGTTTTGGAAATCTGATCGGAGCTAGTGTGACATTGAGTAACTTTTCTGCTCCATTGTAGTCTATCCACATCTGCATTGGTTTTCCACTTTCTAGCGTCAAACTTTTGTTCTTCCCTTCTTCATCCGAAAAATAAGCTGCTGCAGCAGAATCATTGGAGATCAGGCTGTTCACATCAATTCCCACATGATTGCCATCGATGTCTTCAAATTCAGGGCTTTCTACAGTATCAAGTTCAATGGCTAAGATGTGATTTGTAGACTTGCCATTGTTTGAAATATTGAAGAGTCCCAGATATGAACCTGGGGTAGCTTTAGTGAAGCTCAAAGACGGTGAGAAGACAAAAGCCATACCATTGCCCCCAAAATTATTCACTGCTGGAACCAGTGAAAACACAAAATTTGTTGAAAAAGATAGAGATTGAGAAGAAGATGTATTGAACTTGAACGGATATGGATGGAAACCATAACCACTTTTGAGCTCAGAGATGTTGGTTAGCTGCAACAGGCCATTGGGAAGGACTTTTGCTAGTCCATCCAGATGCAATCTGCTTCCATTGAAGCCATTGTAGATGAATTGGTTTTCATCTTGAGAAAAGGCCATGGAAATCAAAGATAAATGAAAAACCACACAAAAACAAAGTGATCTAGGAGCTGCAGCCATTGAGAAAAGGATATAGTAGTCTGCTTTTGCGAAAATAGACAAGTTTAGGCCTGTTTACCAATCTGAGACTCTTGATACATTAATGTTCCATCTCTGGAAGTTTAAAAATCTATGTTCATGAATCCTTGTATAGAGAATCTAGTTTTAATCAAGTTGACCCTTAAACAAAGAGTCAACTTGTGGCCAAAGAAATAAAGTAACTAAAATAACCATTTCAAACTTTCAATTCTATAGTCTGAAAAGATTTTTAGTACTCATCCCCTTTTGCAAGAAACAGCGGAAACAATCACCAGAGAATCCATGATGATATATACAGATTAATCAATTAACAGCAGTGGAATATGTTTTTGAGCTCTAATTTTATTTTATATTATCAACATTTGATGATAGCCTCTCTTTGCTCTTCTTTTTTTTTTTCCTTGATAGTCAACTTATGGCTGCTTGATTTTTCAAAGAGAATACTAATATGTTTAATTGTTTGAATAATGCAGTAAAATCCAATTCCTTTTGCTTTCAAAGTGAGTTGAAGTTTCAAGATGACATGGAAAAAAAGGGCAAAAAAAATTGACACTCACCTAACCTATTAAAAAAGAAAAAATTGGCAGGGATGGTTCTATTATAATATTTGCATGATCCAGAAGTTGACAAAAGACAACCAGAATGTCCCGGCATAAAGGTAATATTTTATGCACTACTTTATTATAATATCCTTAACAATAACTGAAATATAATATGTATTACCTGTCACGGTTCTGGAAGTTGTCACTCATTGCAGATATCATAATTTCATAAGTCTCCTCGTCAGCCTTAAGCTTTCATTTTTTTTTTCCAGGATTTAGACAAGTTATCATACATCAGCTACATCAGATGGACTAGTACCAATCTGAATAATCTCAATTCATAAAACTCAAAGTGTCATACATCAGTCCATCTTCCTCCGTGGTTAATGTAGCTCACCCGCACGGTATGTTTGATTGGTGTTAAGATAACAATTCTCAATTAGTACCTGTCTAGCTAATTAACAAAAAATTATATTATTATATACACGAATCGCATTGAAAATATGTGTACATTTATGATTTATCAATAGCAATAGGAACTTATCAATAGCAATAGGAACAGCAGGAGTCCTATTAAAACTCTAAAATTTTTCACTTTCTCTGACCTGCACGGTCAATCTAACTGCTTGTATGATATAAGAAAAAACAGAATTCGATGATCAGAAAATTCTTCTAAATCTGATCATATCAGAACTGGTGAAATCCAGTTATATGTTTTAGCAAGGTAACATTTCCATCCAAATATTGCACCACTAGCCTCTTCCATGGCCTAGCTAGCAGCAAATCCAACTCCATTTCCCCTAACACCATAACCCACCAGTCAATGTAAGGATCACTCTCTCTCTCACAAGAACGGTTCCTCCTTTCTATCAAAATGATCTTATACCAAGAGAAACAGGCAATAGCCTTCAAGTTGTATCAAGTTCTACCTTGAGAGATTCCTTTATTCCTGTGTTTTGAATCTTGGGGGGCTCTTTTTGAACTCAAACAGTTACATTGGAAGAAGGTAATACTCCTCTGTAAACCCTCCCAAAATCCCACACTTCCTAGGAGTTCTTACAAAAAATCAAAAACACTCTACTCTCTAATTACATAAAAGAGAATGATAGATTCCTTGCATCAATTCAAGCTATGAATCATCATACATACAAGAAAAGAAATTTATGCATTTTACCCCACCTGTATACACTTGATTGTTTACAACTTTAAAGCAATCCAAAGACGAGTATGGAAAACCTTCTAAAAGGAAAACTAAAGGATCTTGTTCATTACTGAAAAGCATAGTTTTACGAGAATAATGATACAAAAGATAATAGAAAGGACTTTTACAAATTCACTCAACTACTTAACTGTTATGCCATATCTCATGACTTGCTATCAGTGATCCTTGCAAGTGCCCATTGAATAAAACATTGCCGATTCAGCGACCAGCAATGAGGACTGAATCAGTAGTAGCAGACATGGTGTAAGAAGAACTACAACTTTCAAACAATGAAAGAAACGGCACCATATTAGAAGCTTCATTAGAATTTGCTCGGAATGCATCAAGTAAATTGCTATTAGGTGCGATATCTGGAAACTTAGCATCACCATCGAGATACTGCATCACATGCCTCATGCTAGGCCTGGCTGCTGGGTTTGGGTGTGAACAAAACAGGCCTAGCTTCAGAACCAACTCCATTTGCTCCGCCACATAAAGACCTTCCAACCTTGGATCACCAGCATCAAGAATAGATCCTTTAGTCCAGCAATCAATGACCCAATCAACCAAATCTACCTTTACAAGTTCTATAGGCCTCCTTCCACAAGCCACCTCAAGCATAAAAGCCCCAAAAGCATATACATCTGTGCTAGTTGTTGCCAGTCCAGTTCTAACAAGCTCTGGGGCTAGATAGCCTACAGTTCCTACTAGGTGTGTAGTTTGTGGAATACTGTCATGATCATATAGCCTAGCAAGACCAAAATCTCCTAACTTTCCATTTAGATCTGCATCTAAAAGAATATTACCGGGTTTTATATCTCTGTGTAGAACAACTTGTTCCCAGTCTTCATGGAGGTAAAGAAGGCCACAAGCCACTCCTCTGAGAATTCGAATGCGCTGAAACCAATTAAGATTTGGTCTTGTATTACTATATAAAATTTTGTCAAGGCTTCCATTAGGCATATAATCATAGACTAATAGAAGTTCTTTCTTTCGCCTGCAATAGCCACGGAGTTGGACCAAGTTCCTATGCCTTAACCTTCCCATGCTTACAATCTCGGACACAAATTGCTTCATCCCTTGTTCCCCTGAGTCATGGGAGACTTTCTTGACTGCAACTTGTACATCTGAAGACGGTAGTAAACCTCTATAAACCTTTCCAAAACCTCCTTCTCCAATAAGTTCACTGTCTTTGAAACCTTTGGTTGCTTTGTAGAGAGTCTTATAGGAGAACCTATGAGGACTGTATTCTCTTTCCCAGTCTTCATATACTTCCTCATATTTCTTCTTTCTCACAGTGTAAACAGCTGCACCAACTGTTATCAGCACTAGCACTACTGCTACAACCACAACAATAATCATTACTTCTGATTTCTGACTTCCATTCCTGGGAAGTGGAGCAGGTGGAGGAAGTGAAGGAAGCTTTGTGATATCAAGGTTTTCTGTTTTTCCACTTCTGCTGAAGCTCCATCCAAGAACATAATGGTAACTTTTAACCGCGCCAGTTGATGCAGTGAAACCAACATACATAGAATCCAAGAGAATCTGAGAAAGATCAACAACTTTTGACAGGAGTGGCCTACTTGGCTTTGGGATTGATATAGGAGCTATTGTTACATTCAGTAAATTTTCAGCACCGTTATAGTCTATCCAGATCTGTATTGGTTCTCCACTTGGGAGCATCAAACTTTTGTTTTTCCCTGATTCCTCAGAAAAATAAGTTGCTGGAGCAGAATCATTGGAGATCAGGCTGTTGATATCAATCCCCACATGATTTCCATCTATATCATTGAATTCAGGGCTTTCTACAGTATCAAGTTCAACCGCCAAGACATGGTTTGTTGGCAGGCCATTGAGTGATGAATTTAAGAGTCCTAAATATGCAGTTGCAGTGGCTCCACTGAAGTCCATAGATGGTGAGATGACAAAAGTCATACCATGGCCACTATAATTAAGTAATTCTGGCACAATGGCAAACACAAAACATGTGGAAAACAAAAGAGACTGAGAGGATGACCTGTTGAACTTGATTGGGAAGGGGTAGAAAGCATATCCTGTTTGTCGCTCGGAAGTGTTGGTTAGCTGCAATAGACCATTGGAGTGGACATTTGCAGTTCCGTCCAGATGCAGTTTAGCTCCATGGAAGCCATTATAGATAAACTGGTTTCCATCTTGAGCCAAGGCTAATGTAATCAAGGGTAGAATGAGAACAATCCAAAAATAAAATGATAAAGCTGCTGCAGCCATTGAAAAAAAAAAACCAAGGATGTTTGTTTATTTGAAGAGGCCAAAGAGAGAAATTTTGTCTGTTTGTTAATCTCAACTCCTGATGAGTTAAATTTTCAATTTCCTTTTCAGGAATCTGAAGATACTTCACTTGTAAGGATACTTGAAAATAAGACCATACTCGTGTAAGGAAAAGTCAAGCTAATGACTTGCTGTAATGAGGTGATGAATGAATTTATGAACTACTGACTATGTGACTAGTGTAGGCCATACACCTGAACTCCTATCATTCTTGACTTGCGTACAATGTTGGTCCATTTTGGTAGCGTTTTGAAGCACAGTTTTTTGTTTTTTCCAACTCACGAAAAAGACGCAAAGCACAAAACGTGTTCGTTGATCACTTGAAAATGAAAACATCATTTTCCACTTATAACAACCGTTCCCGGACTGGCCCTTATTAGCTAATCTATAAAAGAATGAGTTAAGGAGTAACACTAGTTAGTTGTTCATAACTGATGAAAGCATTTGTTTTAGCAAAGTGAGGATCAAATCTTACTCTTTGTGTCTGATTGGATTTGGATGAACTCTAACTGAGATTTTATATAATCTATATATTTATATATACACACGACTTAAATCTGTACTCCCTTTTAAGCGGCCCAGTGGGGGCTTAAGCTCCTACTGGGCCAAATTTTTGTTTTATCCACATATTGAACTTGATCTGACCCATTCTTGGGCAGGCCAGAGTGAGTTCCCAAGCCCACCTTATTTGATCCACTGTACTTCTTTTATGCAAAGCAAACGACACGCCCTGCACGTGCTCTTGACTACACAATGCTCTGGCCCAGTGGAATTCTACTTCAGATTACCAAATTCTACAGTCTTATTAGACTGACCAAATATTTTGAATATTCATCTTCGTCGCGTTTCTTCGAATTTTCATTTGTTTTCATGTTGTTTGGCTATTTATTTATCTAAAGAGTTAAAAAAGAGAGATGGCTGTTGGAATATTAATCTAGACTCAATTAAATTTAGAGTTCATGTATTCTAATCTACATACACTTAAATTATTATGGGAGGATTAATCTAGTTACATTCATGTATCTAGGAATTCTAAATGAGTGTATAATTTTAATATATTCATGTATTCGAATTAATTAACATGTATCTAAAGTAGTATAAAAAGGGTTGCTCATGTGTAGTTTGATTTATTCCATCAAAAAACAAATTATGTAAACACAAGTTGAGATAGATTTGAGAATAATATTTTTCTCTTATATTTCTTTCATACATTGAGTGTGTATTATTCTTGAATATTGTCTAATGCTTATCAAACGCTTCCAACAAATTGGTATTAGAGACTGGTTCAGTATGGTGTCCAACAACAATATGTTGCAGCCTATACTTCCTCGCTTTGAAGGAAAGAATTATAGTCGATGGAGTCAACAAATGAAAGTTTTATATGGTTCCCAAGACTTGTGGGAAATCGTTGAGAATGAGTTTGTTGAACTATAAGACCTAACTGCCCTTAATCAACAATAAAGTAATGATTTGAAGGAGAATCACAAGAAGACAAGAAGACTTTGTTCTTTATCTATCAAGCCGTTGATGAAGCAATTTTTGAGAGAAATTCCACAGCAACTTCAGCAAAGGCAGCTTGGGACATTTTGCAATCAACTTACCAAGGTGAAGATAAAGTTAAAATGGTAAGATTGCAAGCTCTAAGATCTGAATTTGATACACTCAAAATGAAAGATTCCGAGTCAGTGGAGGAATATTTTAATCGTGTTCTTTCAATTGTTAATCAATTGAAAGTAAATGGAGAACAAATTGCGGATTAGAGAATTGTCGAAAAAATTCTCAGGAGCATGACTCGTAAATTTGAGCATGTTGTTGTTGCCATTGAAGAATCAAAAGATTTGACCACTTTATCAGTAAATAACTTGATGAAATATCTCCAATCTCATGAGCTTAGATTGAAGCAATTTGATACCGTGCCTTTGGAACAAGCTTTTCAATCTCAAGCTTCAGTTAGTCAAAACTTTAAAGGTAGAAGAGGTGGACGAGACAGTGGTAGAAATTTTGAATCCCTCAACAACAACAACAACAACAATAATGAAAGCAAAGAAGAATCAAGTTCTTCTTCAGGCAGATGAGGAGGAAGAGGCAGAGGTAGAGGAAGAGGCCAAGGCAGAGGTCGTGGTAATTTTGCTCATATTCAGTGTTACAATTGTAGTAGTTTTGGCCACACTAAAACGTATTGTAGGTTGAACAAAAATGAAGGTGATAGAAACAACTCAAATTTCATGCACGAGGAACAAAATAATAATAAAGATAATCATTTACTGGCCTGTAAATCTCAAGAGGTTGTTACTGAAAATGTATGGTATATTGATAGTGGTTGCAGTAATTATATGACTGGCAACAAAAATATCTTTGGTATTTTGAATGATTCTTTCCAAAGTGAAGTCAAGATTGGTGATGACAAGCGACTTCAAGTAAAGGGAAAGGGTGATATTCTTATTCAGACAAAGAAGGGTGTCAAGCGAATCACCGATGTGTTCTATGTTCCTGGTCTTAAACATAATCTGTTGAGTGTTGGGCAACTTCTTCAAAAGGGACATGATGTTATTTTCAAAGAAGATGTATGTGAGATTAAACGCAGAGATGGTGTTCTTATTACAAAGGTAAAAATGACTTCAAACAAAATGTTCCCTTTGAACTTATCATATGGTCAAAGCTTTTGTTTCAGCTCTCTAGTGAATGATATTTCATGGCTCTGGCATTTTTGATATGGACATTTGAGTTTTAACTCACTATCTCATATGTGCAAAATCATATGGTGAGAGGAATGACAAACATCAGTCAAAGAGATCATCAAAGTTGTAAAGCATGCATTCTCGGAAAGCATCATCGTAATTCATTTCCAGTTGGAAAAGCATGAAGAGCATCGAAACCACTTGAATTAGTTCACACTTATTTATGTGGACCTATGCGCATATCTTCAATTGGAGGTAATCGTTATTTTCTTACTTTTATTGACGATTACAGTAGAAAGACATGGATTTATTCGCTTAAAGAAAAAAATGGAGTTTTTGAATGCTTCAAAACCTTCAAAGCTTTTGTCGAAAATCAAAGTTACAAAATTAAAACTTTATGTTCTGACCGTGGTGGAGAATTTGTTGCTTTGGAGAGTTTTTTGAAAGAGAATGGAATTCGACATCAGCAAACTACTTGTTACACTCCCCAACAAAATGGTGTAGCCGAGTGAAAAAATAGAACCATCATGGAGCTAGCAAGAAACATGTTGAAAGCCAAAGAGATGCCAAATGAATTTTGGGGTGATGCTGCTGCATGTGCTGTCTATTTACTAAATCGAGTCATGACTAAAAGTGTTCAAGGAATGACTCCTCAAGAAGCTTGGAGTAGGATGAAGCCATGTGTTAGCCATTTGGGAGTATTTGGCAGTATAACTTACTCTAATGTTCCAAATGAGAAGAGAGGCAAGCTAGATGATAAATCAGAAAAGTGTATCTTAGTAGGATATAGTGAAAATTCAAAAGCATACCATTTGTTCAATCCCATCTCAAAGAAGATAATTAAAAGTAGAGATGTGCATATCAAAAAGGAAGAGTCATGGAAGTGGAATGTTGATGATCAAAAACAGAAATCAATTACTATTAATGTAGAAGATGATGAAGGGGCACAAGTAGCTGAACCAGAAAGTGTTGAATCATCATCGTCATCTTCCAATTCATCATCAAGTGATTAAGAGTCAATTTTGCCACCACCAAGGAGATCGACCCGACTGCCCCTCAACTTACTATGTTATGGTTTCTACTGACGGAATGGATTTTGCATTACTGGTAGATGCAGACCCAATAAGTTTTGAAGAAGCATCTAAGGAAGAAAAATGGAGGGTTGCCATGAATCAAGAGATAGATGCAATTGAAAGAAATAAGATATGGGAGTTGACAGATCTTCCAAAGGACAAGACGGTGCTTGGCATAAGATCGATTTACAAAATAAAGCTGGATTCAAATGGTAAAGTAGACAAAAACAAAGCAAGAATTGTTGTGAAAGGTTACAGACATAAGTTTGGCGTGGATTATGAAGAAATTTTTGCCCCTGTAACTCGTTTGGAAACAGTTCGTCTATTTTTATCTTTGGCAGCTCAAAACGGTTGGAAAGTGCATCAAATGGACGTGAAGTCAGCCTTTCTCAATGGTTATTTAGAAGAAGAGGTTTATGTCGAGCAACCTCTAGGTTATAAAAAGAAAGGAGAAGAGCACAAAGTGTATCGCTTAAAAAAAGCATTGTACGGATTGAAACAAGCTCCAAGAACTTGGTACAATCGAATTGACAATTTCTTCTTGAAGAATGGATTCAAGCGATGTCCATACGAGCATCCACTTTACACCAAAGAAGATAAAGAAGGTAATTTTCTTATTATTTGCTTGTATGTCGATGACCTTATCTTTACAGGCAATAATAAGAAACTGGGAATGGATTTTAAAAAATCCATGATGGAAGAATTTGAGATGACAGATTTGAGACTCCTTCATTACTTTCTTGGAATTGGAGTAAAACAAATCGAAGAAGGAATCATTATTTCTCAACAGAAGTATGCAAAAGATTTGTTGAAGAAATTTAGAATGGATAGTGTTGTTCCTTGCACTACTCCTATGGAGACAAATTTGAAGTTAAGGAAAGATGATAAGAGTGAAGAAGTTGATGCTAGTATTTATCGAAGTCTAGTGGGAAGTCTAATGTACTTAACAGCAACAAGACCAGATTTGATGTTTGCTGTCAGCATGCTGAGTAGATTTATGACTTTACCAAAGAAAAGTCACTGGGAAGCTGGTAAAAGAATCCTTCATTATGTTGTTGGCACAGTTGATCATGGGATTCATTATAAAAGAAAACAAGAACCAATCTTGATTGGTTACAGTGATAGTGATTGGGGAGGAGATGCTAATGATTACAAAAGCACATCAGGTTATGTGTTTAATATTGGATCTGGTGCAGTTTCTTGGTCTTCAAAGAAACAATCTATTGTTGATCTCTCTTCTACAGAAGAAGAATATATTGCCTGGAGTGCAGCTGGTTGTCAAGCATTATGGCTTAGGTGGATGTTGCAAGAAATGAAGTGTTCTCAAGAGAAAGAAACAATGTTATATTGTGACAATAATTCAGCCATTGCACTCAGTAAAAATCCAGTTTTTCATGGGAGGAGCAAGCATATCAGGATCAAGTATCACTATATCCGAGACTTGAGCAAAAATAGAGAAATTATGGTCAAGTATTGCAAGACACAACACCAACTTGCAGATATTTTCACTAAGGCATTAAAGGCTGAGATTTTTGTCAACATGAAGGAGAAGCTTGGTGTCACTCAAATCTAGATTAAGGGAGGATGTTGGAATATTAATCTAGACTCAATTAAATCTAGAGTTCATGCATCCTAATCTACATGCACTTAAATTATTATGGGAGGATTAATCTAGTTACATTCATGTATTTAGGAATTCTAAGTGAGTGTATAATTTTAATATATTCATGTATTCGAATTAATTAGCATGTATCTAAAGTAGTATAAAAAGGGTTGCTCATGTGTAGTTTGATTCATTCCATCGAAAAACAAATTATGTAAATACAAGTTGAGATAGATTTGAGAGTATTTTGAGAACAATTTTCTTCTCTTATATTTCTTTCCTACATTGAGTGTATATTTTTTCTTGAATATTGTCTAAGGCTCATCAAACACTTCCAACAATGGCTTCTAAAAAGTATGGCAGAAAATAATTTAATGTGATTAAATCCATTTACTGTTTTTTTTACGTACCATCTACTTATATAGAGTTAAAATACAAAATCTGAAACAAATTGCACAAACATTCAAGTGGACCCTTAAATATTTTACTAACAATTTTTTTATTAATGTTCATGGTGAGGGAATTGACTCTTTTTATTGTTGACACTAAGATTTTACCGGTGGTCACTATTACAGTAAAGACTAAAGAGAGTATTTTCAATAATAAATATTTTAAAAACTCGTTTGCTTAATCGGATGGGAGATCAATTGTTGAATGATAATTTAGTTGTATTCATTGAAAAAGATATGTTTAAAAATATTGATAACGAAGTTATTGTGCAACGGTTTCAAAATATAAAACCGCATCGTGACCAATTGTAAATTTATCAATAATTATAAATAATATGGAAGTTTATTTTTTTTTATTACACTATTATCACTGTTTTATTTATTGCTATTGTTGTTATTTATATTTTATAATATAATCTATTTGAATTAAGCCCCTATTGAAAGAACTTCCTGTCTCTGCCGTTGCTCCATTTACTATTAAGGCATATTGAGCGATAGTAAGTCCAATTAAGATTCAATATGCAAAACGTGCATGTGATTTACTATTCATTTGGAGGTTAAATTGGTATGTCGTGTGATTTACTATTCATTTGCAACCACGAAAGGCTTGAATATCCCCATGCATTTCAAGCGACAAGCATCCGACAACCAAGTGAAGAGTAATTAGAGAAAGTCAAGGTGTTAATTCGGCCAGACCAGGCTGGTCCACCCTGAAATTTTTTCAGTCTGTTTACTGATTGAATCAGACCAGATTATGGCCTGGTCCATATCCCGACGAATTAGGTCAGGCCCAATGGAGCAACAAACATGAAAGATCCGATTACAACTTAAATGTTTAAGGACCAGAAACTGAGCTTTCACTATCTACAAAATTAATTCAGATTGGTTTGGAGGAGACTACAATAATAATCAAGAAGGTTCCCTTTTCATCTTTTAGTATTCTTTCTTTTGTTGTTTAAATTTTAAAATTACAAGTTATTACAAGTTATGATTTTCTAACCTAAAGTAGATATGATTTTGATTTTCCTGTCTTGAGGTAGACTGTTTCCGTTATAAAATTAGATATTAGGACTGTGCTAATAGATGTTTAATTTTGGTAGATCCCGGTAATTTTCTAACCCTCAAAATGTCAGATCTAAAAAAAAAAAAAAAAAAGATATTTGTGGGATTCCAAAAATCTCAAAAATGTATTGTTCAAAATATTGGAATAAACTTTTAAGGGAAAAAAAAGGAAAATTGACATTTCAAGAATTGATTGGAATATTATTTTGTTTAATAATATATTATTTTACTCTATAAAAGCAGCTTTTAATACTCTATTTAAATGTGGTCACGGGAATAGTCTGCCTGGCAGTAACCGTACATTTCGACTGATGTCAAAATCTAGCAGGGGCATACATATTTTTTTTCATCTTTAAGAAAAGTTATTAAGCACAACTGATTTAACAACCACTGCTGAGAATTGAATCGGTGTTAGAGAATATGATGAGGACTTAGGTCAAAATCTCCAAATCCCCAAATTGAAAACTTATCCCTAGAAATGGAATTCTCAAGGTTAGAGAGATTTGAAATTTGATTAGTTAAGAAGACGATTCAAATATCTAGAATTAGCCATTTGTTAGAGAACAAATCCTAGCCCAAGCTGACACGTCCAGAAAATGGATTTCTACTCCCAAGTGCAGGAGTGTCGAAGTAATAAATTAACCCGGTGAGACCGGGGTCGATCCACGAGGAAGAATATTTAGATCCTGCAAAAACCAACAAAAATCTACAAGGAAAATATAATAGGAAATAAAATATTATGAAATGAAGGTAGGTATAATGGTGAAACAAATTAAATTAAAACATGCTAAGGTTAGAGGTTCCACTCTTGGTATATGGTTTAAGTTATATTTAACTCATTTTTATCACTCAATTGGAATCCACACATAAAGGAGGTTCCAATCGGAAGTTAGACCATTTAAGTTCTTTACACATCTATCAAGTTATATTTCTTTTCTTTTAGTTATATTACAATGGGTACTCTACACTCCTTATGTTAAATGGGTTCAAGTACTTATTGTGCCAATCAACTACCATAAATCAAGATTCCTTTGCCAGATGCAGGTATAACCATGCGGTTCTAGACGGATTCAAGTATTTATGGTGTTGTTTGTCTACAATGAATCAAGAATCCTTGGTCAGAGGTGCAGGTACAACCATGCGGTTCTAGACGGATTCAAGTATTCATTGTGCCAAGAATTGTCTACAATAAGTCAAGATCCCCACTTCACATAAGAGTAAGAGATGAGAATTCAATTAAATAAGAAAAGTAATATAAAACATGTAGATAAATTTACACAAATGAATATAAACTTTAAGACCATATTAAGAGTTAAATAAATCTTTATTCACATACCAAGAGCTTCACCCTTCACCTTAGCAAAAAGAGAATTTAGCTACTCATGATAAAAGAAAGAAAATAAGTAAAAGAAATAAAATGAGCAAGAGAGAAATTAGATTATCACAAAAGTTCAACAATACAACAATGTAAGGTGAACTTGGCAAGGAACCCAAGCTGCCTTCAAGCTTATACAAGGCCTCTATTTATAGACACAATGAGAGGCAAACAAGTCAAAAATGGTAGGAATAAATTAATGCAAGTTGATTGAATTTGGTAACGTAAAGTTGTCAACTTTGTTGTTTTCCACACATGCACCGACTTGTCCACCGAATTAGGCACCGTTTCTTTGACAATTTGATCTCGTGATAAACATCAAAGTTGTAGATAATTCTCTTATCTTTCTAGAATGATAAGACTCATAATATTTGGAATTTTCTGGAGAGAGTTATGGCCCAAATAGTGAAGACTGCTCAATTGACGCGGCCATGCAAACCAGCCCAAGATAATCTAATATTTGTCTTCAAAGGAGTCCAAATCTGATAAGAGTTTACAAACCAAACTTATAGGGCTATGAGTTATCTTTCCAACACTATCAAGAACGTAGTGATTGGATATTTGAGTGCAAAGTTATGCCCATTACACTGAACCTGCATCAAAATAGAAAGTTTAACAATTAAGTGTAGTTATAAATAAGTTAGGTAATTTGATGACACTAATAGTATAAAATAATGGTTTTAACCTTTATTATTATACAAATTTAAGTGTTCATCACAAGCGATTCCCAAGTAAGAATCCCAGAAAAAGGCGAAATAAATCATCCCTCAAGTTTGAATACCAAGAAAAGCCGAAATAATTATCTTTGGTAAAAGCCAATAGACAAAAACTATATTGATAACTTTGAAAGATGATTGAATTCATTGCTTACATATAATATTAGCGATCTGTTTATACCAACTAGAGTCATAATACTAAAAGAAATAAAATATCCTAATTTAATTAAATAACTAAAATCGTTATACAATACTAATGCTAATAAAAATTAAAATAGAAACCTAATACAATGCTAATACTAAAAATCTAAAAAATGAAATAAAAATAAAACTATAAGTAGCAGAAAACAACAGTGCCGCGAAACCAGTGAGTGTCGTAGCCCTGTAGCGACAAAGGGTCGTGGTGCTTACTGTCTCTGTCTCGAATTTATTCGAGTTCTCTTCCTTCTAGTATGGTTCTCATTAGAATACATGTGCAGAAATATTATAGAACTTGTGCGATTACAGAGTGTTTGATAGAAAAATTGAACTACTTGATGAAATGCTCCGATGAAGCTTCTGTAACTAAGCTTCCCATTAATGGAAGTAAAATGAAGAGATTGTATTATTTATACAAGGAAGAGCTAGCTTTAAACAGAAAACTAAGTTCTCTAAATTTCAGGAATAGCTTAACAGAATTGTGCACATAAGCTGCCAGGTCAGCTTCTCCTAACAACCTAGAATAACTAACTAATAGAATAGTCCACTAGAACTACTCTTCAGTTCTTCTGCAGTCTCTCTTCAATGATTGGTTCACCTGATGTGCTATTGTAGGATAAGAGGTTAAGATTGGACTGACTGCACTGTATAACGAGTCTCTTGATCAGAAGCTGAACAGTCCTTATCTCTAACAGAACTAGTGTATGGAGGATGAGACAGAAGGACAGAATGCAATCAATGGAATCTTCATAGCGAATTGTGATCAAAGTAGAACTAGTAATGTCCAATTATATTTCTAGCTAGCAAGGTGACATTATTTATTGCACCACTGGCCTTCTGGCATGGCCTAGCTGAAAAACACTGTCTAGGATGGCTCTCTCTCTATCTCAAGAATGGCTCCTCATTTCTAGCAAAATGATCATAGACCAAGAGAAGCTCTTCCCTGAGCAGGCAATAGCCCTGAAGTTGCATCAAGTCATTCTACCTCATTCCTTGTATGGAATCTTGAGAGGCTCTCTGGGAATTCAGCATTTGTATTGGAATAAGGTAATACTCTTCTGTCAACGCTCCTAAGAAATTCTCCCACTTACTAGAAGCTTTTTTTTTTTTTTTTTTTGGGAACTTTTTATTGTGTTGTAAAGATCTTGTTTCCTGATAAGAGAATTTTTTAGGACCACACTCCTGTTCTTGGTATACAAGTATCTCTTCTGGTTACGTTTGCATCAGTCTGAAGCGGAAGCAATAGAATATCAAACAATCAATAAGACTGGACTCTCTAATTACATAGAGGAGATGGACATATTCCTTGTGTCACTTCAATCTATGGATCAGCGCATTTGTACAAGAGCAAGAAATTTGTGGATGTCAATTTACCTGAGAATAAGCATTTTACAACACTAGTATGAAAAACCTGCTAAGAGGGGAATATTAAATGTTCTAGTTCCTCACAAAAGTAAACTACTACGAAAAACAAAAAACTATACAGAAGATAATACACAAGAGTTACATATCAACTCAACTCTTTTTGACACATCTCCAGACTTGCTATCAGTGATTCTTGCTAGCGTTACTTGGTTGTCTACCTGATTATTGCAATTTTTTCTCCTTTCTCCTCTCTTTCTTCAAATTATCCTTAGGCCTTGTATACAATGATCATCACAAAGAACGCACCCATTGAATGAAAATGGCTGATTCAACGACCTCCATTGAGGATTGAATCAATTGTAGACATGGTGTGAGAAGAACTACTATTTTCAAACAATGAAGCAAATGGCATCACGGTGTTAGAAGCTTCATTATAGCTTGCTCTGAATGCATCCAGTAAATTGCTGTTAGGTGAGACATCAAACTTAGCATCACCATCCAGATATTGCATCACCTGCCTCATGCTAGGCCTGGTGTCTGGGTTTGGGTGTGAACAAAACAGACCTAGTTTCAGAACCAACTCCAGTTGCTCCTCCACATAAAGACCTTCCAATCTTGGATCACTAGCATCAAGAATAGCTCTTTTATTCCAGCAGTCAATGACCCAATCAACCAAATCTACCTTTGCAGGTTCTATAGGCTTCCTTCCACAAGCCACCTCAAGCATAAATACCCCAAAAGCAAATACATCGGTGCTAGTTGTTGCCTTTCCAGTTCTAAGAAACTCTGGAGCCAGATAGCCTACAGTTCCTACCAAGTTTGTAGTTTGTGGGATGCTACCATGATCATATAGTCTAGCAAGACCAAAATCTCCTAATTTTCCATTTAGATCAGCATCTAAAAGAATATTCCCAGGTTTTATATCTCTATGTAGAACAATTTGTTCCCAATCTTCATGAAGATAAAGAAGGCCAGAAGCCACTCCTCTAAGAATTCGAATGCGCTGAAACCAATTAAGATTTGGTCTTATATTGCTGTATAAAACTTTGTCAAGGCTTCCATTAGGCATATAATCATAGACCAATAGAAGTTCTCCCTTTCGCCTGCAATAGCCACGAAGTTGGACCAAGTTCCTATGCCTTAGCCTTCCCATGCTTACGACCTCAGCCACAAATTGCTTCATCGCTTGCTGCCCTGAATTATGGCAGACTCTCTTGACAGCAATTTGATCAGAAGATGATAGCACACCTCTATAAACCTTTCCAAAACCTCCTTCTCCAATGAGTTCTTTGTCTTTGAAACCTTTGGTTGCTTTGTAGAGATTCTTGTAGGAAATTCTCTGAGGACCATATTCCCTTTCCCAGCCTTCATATATTTCTTCATATTTCTTCTTCCTCACAATGCAAACAGCTCCACCTATTGTCAACAGCACAACCGATAATGCTACAACCAAAACAATGATCATCGAGTCTGGTATCTGACGCCCTTTCTTGGATGGAATAGAAAGTGGGGGAGGTGGAGGAAGTGAAGGAAGCTTTGAAACATCCAGGTTATCTGCTTTTCCACTTCTGTTGAAGCTCCATCCAAGAACATAATGGTCATTAGCGATTGTGCCAGTTGATGCTGTGAAACCAACATACATAGACTCCAAGAGAATTTGAGAAAGATCAATGACGGTTGACAAGAGAGGCCTGCTTGGTTTTGGGACTGAAATTGGAGCTAGTGTTACATTGAGTAACTTTTCAGCACCATTATAGTCTATCCAAATCTGTGTTTGATTTCCAGTTACAAGCTTCAAGCTTTTATTCTTCCCTTCACTATCAGAAAAATAAGTTGCTAGAGCAGATTCATTAGATATGAGGCTGTTCACATCAATCCCCACATGCTCTCCATCTAAATCCTTAAATTCAGGGCTAACAACAGTGTCAAGCTCAACCGCCAAGACGTGGTTTGTAAGCAGGCCATTGTTTGATGTATTGAAGAGTCCTAAATATGCAGTTGCAGTAGCTTCACTGAAGTCCATAGATGGTGAGATAACAAAAGTCATACCGTGACCACTAAAATTAAGTGATCCTGGCACCATACCAAATACAAAATATGTGGAAAACAAAAGTGACTGAGAAGAAGATGTGTTGAACTTGATTGGTGATGGGTAGAAAGCATATCCTTTTTGTCGCTCAGATGTGTTGGTTAGCTGCAACAGACCATTGGGGTGGATAGTTGCAATTCCACCCAGATGTAGTTTAGCTTCATGGAAGCCATTATAGATAAACTGATTTTGATCTTGAGCCAAGGCTAAGGTACTGAAGGATAGAATGAAAAGTATCCAAAAATAAAGTGATCTAAGAGCTGCTGCCATTGAAAAAACAAGGAAGTTGCTAGTTTGGTTATTAACTTATTATTGCAAAAAAGAGAGAATATTTTGCCTGTTTATTAATTTCAACTCCTGATAAGTTAAATTTTCAATTCTGAAGATACCCTCTTTGACTCAGATTTGAAGTATAAATATCAGTTATCATCCATCAGCTATTAAAGTAATCAAGTGGACCCTGAAAGAGAGGCTCAACTTATGACTCAAGTAAATATCCCCTTCAAATTCCTAATTTCAAGGGTCTATTCTGAGAAACCATTTTTTACATCTTTCCAATGAGAACACTGAACTCAGATTATCATGTACTAACAGGCCAATATATACTGACTTTTTAATTGTTTAAATAATGCAGTGGAACATGTTATTGATTTAAATTTCAAGTTTTGAAATTTTCAAGATGACATAGAGATTGCAAAATATGGGAAATGGTCAGCCTTTATATGATAAATAAATTGCACTGATTCATTTCATTATATAGTTGAATGATTTGAATGATTCCATGGGGCTGATAATAAATTCCAACAGGTAAGCTTAGGAAGAAGGCAATATTTTTTGCAGTTATGGTATCCTCCACAACCACTTTAATCTAGTATATATAATATAGAACTTGTCACCATCTGCAAATTGAAACATCAGCTTTCATTGAATTGAGACTGGTTACTGAGCTCTTGTATCTCGTAGAGCATTTAAGCAAGTCAAAGTACCAGTAATCTTACATCACCCATGAGCTGACAACCTGTTTGCTTGCATGGAAAGTATTATATCAGCTCACAACACCAATAACAAGAATTCTCAAGTCCAGAAGTCCCGTATTTAACCATTCACTTAGACCTTGACTTCTCATACGTTGGATGAATCTGGCCGGCTAAATTTTGTTTTATTTTTAATTAGTAACCTAATTGGCTGCATTATTAGTCAGTTTTATATGGTGATGTGTTTATCTGCCGCCTTCTTCTAAATAACATAATATCATATGGAATTATATATTACCAGAAACCTGCATACATCAAATATAAGGCTTAGTCAGCATCAGAATAAATATAAATAACATTCGAAGTTACATCACACCTACCTCTCCATGGCAAATCTTGTTTGTTACATATGTCATGTACTTTAATTGGTCTTCAGCTTAAACAATTTCTTTCTACTATTACACCATTAAGCATTGGTCATCAAGAGGCTGCTTTTAGTCACATAACTGGCACATTGATACCATGAAACCGTTTATTGAAAAGATGAAACCAGAAGATAAAATATGAAAAGGCAAAAGAACTTGTATCACATCCCAGTCACTAGAAAGTAAGGTTCTAGTATATAAGTCTCAGATTCAGTTAACGTCCAGGAGGGTGAAGACATCTGCCTGATGCCGGTATTGACTTTTTGTAACATCTCGATTTTTAGAGAAAAAATAATTAAATAGGAATAATAATGGTTTAAGGAATTGTCTATATTTAGAAATAATAAAAATAATTGTAAATAATATCAAATTATATTTAGTATTAAATATATGTATCAAATAAAAGAAAGAAACATTTATGAAGAATAAATAATAAAAAGACAATATAATTATAAGAATTTCTTTTATGATAGGATTCCTATTTGGGAACTAGGGTTTAGAGAGTTGATATATATGAGCACTTTATAATAATTGTGTCTCCTAGGAAAAAGAAAAATAAAATAACCGATCATTTTTCTTCTTATTCAATCCGTCAATCCGAAGTGTAATTAAAGAGCGGCAAGAAATCAAGGTTAGTTTGAGGAGTTTCTAGTACCAGTAGTTTTTATTTTCTATTGATTAATTAATATAAGTTTTATTTTGATGGAAAATGATTTATTAATGATAGTAGAGACCCTTAGGATCGATTTAATGTCCGTTCCATTGATAATGGTTGGTTAGTTGAACTTTTACGTATTTTTGAAGTAAGATAGGATATGCTGAAATTTTCGTTTTTCTGAAAAACAATAGGTTTTCGAAAATGTTTTGGAATGGTTATTCAATTCGAAACATTTTGTAAATTTTCTGTAGAAAGGTTCATGTGTCTACTGTTACCATGTAAAATTTCGTGACGTTTGGGTGAGTACAAAAATGTATTTAATTTTTAGAGTAGTCAGGGGTCAGTTATAGGTTTTACTGGACGGTTTCGCAAAATCAGAAAGGAATGAATGTTTTTGTATGTTAATGATCATGGAATGATCTTATAATTTTACTGTACCATGTTTTACATGTCTAGGTTGGCCCTGTAAATTTATACGAAGTTTGGAGATGTATAGAATTAATTAAAATAGTTGAATGGATTACACCTCCTCAAATAGTAAAAATTTATTTTCACATATTTCACATATATCAAAAATTCATTACCCGAAATCCGGGATGTTACAAAAACATTACTGATTTGACTATATATATATTTGTAAAAATGGTTTTGACTCATTGTCCGTAGTTTCTGACTCTAATATGACCGCGTTATACGAGTAATTGTAACACTCTGATATGATAGCGTCACACGGGTAATTGTGACATTCTGATATGGCCGCGTTACACGGGTAAATATGATACTCTGATATGACCACGTCACACGGGTAATTGTGACACTCTGATATGACCGCGTCACACGGATAAATGTGACACTCTGATATGACCGTATCACACGGGTAAATATGATACTCTGATATGACCGCGTCACACGGGTAATTGTGACACTCTCTTATGATACTATGAGACATGAGCAAATTAAATATTTTCATATCGTATTTAATATATTATATCTTTTAAAATGTTTATGAATTGATATATCTATTTATCAAAGTTTATGTACATAGTTTTTGAACTTAGCACTATAAATATTGTTATATGTTTTGAAATGCTATGTTAAGTATTATGATTGTAACTCTTTCGATATTAAATATTATGTATGAATTTACTTACCGAGTTGACGGCTCACCCCTCGTTATCACCATTTTTACAGAGTATAATCAAATATATGGATGAGTAATTAGTATTTGGGAGATTACTTCAGTAGAAGGGTTGATTGTTAGAGCTTTACTTTCCATAATTGATTTATTGAAAGACCTTTTTTTTAGTTTTCATTTAGTGGAGTTGCATTTGTAAGAATCGAGTTTTGTTTAGACCATTTTATTTTAATGCTAAACTCTTGGAGATGTTATGTGGAGTTTATCTTGATTTCAGTAGTTAATTTACTTTATGGAATTTTTTATCAATTTATATATAAGTTGGAGGATTTAGACTGAGTATCATCCTAGTTCGTGTATACCGAATTTGGGGTGTTACACTTCTCCTTTTTGCATTATGTTGGAACTATAATTCTTAACCTCATTTATAAAGCATGGAAATTGTGATACTAATTGCAGTAGCAGAATGGCCCAGCAATTGATCAATTTCAACAAAAAAAGGTCAAGGAGGAAGACAATACCACATGCTGTTTTCTTATGCTTTACATCGCTGTTAACAATTTATTTTTATTTTTAGTGTGGAATTGTTGGTTTGGTGCAGATGTTATTCTTAAATTCTCATTGCTAAGAACTCACTAATTTGGAAAGGAAGTGTAGACATGTAGTGATTGCTTTGGCCATCTCGAGTCTTGTTCCTTACTATTACTAATGTTGCAATGACAAATGAACATACAGTGTTGAGTGCAGGTGAAACCAAATTGTAATTTCTTTTGGTACTTACTTTGCACAGCATATATAACTGTTATTTGTAGACAATAGAGCATGATCATTGTTTTAATGCAAACTGCTAAACCCAATAAATCAGATCATTTTACATAAATACATGTCAAGTTTTAAGTAGAATGCAAGTGGAAACACTTTCTGAAATTCCCAGCAGGTCGCAGAAACAGAACATACTATATTCTTTATGAGTTTTCTTGTTGCCTCGTTCTCTGCCTTCACATTGTGTAACATGATTGGTGCAAAGAAAGCACCTATTTACTAAAAATGAGTGATTCAACGACCTTCTACAGGATTGAATCAGTAGTAGACGTGACGAGAACAGAATTATAGCCCTACATTGAAGGAAATGACTTCAAAATATCAGAATATTCACTAGTTGCTGTAAAGACACCAATCACACTATCAGGTGGTATATCTGGCAGCTTGGCATCACCCTCCATATAATGCATAACCTGCCTCATGGTAGGCCTAGCTGCTGGGTCAGGGTGTGAATTTCAGAATCATCTTCATTTGCCTGTTCATAAGAACCTTCCAATCTCGGATCACTAGCATCAAGAATGGCTCCTCTTTTTACACAATCAACGATCCATCCATCTTGTTCCATAGGCCTCCTTCCACAGGCTAACTCAAGTATAAAAACTCCGAAAGCAAAGACATCTGTGCTAGTAGTTGCCTTTCCAGTTCTAAGAAGCTCTGGAGCCATATAACCTATAGTTCCTACCACTTTGGTGGTTTGTGGATTGCTACCATGATCATATAACCTAGCAAGGCCAAAGTCTCCTAATTTTCCATTTAAATCCGCATCTAAAAGAATATTACCAGGTTTTATGTCTCTGTGCAAAACAACTTGTTCCCACTCTTCGTGAAGGTAAAGAAGTCCAGAAGCTACTTCTCTGAGGATCCGAAATCGCTGAACCCAGTTAAGGTTTGGTCTCATATCGCTGTGTAAAATTTTGTCAAGTCTTCCATTAGGCACGTAATCATAGACCAACAGCAGTTCTCCCTTTCGTCTGCAATATCCGTGGAGTTGCACCAAGTTCCTATGCCTTAGCCTTCCCAAGCTGACAATCTCAGTCACAAACTCCTTCATCCCTTGTTTGGAATCATGTGAGACTCTCTTGACCGCAATTCTTTCATTAGAAGAAGGCAATACACCTCCATAAACCTTTCCAAAACCTCCTTTTCCAATGAGCTCTTTGTCCTTGAAACCTTTGGTTGCTTTGTAAAGAGTCTTATAGGAGAACCTATGAGGACCGTATTCTCTTTCCCAGTCTTCATATACTTCCTCATATTTCTTCTTTCTCACAATGCAAACAGCTCCAACGACTGTCGTCAGCAGACCTGCTACTGCCACAACCAAAACAATAATCATTAATTCTGCTTTCTGATTTTCTTTCCTGGGTGGTGAAGGAGCTGGAGGAAGTGAAGGAAGCTTTGAGATGTCAACTTTTTCCGCTTTTCCACTTCTGTTGAAGCTCCATGCAAGAACATAATGATCACTTGCAACTGTACCAGTTGCTGCAGTGAAACCAACATACATAGTGTCCAAGAGAATTTGAGAAAGATCGATGGCTGTTGACAAGAGAGGCCTGCTTGGCTTTGGGATTGAGATTGGAGCCAGTGTGACACTCGTAACTTTTCTGCTCCATTGTAGTCAATCCAAAACTGTATTCGATTTCCACTGGTTAGCTCTAAGCTTTTGTTCCTCCCTTCTTCATCTGAAAAATAAGTTGCTGTAGCTGATTCATAGGAAATCACCGTGTTCACATCGATTCCCACATGGCTTCCATTTACATCATTGAATCCAAAATTTTGTATAATATCAAGCTCAACAGCCAAGATGTGGTCGCTGGAAAGGCCAATGTTTGAAGCATTGAAGAGTCCCAAAAATGGACCTGGAAAAGCTTCACTGAAGTCCGTAGATGGTGAGATGACAAAGGACATGCCGTTGCCACCCAAATTAAAAGACTTTGGCACCATGTCTGATGAGTACTCAAAAGTGATATTTATTGTCTATAAATCTTATGTATTTTGAGCATGTTTTCCTGATGATGTGGCCTAGGTGAATAGTACCGTACACGTGAATAGTGCATTATGAACAGTACCGTACACGTGAATAGTACATGATAAACAGTGGAATGGCGGCTTCAACAGTCAATGGACGTATTCGTAAGCAGTGATGTCAACAGTCGTATTCGTAAGCAGTGACGTCGTGAACAGTGCCCAGAATTTTCTTATAAATACCCAATTTCCTTCATTTAAGAAGAAAGAGAGAAAGAAGAGAGAGAATAGAGGAGAAGAGAAGCTACTACCTTTCCTTCCTTCATTTTTATTCTATTTTTGTATTTCTTTTCATGGAGAACTAATCTCCTAACTAAGGTGAGGGGAGAAACCTAAGATTATTTATGTATATTGTTGATTCAATTTAGACAAGTATTTCAATATAAATTTGGTTTTTGGTTTGTTCAATTTAATATTTGGTTTAGTTTCTTTTAATGATTGATGGGTGTTATATAATCTTATTCATAGGTTCAGTCATGTTTTTCCTATTGTTTAGTAAAAACATCCATGCTTTTATAATTTTGGTGAGCCAATAAATTATTTAGAATTTCGATTGGAATTATTTCTTGATAGATTGTTGCTGTAGGTACAGGCTATGCTTGAGATTTTTCCTATAAGAAATTAGTTGTGCTTATGTGTGAACACCATCAACCGAATTCATCTTTTCTATGTCTATTCTTATGTAAGTTTTAAGAAAATAATTGAATCAATAATATTGCATAAATAATTGAAGGTGGAACCCCGAAGCCTTAGTATTTCTCATTCATAAATTTTACTCTCAATTAAAATTAAATTGTTTTATCAATTGTAATTTTGCGATTTTTCTTACTGCTCTTCGTGGTACGACACTCGTTACTCCGAGTTATACTGCTACGCGACTCCTGCACTTGGGATTAGCAAGCAATGGCAAACACAAAGTTTGTGGAAAAAGAAAAAGACTGAGAGGAGGAAGATGTATTGAAGTTAAATGGAAATTCATAGAAAGCGTAGCCTTTACTTTGCTGATAAGAGTTGGTCAGCTGCAATAGACCATTGGGTTGGACATTTGCAATTCCACCCAGTTTCAGTTTCTCTTCATCGAAGCCATTGTAGATAAACTGGTTCTGATCTTCAGCCAAGGCTACAGATATGATCAATAATATAGTGAGAACCATCAAAAAATCAAGTGATCCACAAGCTGCAGCCATTAAAAAAATGGAGCTAAAGAGTGAACAGGCTATTGCTTGTTTAGTAGTAGTTTCATGTTTTTCAGGGATGAATTTCAGCTATGTAAAGATACACAAGCTGCAGCTATGTAGTTTCAAGTGTGAATACATGATACAAAGTCAAGGAAATGATCATACTGGCATTTCCAATTCACGATCTAAACCAAATCTTCTTCCACCGTCCACTAAGAGAAGACTATAAGGCCGCCTTGACGCACATGACTACGCATTATTAGACTAATTTTTAGTCAAACCCTGTGTTTGTGTTTGAGACAAGCTGGGATTGAATAGTTTTTTTTTTTTTTTTTCTTTCTAATCCTGCTGATAGTCCCGTATTGAGAAATTAGACAAATTTGTCCCGTCTCTTATTTCTTAATTTTTTTTTAATTTAATTAAATTATTTTTATATAAATTTTTTAAAAAATATTATATATTTTTAATATTAATAAAAAATCATTTTAAATTAATTTTAAATAGTTATATTATTTTTAAAAAATAATGTAAATAATTTTTTATTTAAAAAATATTTTTTTACTATAAATAATTTTATTTTTTATTTAATTTAAAATAATTTTAATTTACTTTAAAATTAAAATTATTTTATTGTATATAGAAATTAATTTCTCCAATCTGATTTATTGGGTCTGTTACTATACTAAACAAGAGACAATATTATTTTTAGTACAATCTATACTGCATCAAACACATCATCGTACTAATTTAATTTAGTCCAATCTAATTCAATCAAATTCTATAAAAACAGTCCAATCCAATTACGCGCATCAAACGTACCCTAAAGAGTAGAGGTAGGCACCCAAACCGACAATCCAACTTAACCCGACTCGACTAGATTGGATTGGGTTAACTTTAAGATTGAATTGAATTTAGTTAATAAAATGTAATCGCACCCAACTCAACAAAAATAATATAAAATAAAAAAATAAGGGCGAATTGCAATGAAGTACTCTGATGTTTGGTTATGTTGCAATGAAATCGTGAGATTAACCTTAATTAAGTACCATACTGTTTGTTGATTCAGTCAAAAGTAACGGTTTGACCAAAAATCTTATTTGAAATGACAAAAATATCTCTAGTTAAAAAATAAAAAATAATATTAATTATTAAAAAATTAAAAACATTTAAAAATTTAAAAACATTTTTAAATTGACGGATCCATTTAATTTTTTTAATTTTTTAATTTTAATAATTAATATTTTATATTATTTCTTAATTAGGGGTATTTTTATCATTTCAAGTAAATTTTTTTGCCAAACCGTTACTTTTGAGTGAATCAACTAATAGTAGGGTAAGGCTAAACTCGCGATTACAATACAATATAGTTAAACGTTATGGTACTCCATTACAATTCACCCAAAAAATAATTGTGTGAATTACTTTTTATTGTTTTATTATAAACCTTATTTAATTTTAAAGATCTAAATGGCGAATATATATACATAATTTTCAGGGATAATTGCATAAACAACCTTCGATTATAAATATTGCACTTTCTAACAACTTATGCTTTTATTATACAAATATTCCCTGAAAAACGTTAACCAAATGGTTAATTAACCTTAACTTTAAGGTTAAGTTACTATAACAAGGGTAAAATTGTCTTTTTTCCATTAAACTATTAAAATAATTAAAAACAATTTGAAAATAAAAACTGTAGCAATGGCAAAATTGTCTTTTTCCCATTAAACCATTAAAATAATTCAAAAAAAAAAAAAATCAACTCCAATCTTTTTCTTCTTCTTCCAAATTTTTTTAGTACGGGTCCAGATTTTTTATTCGATAAAATTTTTTTTTTAGGTTGATGGTATTTGGATGGTGGTTGGATTGATGATGAATAAAAAAAAATTAAAAAAAAGAAATTGGAAAAGAAGAAGAAGAAGAAGGGTTGATGATGAATAAAAAAAATTAGAAAAAAAAAAATTGGCTTGATGGTATTTGGGTGGTGGTTGGATTAATAATGAATAAAAAAATTGAAAAAAATATCTGAAAAATTTGGAAACGAAGAAGAAGAAATAAAAAAAGTCTAGAAAAAAAAAGAACAAAAATTATTTTTATATAATTATTAAGGATAATAAATTATTAAATAAAATATAAATAAAATAAGATAGTAAAAGTATTTTCGTCATTCCGTAAAAATATTAACTTTATGGTTAGTCAAATATTTAGTCAACTTTTTTCGAGTGTAATTTGTGTAATAAATAAAAAAGTTGTCAGCAATTACAATAATTATAACCGTCGGGGTTGTTATGCAATTATTTCTAATTTTTAATATTTTTATTTTACCATAAATATATAATATAAGTACATTATATTATTTTAGGATGATTATCATTTTGATCCCTAATTATCAATTTTTTAAATCAATTTCGTTTATTGGTATGCTTGAACCCTACTTTTTAAGAAATATATCAATTTGGTTCCTCTGACTAAATTTCTACCGATCAAACTTAACACAATTGATAAAAAGACTGTTTTATCCTTAATTCTATTTAAATAAGTTAAAATTTTAATTTTAACCTTAAATTATTAAAAAAAATTATTAATAATTTCGAGAATAATATGGTCATTTTATTTTAATATTTAAAATATAATTTTTAATAGATCCCCACCGTCTATCAATCTTGGTGGACCGTGAAGATTATATTAGAATTTTTTTTTTTTAAAAAAAGTGAAAATTAATTAATTTTAAAAAAAAAAACTCCACCAAGAAAAGTTAAAAAAAAAAATTAATTACACTAGGCAAATACATAAGCCAACTTATCACTTATCAGTTATCAGCAAGAACCCAAATGGCAGCCATTGCTGCTTCTGCTTCAGCTTCAGCTTCAAGGACCCTCCTTTTCTCTCATCACAAATTCTTTCTATCTCCCATGTTTACTCGCTCCCCTACCACTTGTCAAAAATCTCACTTTCTCTTCAACAGCCACCGCAACATCTTCAACAACACTTCCATTCGTTTCTCTTCCCTCACCAGCCCCAGCTCTAGCCCTAGCCCCAGCCCCAGCCCCAGCCCCAGCCCCAGCCCCAGCCCCAGTCCCGGCCTCCAATCACCCCATGAAACCCACAACCTCGACCCCCCCCAATGTAATCGACATCCTCGAAAAGAGAGGCTTGCTTGAAACCCTTACCAGCGACAATCTAAGGTCTCTCGCTTCGTCACCAACAAGACTCTCAAAGTCTACTGCGGTTTCGACCCCACCACCGAGTCCTTGCACTTGGGTAACCTCCTCGGCATCATCGTCCTCTCTTGGTTCGTCCGCTGAGGACATCAAGCCGTCGCCTTGATCGGCGGCGCCACCACTCGTATCGGAGACCCTTCTGGTAAGTCCCTCGAAAGGCCCGAACTTGATCTCCATGCTTTAGATAAGAACAATCTTGGAATTGAAAACACTGTCTCCACAATCATGAATTCCAGTTCGGTTGCAATCTTGAATAACTATGGTTGGTAGAAAGACTTTCGCTTGTTGGATTTTCTCAAACAAGTGAGTCGGTTTGCGAGAAGTGGAACCATGATTGCTAGAGAGTGTCAAAAAGAGGTTAGAATTTAATTAAGAATTTAATATATAAGAGCTAAATAATTATATATAAATTTTAATTGAAATAAATAATAAATTATTTAAAAATATTAAATAAAATAATTATAATTATAAAATAAAAGAACAACATAAGTGGAGACTTTTTATCTTTGATAAATTGTTAATTTTATATTTTTATTTTTTTAATTTATATAACAAATATTTAATTAAATATATAGTGTATATTGTGTTTTGAATGATTTTAATACAGTTAAAAAATTTAAACTATATAATATAATATTAGAGTAAAAAATTATATTAGAACTTGGATATAATATTGGATATAATAATTTGGATATAATAAAATTTGAACTTGAACATTTTAAATAATATATAAAAGTATTGGTTTTAGCAGCTTTCAAAAAATTAAATCATCCGCTCTTGCAAATTGCATACTATATAAACTACTGATATGAACAAGAGCCCAATTATGTTGAAGAATGTAATTTATTCTGATGTACACGAATTGTGAATACAACTAATTTTGATTCATAGGTCAAATTCAAAACCCACACTCTAACCCGATCCGTACATGACCCGTTTAGTTAATAGTGTCACTAACATACAACTTCAAACTTATTTCGTGTTCATGGACAAGTCAAAAATTGCCACCCCCAGTACTATTCTTCTGTGGATAGATGGAGATCTTCTGTTTTTTCTTTATTTTTATTTGTTTATTTGTTAAAAAAAAAAATCCAAATCAACCAGAGGTTTCTAATATTATTATTGCTTCACTCTATTTTATTTTGAATCCGATCTCTTGCTTCATTTTGCCAGAAATTTTGCAGGTTGTAACCATTAAGGATAAGAGGTTTCTAATATTATTGTTTTCAAAAACCGTTTTCCAGAAAACTTATGGGATCGATCAGCTTAGATAACTACATACATACAAGGATTGAAACTTTTTTGCTCGTTAACCCATCTCTGAATAATTTACATGTCGAAAACATCCTAATAGGATCTGCAAATTAGTTCAACAACATTGAATACAGAAGATAGCATACCAGACTTGCAGATCAACACAACTCTTTCAACAGTTTTTCGTCACGCCTCCTGACTTTTTTAGTTTTTGGTCCACTCTGTCTGGCATGTGTTTCTGACCATGATCCTTCATGGTGTGAAAATCTGTTGATTCAACGACCTTCTATGAGGATTGAATCATTCGTAGACATCATGGTGTGAGAAGTACTACTTTCTAACAATGAAGAAAATGAGAACATCACAGTACTAGAAGCTTCATTGCTTGTGTTGAATATATCAATCACATTAGTATTGGGTGGAATATCTGGAAACTTAGCTTCATCATCCAGATACTGTACCGCCTGCCTCATGCTAGGCCTAGTTGCTGGGTCTGAGTGTGAACAGAACAGGCCTAGTTTCAGAACCAACTCCATCTGCTCCTCCACATAAAGACCTTCCAATCTTGAATCACTACTATCAAGAATAGCTCCTCTATTCCAGCAATCAATGACCAAATCAACTAAATCTACCTTTCCAGGCTTGATAGGCCTCCTTCCACATGCCACCTCAAGCATAAATGCCCCAAAAGCAAATACATCTGTGCTAGTTGTTGCTTGTCCGGTTCTAATTAGCTCTGGAGCCAGATAGCCTACAGTTCCTACAACATTTGTTATTTGCGGAAGGCTGTCGTGATCATATAACCTAGCAAGGCCAAAATCTCCTAACTTCCCATTTAAATCAGCATCTAAAAGGATATTACCGGGTTTTATATCTCTATGTAGAACAACTTGTTCCCACTCTTCATGGAGGTAAAGAAGACCAGAAGCAACTCCTCTGATTATTCGAAATCTCTGAAACCAATTAAGGTTTGGTCTGATATCGCTATATAGAACTTTGTCAAGGCTTCCATTAGGCATAAAATCATAGGCCAATAGAAGTTCTCCCCTTCGCCTGCAATAGCCGCGAAGCTGCACCAAGTTTCTGTGCCTTAGTTTTCCCATGCTTACAATCTCAGCCACAAACTGCTTCATCCCTTCTCCCGAATCATGGGAGACTCTTTTGACTGCAATATGTACATCAGAAGATGGCAACACTAACACACCCTTATAAACCTTCCCGAAACCTCCTTCTCCAATTAGCTCCTTGTCTTTGAAACCTTTGGTTGCTTTGTAGAGATTCTTGTAGGAAATTCTCTGAGGACCATAGTCCCTTTCCCAGTCTTCATATATTTCTTCATATTTATTCTTCCTCACAATGTAAACGGCTCCACCAATGATTATCAATATAACCACTACTGCTACAACTAAAACAATAATCACTGGTACTTGTAAGCTCTTACTTGCTTTCCTGGGTGGGGGAGGTGGAGGAAGCTTTGAGATATCAAGGTTTTCTGCTTGTCCACTTGTGTTGAAGCTCCATCCGAGAATATAATGGTCAGCTGCACGCGTACCAGTTGCTGCAGAGAAACCAACATATACAGAATCCAAGAGAATTTGAGAAAGGTCAATGGATGCTGACAAGAGAGGCCTGGTTGGTTTCGGAAATCCAACTGGAGCTAGTGTTACATTGAGTAACTTTTCAATTCCATAGTCTATCCAAACCTCTATTGCATCTCCGCTTACAAGATTTAAGCTTTTGTTCTTCCCTTCTATATCAGAAAAATAAGTTGCTGTTGCTGATTCATTAGAGATCAGTCCGTTCACATCAATGCCCAGGTGATTACCATCGATGTCTTGAAATTCAGGAGTTTGTACAGTATCAAGCTCCATCGCCAAGATGTGGTTTGAAGAATGACCATTGTTTGTAGCATTGAAGAGTCCCAAGTATGAAGCTTGAACAGCTAGACTGAAGTCCATAGATGGTGCAATGACAAAAGCCATGCCGTGGCCACCAAAATTAGGCTCTTCTGGATCCATGGAAAATACAAAATAGGTGGAAAATGAAAGAGACAGAGAAGAAGATGTGTTAAATTTGATTGGGGATGGGTGGAAAGCACGACCAGCTTGGAAGTCTGAAGTGTTGGTCAGCTGCAATAGGCCATTTTGATGAATTTTTGCAGATCCATCCATTTGCAGTTTGGCTTCATTGAAACCTTCATAGATGAACTGACCTTTATCTTGAGCTGAAACTAAGCAAATCCAGCATACGATGAAAGTTATCCGAAAATAAAGTGATAGAAGAAGAGCTGCAGCCATTGAGAAAGTAAGAAACTAGTTTGCTTTCCTGCCAAGAGAGAGGTTTCTCTGGTTTACTTATGTCAAACTCCAGATAAAATTGATTTTCTATTCTGAAATTTCTCTTTTAAGTTTAAATGCCATTCCTCCCCTGAAATGTTTGTAAAGAAGCATACGGTAGAGTCAACTTGTGACTTGTTAAAATAACCACTTCACATTTACAATTCACGAACCTAATTTCAATTGTGTATTCTCAGTACTCATCTCGTGTTTTTCTACTAAGAAATATCTGCAGGCCAATATCAAATCAATGACTTGAATGATTTATGAGAAAAGAATTTCAGTCAAATCACCGTAAGAGTTGAATGATTCCAAATTTCCAATAGCTGATAAATTCAAACAAGAAGGTCTTATCAGAAGGCCATATTTTATGCAGTAAACATATCCCTAACAGTCACTGGAATCTAATTTTAATATGGAACTTTCAATCACTAGGACGGCAAACACCAGGCAAGTCAAATATACACGTAATCTTACATCTCCCACAATTATGGCCTCCATTGAACTTTTGATCAATTTTGGGGACTGAAAACTGCAGTCAATTGCATACTTATGTTACACACATCTACATAACATAGTGGCTGATTTGTTGGCTAATATGTGTTTGAGTTTTCAATCTCTTCAGTGGTAGGTTAATACTCCTCAGGAGATTCAAAGGGAGTTGCTCCTCAATTCTTGAAAGTCTGTTATTTTCACTTAACATTGCATTTTTTGTTTCTTTTTTTCTGATGCATAATTTGGACCCTTGGAACTGATTATATATTTGCATTCTTAAGTTTCAGACTAATAGATGGTCTAGTCCATCATAATATTCCAAGTCCCATACCACCTCTCTCTCTCTCTCCATTGGCAATTTAATTAAATTGTTTGCTAGATGTCATGTTTGATTGGTCAGCAGCTTAAATTATTCTTTGCTATCACCTCATCAATAATTAATCATTCAAAGGCTGCTGTTGACTATGGGTTATTTGCTAGACAACAAATTTGTCAATGTATGACTATTGGCAAGTTTGTCCATTCAAGATTCCCAATGACGTATGGCAAGTTGCTCTAGTCCAATAAAGTTTGCTACTAAACAGCTTCCTTAAGTTAATGAAAAGTTGTTTCTAGCACATCTCCTAAAAAAAGAAAAAGAAAAACGTAATGACCAGATTTAAGATCCAAAACTCCTTAGGCACTAAATAAGGTGATGTATAAATCTGAAACTATAACGAGGGGCTAATACTATAAAAACACATAAATGTCGTCATTTCTAGTTCAAAGAAGATTGTTTATGACAAAAATGAAGCTGATATACACACAAAGAAATGTAGTTTACTAATTCTTCACAAAGACACTAAGTCAAAACAGATAACTTAGGGATTGATCAACTTAGACCAATACTTTGCTCCATTTTCCGAATCCTAAGTTTAGTCCTAAAAGATATATATCCTTCACCGAACAGTAACTGTTCAGAAGATGAAGCTATTAGATAACTTTATATCTCCTTCCAAAAAAAAAAAAAAAAAGATAACATTATATCATTGTTTGGCAGCGAATGAATTATGGGATCTGATAATTATAGTTGTGGCCAGAAATATCTCTGGTTTTAGATGCTGAATTTAGCACCTCAATAATTTTGTTTGAAAGCTATTAGGAACGTGTGGTGAGTTTGAAAGCTGAATGAGTCATTAAAGATTGGGAAGGTTCGTTAACTCTAAAGTAAATAAGATACAACCTCCTTCACCTTCTCAACCACAGCCCGTTCACGGGGTTTCCTTGGACTCGTTGCATTAGTAATCACCTGAGAAAGTGCTTTCCCTGGCTCAATCTTGTTCACTATATACTCCTTCACATTAACACCTTTATCCCATATTTGTGCAGTCAGACTAGTATGCTTCTGATCACTTTCAACAACAGTTTTCTTGCCAGTTTCTGAAACAGCAGCTGGAGTTGAAACATTGAGGCTTTAAACCTTTGAAGCAGTTGCATGTCTTGCATCCACCAACACTGTCTTGCGTATGGTAGAGCCAGCATCTCAACTACAATTTCAGTTGGTGCTTTGTGAGGAAGAGGCTTTTCTTTTTCTTGTCCATTTCCAAGCTTTTCATTTCCTTGTCCAACACCATGGTTGACACTGCTTGTCAAAACTAGTGTCTGCATTCAAACCTCGATCAACTCTTAGAACTTTAATCTTATTGCTGCAATATCTAGTTTCACTTGGTGAGGGGTTTTTATTGCCGCCTTCATTCTTCATAAAAATAGAAATATGCAGAAATTAGTGAATAAAAGGTCTGGTCAGCAGCAGAATCCATTGACCTTATATTATTGGAAATCCTATCCCACCTTCTTCTCTCTATGGCCAATTTTGTTTATTACATGTCATGCTTAGACTTTGAGCTTAAAATTTTATTTAGTATTACGCCATCAAGCGTTGGTCATTTCATGATATAAACAAAATGGTACTGGGCCTATAAGGCTATAGCCACAGTATCATTAAGCCTGTCCGTTTAAACCTCTTTTGAGTTAATTCATGTCAGCCATATTTCTGTTGGGTATTCCTCCTTTTGTGGAGATGGCCCAAATTAAAGTTTACCACTTATTTGGTAAAGCCCACAAGTGTGAGTCCATGTGGAAGGCACAGGGACCTTTTGGTCCTTTTGCAGCTAATTATAAAAGGGTTCTTTAAACTCTTTTTCGACTACCATACAGTGTGCCTCTTAATTCTAGTTAGAGAAAACTTGTATATTCCTATTATATTGTGATAGTGGTCCACTATTAGTGGAGATTTTCAGAGAACTCGTGGTTTTTAGTCCTCTTCTTGGGGAAGTTTACACGTTAAATTGATTGTGCTTGCATTGATTTATTATTTTCTGTGTTTGATTCCTATTATGTTCACACAAGAGAGGATTATTGGTGTTTTATCCATGCCATTATTCTCCGAAACTGAAGAAAACATGCATGTCCAGGACATAGGTTAGAAAGCTGCAAAGTACCAACCTTGCAATTTATTTAAATTCTGGCCAGATTAAAGGAATATCTTCAAATCTCAATGGATTCCTTGTTTTCCATATCAAACATAAAACAAATAAAGCTGAAACCAGCCACATTAGTTAAGCTGTGAGTTTACCTAGAATAGCAAGAGATCAACTAGCATTTCAGTATTACAACAACTAGCAAGCCATTGCCACAGCTTTTAAATTAAAATAACTCTATTAATATTAGACTAGCAAATAGATACCTAGAAGCCAGCCGTTATAGTTTTTAATGCAAACTGCTACAATCCAAATTTATGTATATGAGCCTAAAAAATCAGATTATTTTACATAATAGCCTGTCAGGTTTAAGCAGAATACAAGCTGTAACAGTTCCAAAAGCATTATGTATCATGAAAGGACCCGAGAGAGCACCTATTGACGGAAAATTCAACGACCTTCTACGAGGATTGAATCAGTGGTAGACATGACTTGAGCAGGACTAGAGCCCAACAATGGAGTAAATATCATCAAACCAGAACTTTGATTAGTTGCTGAGAAGAAATCAATCACATTATTAGATGGTATATCTGGCAACTTGGCCTCACCATCCAGATACTGCATCACCTGCCTCATGCTGGGCCTAGCTTCTGGGATAGGATGTGAACAAAACATGCCTAATTTCAGCACCAGCTCCATTTGATCTGCTGCATAAGTACCTTCCAATCTCGGATCACTAGCTTCAAGAATAGCTCCTCTTCTCCAGCAATCAACGACACATCCTTGCTGCTCCATAGGCCTCTTTCCACAAGCTACCTCAAGCATAAAAATTCCAAAAGCTATACATCTGTGCTAGTAGATGCCTTCCCAGTTTTAAGAAGCTCTGGAGCAATATAACCAATAGTTCCAACTAGTTTTGTGGTTTGTGGATTGCTACCATGATCATGCAATCTAGCAAGGCCGAAATCTCCTAACTTTCCATTTAAATTTGCATCTAAAAGAACATTAGCAGGTTTTATGTCTCTATGCAGAACAACTTGTTCACATTCTTCATGAAGGTAAAACAGTCCAGAAGCTACTCCTCTAAGAATCCAGAATCGTTGAAACCAATCAAGATTTGATTTGTTGTTTCTGTATAGGTGTTTGTCAAGGCTTCCATTAGGCATGTAGTCATAGACTAAAAGTAGTTCTCCCTTTCGCCTGCAATAGCCACGGAGTTTCACCAAGTTTCTATGCCTTAGCTTTTCCATGCTTACTATCTCAGCTATGAATTCCTTCATCCCTTGTTTAGAATCATGAGAGATACTCTTTACCGCGATTTCTAGATTAGAAGTAGGAAGTACACCTTTATAATCCTTTCCGAAACCTCCTTTTCCAATAATCTCTTTGTCTCTGAAGCCTTTGGTTGCTTTGTAGAGAATCTTGTAGGAGAACCTTTGAGGACCATATTCTCTTTCCCAGTCTTCATACATTTCTTCATATTTCTTCTTCCTCACAACATAAACAGCTCCACCTATTGTCGTCAGCACAACCACTGCTGCTACTATCAAAACAATGATCATTATTCTGGATTCAGAGCTTGCTTTTGCGTTGTCACCACTCTTGGGAAGTGAAGGAAGATTTTTAATGTCAAGGTTTTGTGCTTGTCCAGTTTTGTTGAAGCTCCATCCAAGAATATAGTGCTCAGTTCGAATTCCACCACTTGCAGCAGAGAAACCAACATACATGGAATCCAAAAGAATTTGAGAAAGATCAATGGATGTTGACAAGAGAGGCCTGCTTGGTTTTGGGATTTCTATTGGAGCTAGTGTTACATTGAATAACTTTTCTGCTCCATTGTAGTCTATCCACATCTGTATTGGATTTCCACTTCTGATGTCCAACTCCTCCTTCCTCTTCATCCCATCATTGTCAACATAATAAGCTACTGGTTCGGATTTATTAGATTTCAGGCTGTTCACATCAATTCCTACATGATCTCCTTCCACATCATCATATTGAGGGGTAGTAGCAGTATCAAGCTCAACTGCCAAGATGTGGTTTGTAGGCTTGCCATTGTTTGTCTCATTGAAGAGTCCCAAATATCCGCCTGAACCAGCTTGGCTGAAGTCCACGGACGGTGAGATGACAAAAGCCATATTGCAATAGACCAGTGCGTTGGACAGAGGCTCCAAAAAGTTGCAATTGTGCTCCAGCGAAGCCATTGTAGATGAACTGGCTATCATCTTCAGCCAAGGCCAAGGGAAAGCAGCATACACTTAAAACTATACAAAAGTAAAATAATCTGAGAGCTGCAGACATTGAAGAAAGAAGGAAGTAATCTGCCTCGACCTGTTTCCAAATGGGTCGTAACTCACGTTTTGATGTTTTTAAGTTTCCAACCTCAATCGTCAATGGCAGTCTTGTGAGAACCAAGCTCCTCCACATCTTTCTCAGCAATTGTTTCTTTAGTTTCAATGTATTTCTCCTCAGAAATGTTGGTAAAGAAGCATGGGAGGGTCAACATGTGACTTGTTAATATCATGATACGTGCAAGATTGCAATAGCAAACTTCTAACAAGTGTGTACCTGATTGTCCAACACGTAACTAGAGGAGAGGAATACTTAGTTAAGAATTGTCTATTTGTTAATTTGTTATGCACATTTCTTTTCTTACATGCATATTCCTTATTTTTCTCACTTGTATGCACGTTTTTTTTTTAATATGCATCAGTTAGTTTGTAAGACTTTTAAATAGTCACACCGTAAAAGAACTGATTATTATTCGACTACTAATGCCTCTATTATTATTTCTCTTCTTATCAATTAATCAAGTAATTTATTACCTATGTTCTTCTTTCCCTTACTTTCTTCCAAATTTAAACATAACATATAATCACCTTAAAATTTCCAATTCAAGGCTGTAAGATGAATTATGTATTCTCAGTATTCCTGTCATCTAGTGAATTTCTACTAGGAAAATTCTGCAGCACCAATTGTCAACATTTCATAATCAAAGATAAGAAAGTTACATATTATTGCTTCTGGCCCTTCTTCTTCTCAAGATTACAAGAAGATTACAAGTAGTGATTCAGAGCTTTATGGAAAAATGTAAGTAGAATCAGTCCACAAAACCATGGAAAATCTACTTCAACTTCTACTAGTCAAACTTTAGGGTGCGTTTGATACCTGGATGGGACGGGACAGGACAGGACAGCTGTTCCATATTGTGTTTGGTATATCTGAGACAAAACTGTATACTGTAATATTATGTGTTTGGTATGGCTGGAACAGAACAATACAAGAGGTTTTAATGATCAGAGTACCCTTTTTATCCTGTCTAATGTTTGTTACAATAAATTAGTGATAAATGAGACACGACAAAACAGAATTTGAACGTTTTTATTAAATAAATTTTTTTATATAATATAATAATTATATAATTAAAAAAAGTGTAATTAATAATTTTTATTAAATATAATCTAAATAAAAATAGATGGATGGAGATTGTATTGAAAAAAAAATTAAAAAAAGGAATTTTTTTATAAAATGACCAATTTTAAAAAAAAAATTATTTTGTATTTTTGCGTTCTTGATGGATCTCCACACCAAGAACTCATAAATATAAAATAAATAAATAAATAGATAATTATAATAATAATAATGAGAATCACATCATTATATGCTTTTCTTCTTCCAACTATTGGATCTCCTAGTCATTTTAGGAGCCAAATTTGAATTCATAGCAAAAATTGAATTGATTTCTAGCCAAATAAGAAAAGAAAATAAGAGAAGAAGAAGAAAAAAATTACCCAGAAAGAGAGAGAAAAGGTCAACAAACTCCATTTTTGGCTTTTGATTTTACCATCCAATCTTCAAACCTTTTATTTTTTTTCTTTTCTTTTTGGAAAATCTAAAAATGCCCATTTCAGAAAAGCAAATAAAAACAACAACACAACAAAAATCATATTAACAAAAAGAAATAAAATTTCAAAAGCAAATATATATATATATATATATATATAATTTTATGATTCCCTCCATTCTTCATATGTGTTGTGAGAGACAAAGCTAGCTTCCTTTATTAAATACCATACCATACATTGACACATAAAAAGCTATAAGCTTTCTTTTTTTTTTTTGGTTTTTTCTATCCTTCCCTCCATTTTCGTTCTTCTGGGTTTGTGGCAAAAAAAATGTCTTTTTTATTCTTGAAAACTTGATGTGGGTTTTGATGAGAGGATGGGAAGAGAGAGAGGATAGAGTAGATACTAGATAGAGAAAGAACAGAAAACGTAGACATATCAAAGGATGCTCTGCAACTTTTTTTACTTTTTTTGTATTGTTGAGTTCTTGGTATGGATCAGAACTAAAAAAAAATTGTAACATAAAAATAATTTATTTTTTCTTTTATTTATTTGTTAGATTTTTTTTAAAAAAAATAATTTTTGATAAAATGGATCTCTAGTGGAGGTCCACTTTAAAGAAATATATTTTATTTTTCTTATACGTTAGGGTTTTAATTAATATTAGGTTTAATTGTAATTTTTAAAAGAATTAAGAGTATATGGGTCATTTTCAGGCTTGTCCCATGTTATTAGACTACTTGTCCTAAGGTCTGAGATGGGACAAGTTTTTGAGTTTTTTATCCCACGTTGTCCCACATCCATGTCATGCCAAACATGGGACAGGAACAGACTGTCCTACGTTGTCCTATCCTATCCTATATACCAAACGCACCCTTATAAGACACAAAAGACTTTCAGACCTATTTTCATTAATTTCATATCAAGCTTTTTCAATGTTGTTTTGACAATAATTATATCAGCCCTATAAATTCAAGCACCGTAATTGAACCACTAATTTATCAACCATGTTATCTCACACAAAAAAATGTGAAGGTTGAGGGTGTTTGGATGCATTTTTTTAACCGCTTGAATTTGAATTTGTTTCTAAATTTGATAAACGATACTTTTTAATGAATTGCAATACCGACAATTTGAATTGCAATGATATAACTTTTTCTATATTATACATAATGCTTTCTTCTTCTTCTTTTGACTTGATTTATACATAATGCTTGAGTATAGGTTTATACATGAGAGAAAAGTTAATTATGTAGATTACAATCAAGAGCTGTAAATCAGTAAATGACATTAGGTTAGGTACAACAGAAGCTGTGCTGAAATCATGATGGATGACTGTTAGAGCTTGTGTTTTGGTTTTGTTGACTTGGTCTTCAATAAATTCTCTGATTCTTTCCTCATAATATCAATCTTTCATTTCAGGGCTTAAAATTCTTAAAATAGCAATGATCCATTTGTTTGGGGTAAAATGGTAATCTCAAAATAAAATAAAACATTTAATATAAAAAAGAATCATAACAAATTTCAAAGGTGATAAGGCAACAACACGTGGCAAACCCACTATCAAAGGGAATCCGTAGAGATTTAAACCAAAGGGGGGTCATGCGGATCTCTTGGGACCCTCCCCATACCTAGGAAGCCACGTTCGCTCACGTGGTGCTGGAGCGACTAGGTTGCGATAAACCATCTCCAAAACTGCCAAACCATCCCTTGAGATGAAGGAAAGAAAGATTTGAAAGCACCCAAGCATGAGTTGTTCCATGACAACATAAAAGCAAAATACAGCTATTATAGTCTGGCTTGATAGTGACATGACATATTCTGACCTAAGTCAGAACAGACTGTATCATATATCCTTGAACTGGAAAACTAAGCTAACAGCTACCATACATCCTTTTACTACAGACCTGTGTGGACAATGATCTTGCATCCTAGGCCATGGGTTGTACGGACCTAGTTGTATGGATCAAATCAAAATAGATGTTTCGGAGGGTGCGTCAGGTGAAATCTCCCACCACCGAAGGAAAGCTTGACATGTGTCACCAAGGGGATATGATTTCAAGAAGAAGATCAATGAATCAGACCAGGTAATCTGAAAAGGTGCATTGACCAAAGGAAGCAATGTAGAGCCCCAGGAACCAGAGTTTGAAAGCCTATATAAAGCTCATCAGGTTTTCTCACAAAAGTAACTAATTTTGGAGTCAAGAAAGCCCCGGTATGCAGAAGAAAACCGTGGTGGTATTCTTTTAAAAATATTGGGATCTAAGCTTTCTATGAACCTTTTCTAAACTCATCTCACCTCTATTCTACTATATTTTACCTTAGATCTCCCTTTTGACCTGAGCATCGGAGGGTTTTTGTCGATGGAATATTGGTGACTCCTGACCTCCGCTTCTTTATTTTCTCTCATGAAAAGGTGTCAAACGGATTCGCTAAGGTCTATACGTATTGGTGAGTCTGCTGTCTTTGAGGGTAAGCACCTTTGCAGGACCTTCGCTATTCATCCTAAGGTCCTTATATCATCACAAACCCACTATCCTCGAGGGTAAACACCTTCGCATGACTTCTGTTGATTGGTCTAAGGTTTCTATAATCTAGTAAGCCTACTGTATTATGAGGTAAATACCTTTGCAAGACCTTTGCTTGTGATTGATTCTAAAAATATTCCAAAACAATCTTACGTGTTGGTGCGAAACCATTTTCTTGCATCAACACCATTAAAATAGCGTTATGCTTCCAATATTAAATTAATGCAAACTACAAGGTCTTCACTAAAATAACTTGTCACTATCATGGAATCCATTAATATCATATTATTGCAAATTCTATCCCATCTCCTGTCTCCATGGCTAATCTTTGTTTTTTACATGTCATGCTTAGTTGTTGTTTGGTAATGTCATGACATAAACCAAATGGTACTTGAGCTAACCCCCAGTAATCACTAGGCAGATCTATTTGAACTTCTTTTGGAGGGGATTCATGTCAGCCATAATTCTATCTGCCGCTATACAGAAATATAGTGATGGAAATATTTCTGAACTAAATGATATACTCCAGAACTGAAGAAAACAGCATGTCAGCCACATGAAAAAAAACATGTCCAGGACAGAGGAGTTTACAAAGCAGTATAGTACCAATCTCGCAATTTATCCAAATTCTGGCCAGATTAAATGTAAAACAATAAAGCTGAAACCAGCCTCATTTGTAAAGCTGTGAGAGTTTAGCTAGAATAGTTTTCTGCAGATCAGTTATCATCTAAGATGAAGAGAGGTACTAAAAAAACTAGCAAGCCATTGCCATTTGCCACACCAAATTAAAATAACTATATTAGAATGAAACTCGCAACTAGATACACGGAGTGTGTATCTGTAAACATACAACAATATTTTTGTGAGTAGTTATTTTGTAAAAGCAACAGAATAAATGGCATAAGTTATATTTGCAGATAGGAAAACAAGAAAGTGAAAAGGGACAATAACTAGAGGCCACCCATTATTGTTTTGATCAGGTCTCATTTTTATGAGCCCAAAAAATCAGATTAATTTACATAATAGTCTGTCAAGTTTAAGCAGAAGACAAGCTGTAAACGTTGTAGAAATTCACCGCAAGTTACAAAATCAGAACATGTCATATTCATTTCAATTTTTCTCATAGCCTCTCCGATCTTCGGACCCGCCAAAAGCAATTATGCATACTGTTGGGAAAATTAACCTCCCCAAAACCTCCCTAGAAATATGCTAAATATCAAAAATTACAGAGAAATGAAATATAAAATAATAACAATCACCACAACACAATAATTTACGTGGAAAACTCCAAAACCAGGAGAAAAACCACGGCCCTCAGAAAGAAATTCACTATGTGATAAATTATTACAATCACACAGACTATTCTCTCAAGACTACCACACCAATACACTCACACTCTCTCAAAGCATAAAATAATTCTCACCTCTCTACACTCTAAAATAAGAGAAACAAGAAAGGAATTTAATTAGAATTAAATACAATGCTTTAAGTGTATTTAATTGGTGCAATTAGAAACTAAGGACTTGATCTCCTTATATAGCCTTGAGAAGCCTTGACATTTTGCTATTTTTCCAATGTGGGATTCATATCCCTTTTCTTCTCTTTTGCTTTCTTTATTTTGCCAATTTTCAACAAATCTCCACCTTGGCAAAATACAGGAAACCTCCGCCATTCCGCCGCAACTTTCATGCAACCATTGTCTATACCGACAATCATAATTCTCAACCCAGAGAACTATCATACTCCACCATAAAAGTATACCACTTAGAATTAATCACCAATTCTAAGATTTCTACCTCGGCACATGTCGAACAAACTTGCTGAAATTTATGGTGCAACTCCCATGTTGGCTTTCCCCGGAAGTTCTTCAGCCATCGACATAATTCTACCACACACCTTGCATCAATGCCGCCAACCAATGCCCGTGTGCAAACTTATAGACCCACTAGTAGTGTTACATCCTTTTTCATAGCACCTAGTGATATGCTATAAGGATGTACATATCCTTCTTAAAGGATAAATTCAGTGTCTTCACAAGACACACTATTAGCTTGATTGTTGGAGCTACCTGCCGAACCTGCTCCACCGTTTTGACAATTTTTCTTAACGTGCCCAGATTGCCCACACGCCCAGCAAAATATTTTCTTCTTGGAGTTATTCTTCTTCCAATTGCTCTCATTGCTAGCTACCAATGCTGTGTCTTCTGATGAAGTACGACCTCCACCCTTCAGCCTTCTCTCCTCAGAAAGGAGTTTACCGGTAACTTCTGCAAAATTCAGAGTCTCCTTCCCATATACCAAAATAGGTTTCATATGTTCATAGGAAGATGGAAGAGACAATATAAGCCTTAATGCTTTATCTTCGTCTTCAATTTCAACTCCAATAGACTCCAGTTCAGAAACAATACCATTGAGAACACTCAGATGATCTGAGATTTTTGCACCTTCCTCCATACGCAGAGTATGAAACTGTTCTTTCAGGTACAACCGATTTGAGATGCCTTTTGCCTGATACAACCCTTCAAGTTTTTCCCAGAGTTCCTTGGCTGAATGTATTCCATGCACATTTGCAAGAACATTCTTGGCCAAACACAGACGAATCACACTTGCAGCTCTCAAATCCATTTCTTCCCAATCTTCATTGCTCATACTAGACTCACCTTTGCTGGAATCACCTTTGCCGGAATCTTTTAAAACAGAGCCTGATTTCTCCTTTAATACCTTGTGTAAACCGGATTGTATTAACACATCCTTGACTTGCACTTGCCACAAGCCAAAATTAATCTTTCCATCAAATTTCTCTACATCAAACTTCAAAGAAGAAAATTTAGACATTCTAACCGTATACTGAAATAGTGCCCGTAGTTCGTGAACAGCACTCCAGGTAAGTTTCCAGGAAAGAGAGGTGGGTCACAATGGACACACTTAAATACCAAGTCTTTCCTAGCCAGAACCTTCCTTAGACAAGCACTTCCACAATACTACCACACTTAACTCCAGCAACCAAGAACAATTTAGACCAAGAACAATTCTTTTCTGATGTGGAAGATCAGACAATGCTGCAACCACAGAGCATACTAAGAATTTTCTAAAACCTCTGACACCTTAGCAACCAACCTAGGCTCTGATACCACTTGTTGGGAAAATTAACCTCCCCAAAACCTCCCTAGAAATATGCTAAATATCAAAAATTACAGAGAAATGAAATATAAAATAATAACAATCACCACAACACAATAATTTACGTGGAAAACTCCAAAACCAGGAGAAAAACCACGGCCCTCAGAAAGAAATTCACTATGTGATAAATTATTACAATCACACAGACTATTCTCTCAAGACTACCACACCAATACACTCACACTCTCTCAAAGCATAAAATAATTCTCACCTCTCTACACTCTAAAATAAGAGAAACAAGAAAGGAATTTAATTAGAATTAAATACAATGCTTTAAGTGTATTTAATTGGTGCAATTAGAAACTAAGGACTTGATCTCCTTATATAGCCTTGAGAAGCCTTGACATTTTGCTATTTTTCCAATGTGGGATTCATATCCCTTTTCTTCTCTTTTGCTTTCTTTATTTTGCCAATTTTCAACACATACCATGTTTGGACCTGAGAAAACACACATTGACTGAAAATTCAACGACCCTCTATGAGAATTGAATCACTGGTAGACATGATCTGAGAACAATTAGTGCCCAACAATGAAGGAAATGAAATCAGAATATCAGAACTTCCATTTGTTGCTGTGAAGAAATCAATCACATTATCAGATGGTATATCTGGCAACTTGGCATCACCATCCAGATACTGCATTACCTGCCTCATGCTGGGCCTAGCTGCTGGGTTAGGATGTGAACAAAACAAGCCTAGTTTCAGCACCAGCTCCATTTGATCCTCTGCATAAGTACCTTCCAATCTCGGATCACTAGCATCAAGAATAGCTCCTCTTCTCCAGCAATCAACGACACATCCTTGCTGCTCCATAGGCCTCTTTCCACAAGCTACCTCAAGCATAAAAATTCCAAAAGCATATACGTCTGTGCTAGTAGATGCCTTTCCAGTTGTAAGAAGCTCTGGGGCCATATAACCAATAGTTCCAACCGGTTTGGTGGTTTGTGGATTGCTACCATGATCATATAACTTAGCAAGGCCGAAATCTCCTAACTTCCCATTTAGATCTGCATCCAAAAGAACATTACCAGGTTTTATATCTCTATGCAGAACAACTTGTTCCCATTCTTCATGAAGATAAAACAATCCAGAAGCTACTCCTCTAAGAATCCAGAATCGCTGAATCCAATTCATATTTGGTCTTGTATTGCTGTATAAAATTTTGTCAAGGCTTCCATTAGGCATGTAATCGTAGACCAATAGAAGTTCTCCCTTTCGCCTGCAATAGCCACGGAGTTGCACCAAGTTCCTATGTCGTAACCTTCCCATGCTTGCAATTTCAGCCACAAATTCTTTCATCCCTTGTTTAGAATCATGGGAGACTCGTTTAACTGCAATCCGTTCATTAGAAGATGGCAGTATACCTCTATAAACCTTTCCAAAACCTCCTTTTCCAATAAGCTCTTTTTCCTTGAAACCTTTGGTTGCTTTGTAGAGAATCTTGTAGGAGAACCTTTGAGGACCATATTCTCTTTCCCAGCCTTCATATATTTCTTCATATTTCTTCTTCCTCCTCAAAATGTAAACAGCTCCACCAATCATTATCAACAAGACCACTACTGCTACAACCGAGACAGTAACTATTAATCTTGGTTCCTTGCTTGCTTTTGGAGTTGCTGGAGAAAAAGAGGAAAGTGATGGAAGCATAGAGACTTTAACATCTTCTGCATGTCCACTTTTGTTGAAGCTCCATCCAAGAATATAGTGGTTACATACAGGTAAACCAGTTGAGGCAGAGAAACCAACAAACATAGAGTCCACTAGAACTTGAGAAAGATCAAGCTGTGTTGACAAGAGAGGCTTGTTTGGTTTTGGGATCGAAATTGGAGCTAGTGTTACGTTGAGCAACTTTTCTGCTCCATTGTATTCTATCCATATCTGAATTGGATTTCCACTTGCAAGCTTTAAGCTTATGTATTTCTCCTCTGTATTAGAAAAATAAGCTGCTGGAGCAGATTCAACAGATATCAGGCCATTCACATCAATTCCCACATGGTTTCCATCTATATCACCAAAATCAATACTTTGGACTGTGTCAAGCTCAACGGCAAAGATGTGGTTTTTAGACAGGCCAGTGTTGTTACAATTGAACAATCCCAAATATGGACCTGGAAGAGCTTGCCTGAAGTCCACTGAAGGCGAGATGACAAAAGCAATACCATGGCCTGTAAGTTTAACAGAATCAGAAACCATGGCAAATACAAAATTCGTGGAGAAAGAAAAAGATTGAGAGGAAGATGTATTGAACTTTAATGGGAAACCATAGAAAGCATGGCCTTGTCTCTCTGTAATGTTGGTTAGCTGCAATAGACCATTGCTATGTATTTTTGCGAATCCATCTAGATGCATGCTGGCTTTATGGAATCCGTGGTAGATGAACTGGTTATCATCTTGAGATAAGGCCATTAAAATCAAGGATACAGTGAAAAGTATATATATATATAGATTGATCTAAGAGTTGTAGCCATTGAGAAAAGTAGAAAGTAATCTTCTTTTCACAAAGATAGAGGTCTGTCTGTCCTGTGAAGACACTGAAATTTAAGACTTGAGATACAATATGAGTTCTAAGAGCTTTGTGAAGAAAGGTTCAACTTCTGGCTAAGAAAACATTTTGACTTTGCCAATTCAAGGATCCAAATATTATTTTCATTATTCATTTTCAAATTCTACTTAAATAATTAAGAAAAAGTTGAAACTCTTGTTAGAGCAACCATGGATGAGATATGTAGTAGTGTCATAGTGAAAGATGCACAACTTTCCAGTGTGAAACAGGATAGGACTCTGTTATCTGATATTGTGGTCACCATATCATACACGCATATTCAAAGATGTTACTTTTAATTTATATATATATATATATATATATATATATTCTTTTCAAAAGACTAGAATACATTTGACTATAATGAATGATTGCTTCATCTTTGAAGCTTTAAAATGACGTGAAAAATGGATTGTCAATGTTTTTTTCAGGCTATCTTATGAATAAGAAATTGCATTGAACATTACAAACAGCTGAATGAATCCAACATTAGATCAACGCAAACAAGAGGTAACCATCCACAATCACTGAGATATATATAGCATAAATATGTTTGGTGGCTTGTATTGTATTGTATCAGGTGTTTAAAATCTATTAGGAATAATACAACAGAATGTTGGATTTATTTCTGCATTGTATTAGCTAATACATTTTAATTGTTCTAATACAATAAATGTTGCATTAGATAATACGAAGGAGAGAAGCTGTATTAGCTAATATAAAATAGAGACAAATAGTTATGACAAGACGATGTTGGCATATCCCGAGGTTGTGAGTTTAAGTCGTGTCTTCCTCCCCAAATCTCAAATTAATTATAACAACTTAAAAAAAATATATTATTATTATTATTTAAAAAAATATATCATACAACAAAAATATATTTTACAATATCATTTTTTTTATTATATAAATCACATCTATAATTTAATACAGTTTAATACGAAATATTACCAAAGAGTTGTATAAGAATAATACAATAGAATGCAGTAAAATATACCAAATGAGTCCTCAAAAGTCACGGAGTTTGTTACCAAATAAAATTATTGACTGAATTATTTCGGGTTTGATGTATTAGAGGGTGATTAATACGAAATATTACCAAAGAGTTGTATAAGAATAATACAATAGAATGCAATACAATATACCAAATGAGTTCTCAAAAGTCACGGAGTTTGTTACCAAATAAAATTATTGACTGAATTATTTCAGGTTTGATATATTAGAGGGTGATTAAATTTCAACTCAGGATGCTGATCATTATTTCTGGGTGTTAGGTGCTGAAATTTGTCATTATTAATTACCAGTTTCCTAAGAAACACCTAAATAATTTGTTTGAACAATAATATGTCAAAGTCAAATATGTATAATCAAATAAGATAAAGATTCATAGAGACAAGACTTGAAAACATTTGTCTCATAACTATTTATTTGTACATTTGAAAACTTAAGAGCTGCAAATGCAGATTATTGATGACAAAAATGAGGTAGTGTGGTTGAATATGAAGTCATATGACCTTCCAAACTAGTTATTGCTACATAGTACTTGTACCCTAAGATTAATTTTCCTTATCAGCAACCTCGATTCCTCTTTCAGTTGGCTTGGAGTATTCTTCCATGAGTTTCTTCTTCAACAACTGCAACACAAAAAAAGATCCCAGAAGAGATTAATTTACTCAGTAACAAGATTTAGGAAAAAGAAAATGAGAAAATCAATTCAGAAAAAAGTAGCTGACCATCATATGCATTGGTAGAGATAGGAATGTGTGATGTGATTGTCGTTGAATGTGCAATTGAAGATTGGGAAGGCTCTTCGCTCCAGATCAGAGAAGTTACAACCTCCTTCACCTTCTCCACCATGGTTCCTTCGCGGGGACTTCTCCTTGGACTCATTGCATCAGTAATCACCTGAGAAAGTGCTTTCTCATCTTCTCCTGGCTCAAACTTGTTCAATATATACTCCTTCACAGAAACACCTTTATCCCATATTTGTGTGGTAGGACTAGTATCCTTCTGACCAGTTTCACCAACAGTTTTCTTGTCCGTTTCTGAAGCAGAAGTTGGTGATGAAACAGTGAGGCTTTGAATCTTTGAAGCGATTGCAAGAGTCGCATCCGACACTGTTGCGTATGCTGGAGCCAGCTTCTCGGTTACAGTTTCAGTTAGTGTCTTGAGAGGAGAAGGAGGCTTCTCATTTTCTTTTTCAACGCTAGGCTTCTCATTTTCTTCTTGTCCAATGTCAGGCTTCTCATCATTGTTGACACTGCTTGTCAAAACATGCCTCTCTGAGATCACAGGAAAAGCTCTCGGATGCTGCCTCGCATTCTCCTTATACCCCTCAGGTGCCAGCTCTGATTCATACACTAGAAATAGAATGAAAGTATAAAACAATTAAAAGGTGTTACTAAATTAAAAGTTTTAATCTTTTAAAATGGTAACAATCAACTCTAAAGCTGAAAATAAAAGCCTAAAGAATAATATGAACTCTTAACACAACCTTAACATGTAAGAACAAAAAACACCAAAAACGAAAGCATTAAACTGTAACTACTAAAAGATGCTACTCTATACTATGTTAAGTCAATGCTTGATCCAAACTCCTACACATAATTTGCTTATACAATTTGTGACCGTTTGAATAGCAAAACAAAAACCATCTCTCTGTTTTAAGTATTGTAAGGCTTTAGTTGTATTACTTGGGGCTCCAAGATACTCAGCATCTTCTTCTTCATCCTCATCGTCTTCCAAGGTAACACCCCACGAGGGCGTGGTGTTACCTTCATCACCACCACTATGCTTCTTCTTGCTAAGACTGTGTCGAAATTTCTTCGCCTTCTCCTTAACCTTTGTAAGAACTGATTTCTTTTGATGGTGGCTGTGATCTTCTTCAAGGTCATACTCTTTTCTGAATGTAGGTGAGCTGTGAGGTGACCACCTTGAAGAATCGCCACCTGTAAACACAGTTTCAATGGCTTAAACCAAAATCTTTTCTGCCTCTTAACTCTGAACCAGCAAACAATACTGTTTCCTTAACATGAACATATTTCAAAAGTAGAGTTTTAAAGACTTTCTTTTGGGTTTGATTTAAACAAAGTGGATGCAAATTCATTTTTCTTTTTTAAGATGGCTCCATGAAATTTTTAAATAAATCTAAAACAAACTTCAAGAAAGATGAATGAAATTAGACATAATATAAAAAAAAAATGTGAATGGAGCATCATCATGTATGATGCTGGTTGCTACATAATTACCGAGAAATTGTTCAATAGTTGGTGAGATGGGAGTTCTAGGACTTTCGCTATATCTCTGCGAACCATCAAGGTGAACCAATTTTCCACTTCTGGATTGAAGGGGGTCTCTCATTGCTGCAACTTCAGATATCTCTCTCTTCTCTCTTTTAGTCTCTCTTTTTATTTCAAGAAGCAAAGAGAGGGAAATTTAAAAGAAAAAAAACAACGGTCAAGTTATCAGTTTCCGGGGTTCTCTCTGGGACAGTAAACAAGTGCCACGATTTGATCGGACAAAAAGCTGAGATGTTTGTGGGTCCATCGTTACACTTGGCAGTAAAATCTGAGTATATATGGTTTGCTTGCTACATGCAAGTCATCAGCGGTTTTTTTCCCTAAAATTCCAGCTTGACTAGGCCTGTATCAACCATTTCTCCTCTTCTTCAGCCTCATATTTGGGACAGAAATCACCTCTGCTTTGTTGGGACATTAACCTGTTTTGACCAAAACATTAGTCAAGATCAAACTATATTTTATGATAACTAAAATTCTGCAATACCACGACTTAGGTGATGTAAAGTTGTTTGTTTATATTTTTTCACAAAGTTGTTTTTCGAAAAAGAGAATAATGATTTTAAATTTATAATAAAAAAAGTTAAAAATAACAATTTATATATATTTACATTTTTAAAACATAATTTTTCTTTTAAAAACATCATTTTAAAAATAATACCAAAACGCACATAATCTAATTACACAACTCATTTAATCAGATCAAAAGACAAATTTCCACCAAAAGATCCTTTTATTACAAGCACATTGGCTTAAAAGAAAGAAAAAGAACACTTGATGATTGTGTACAGTACATACCATTTGATGACATTGTTAAACAAGGCATGAAAAATTTTTACAATTCTGATCAAGTACAAAATTGCAGATTCCTTATCTACTACCACCCAAATTAGCTAAATTTAGAATGTACAATCTTTCACCAATCCATAATTTTGAGACAGTGAAGATATGATGTTAACTAATTAAAAGACAATCTTTTTTTTTTTTTTTTTATTACTAATTAAAAGACAATCTTACTAAAGCAATTCTAATCACCTACTACCACCCAAGTTAGCTAATAATCCCAGCAGTAAATCAGTCTCTAAATTTCTCTCTGCCGGTCTTCAAGAAAGAGCACTTCATGGCTGCTGTTCATTTCACTATAGCAATTCTAGGTGGGATCGATTAACTGATCCTCTTTCTTATCAAACCCAACTATAACCAGGCTTTTTCTGCATTCCTCTATCATACATCAGTGTGCGAATGCCTACTGCATCATCCCGATAACCCGTCATGGCCAGCACATTCGAGAGCAGCACATAAGTTGCGGGATCACTAGGCCACAACTCTAGAAGCTTTTCCGCAGAACGCAAAGCAATTTCTCTATTGCCATGAATTTGACAAGCACTAAGCAGAGCTTTGTAGACTGACGGTCCTGGAGCTATGTGCATGCTATTGATAAAGGACTCTGCTTGATTAAGATATCCGGCTCGGCCAAGAAGATCCACAACAGTAGCATAATGCTCTACTCTTGGGGGTTCTAGTAAATCATCATTTTTTAACAAGTTAAAATACTCAAGTCCCTTATCAATAAAACCAGCATGACTACAAGCAGATATCACAGCAAGGAATGTGGTACCATCTGGTTTGACCTCGGTTCTTCGCATTTGTTTGAACAACTCCACAGCCTCCCTCCCATACCCATGATAAGCACATCCTGATAACAATGAATTCCACGAGATCACATCACGTTCATCCATTGATGAGAACACCTTCTTGGAATCATTGATGGCACCACATTTTGCATACATAGAAACAAGCCCGTTTTGGACAAAGACATTTGAACCATACCCAGTTTTGAGAATGAGATCATGCATTTGCTTCCCCTCTTTGAGACCTGAAATCACTCCTATTCCGCCTACAACACTCGTTAATGTATAGTAGTCTATATGGATCCCTGTCTGCCTCATTTCGGAGAAGCATTTCAGGGCTTGCTCACCACACCCCAAATTGCAGAAACCAGCAATGGCTGCGTTCCACGAGATTTGGTCCCATCTGGTAATGGCTGAACATACCTTCTCAAAATCCTTTAAACTACAATAACATTTTGCATAAACAGTCACAAGGGAAACCGCTATATACACATTAGCCTCAAAACCTTCTCGAATTACACAACAATGAACTTGCTTGCAACAATTCAAATGCTTCAAACTAGAAAATGAGCTCAGCAAACTATTATACGTTACATAATTTGACCCAAGGCCCAACCGCTGCATTTCTCTAACTATTAACATTGCCTCATCAGGTTGCGCATTCTGTGCATACCCAGTAACCATGGAAGTCCAAGTAATGACATTTTTTTCCTGCATTTGATCAAAAAACCGCCTCGCCTCCTCAACATAGCAACATTTTGAGTACATATCTATCAATCCTGTCCCCACTACAACATTATAACCAAACCCCACTTTCAAACTCAGACCATGAACCTGAGCCCCTACTCCTCCATATTCCAACTGCGAGCAACACACCAAAACAGACGACACACTAAACGGTGTCGGTTCCACTCCCGCTTTCAACATCTTTACAAACAACTCAACAGCAATTTCAGGGGACTTGGCATGTAAATAACCAAAAATCAAAGAATTCCAGGTGACTACATTTCTCTGACGCATTTCATCGAACAGCATCTGCGAACTCACGATTTCTTTACATTTGCCGTACATGTCAACAAGAGCAGTGCATATATAGAGATTCGAAGCGAAACCCAGTTTGACAGAGAGCGAGTGGACTTGAACACCGACGTCAAGTGAAGCCGATTTCGCACAAGACGTTATGATTCTGTTCAGCAAATAAGGGGTGGGCTGTAGTGACCCATTTTGTTGCTGCAACTGAGATATGAGAGTTGAATCGACTAAGCCCGATGGGTTCTCGTTGAAATTAAAGGTTTTACTGTTCAAGGAGACAAAATCATCTTCTGGATCAATGGCACTTCGCAGGTTAGAGGTCGTTATAGCGAGGGAAAGCAGCTGATTGGCTGTTCGTGCAGATCTTTGTAGGGTGCACAGTACGTGTGAAGTAGGGAATCGAAGGCTCATTGTACCACCATTTTCTCCTGCTTTACTGTGCAAACAGGCCGTTTGGTATAACTTTTGAAAGGGTTAAAAAGCTCTTTTTGGGTTTAAAAGTAATTTTTAATTCTATTTGAACTATTTGAAAAAATAACTTATAAAGTTTAAAAGCTCTTTAGTGTAACCAGTCATGGTTTAAGTGATTAGTACACCTCCCTCCTATCTTATAGTGAGGGTTCAAATCTCACTATACTTATTTACCAGTATATGTGGGTAATTTTTTCTCCTTATTATGAGAATAGATGTCTCATAACTTAATCTCAGCAGGTTTTGATAATTATTAATTTTATAATTATGGCTTTCAAATAGGAAAAAAGAAAAAAAAAGAACTCTTTTACTTAAAGCCTCCCATATGACTTCTCTTCAGAGTACTTAAAAAAAATAGACAAAGTTTAAATTTTTAATGAAATTTTAATATTTTTAACTTTATTTTTTTCACAATTAATAATAAAACAAAAATTTCACATATTCCTTTTTAAATTTATTATTTTTTAAACTACTCCTATTTTTAATTGTTTGAATTTTATTTGTTTTGTTTATTATTAATTGGGGAATTGCACTAAAATACCCCGAGTTATAACATAAATGCATGAAAAATGTCTGTTTTTCTATAATTGCACTTGAAATTCCTTGACTGCGTTGACTACCGTTAGAGTAATAGTGGCTTCAATTGCTGAATGGTAAAAGACGAGACTGCCTCTGCACATTTACAAATGTATTTTGACAGTAATATCAGCACAATGTTTATGGGTGAAATTAAACTTAAATTACAGAAATATCCTTCTTACTCATTAGATAATATCTTAATGGAGGTTATTAATCTTGCTTTTGGAAAGAAATCGCAGTTGGTGCTTCCCTTTGGGTTTATATGATAAGATTACATTTAGTGAATCGGTTTGCCTGGATTGCAAATGAAATATTATTAGTGTTGTTAGATTATTTTGTTATTAAGTGGCTGGAGCATATTTGGCATATTTATTGTAACTGCTACTCTTTTATTTCCATTTATAAAGTAATTGTAACTGTTAAAAATGGAAGCAAATAAGATCAAATATGATAAATAAGCAACAACATATTTCAAATGTAACTTAACACATAACACAAGTAAATGGTAAATAAATCTGATAATTGCATAATAAACTTGATAATAAACATTCATTGATACATATGTACCAGGTCTTACACAATTTTCCTGACCTTATATATTGGACAGTAAGTATGTTCAATTACAACTCTCAAACATGGGAATTAACCACCTATGTGTGCAGCACAAATTAATTATAGCCAAACAAAAAATGAACCCATATATACCCATCTGCATATATCATGTACCATTTTCAACAAAAACAAACAGTTTACAGCTATTCAACTGTATATACCTATATGAACCCTTTTAAACAAAAATAACCACTTCACAACTACCCAACTGTATATACTCATAAGTACCCTTTTCAACAAAAATAACTACTTCACAACTACCACCATCATCATCAGTTAAGTGAACACAAAAAAAGACTAAATAACGCCGATTTCCCCTAAGGTTTTGCTCAATTACAGGCGAAGTCAACTTTTAGGTAACTCTTCAGTTTTTTGACAAGCAGCTCTCCTAGTCAACTGTTACATTTAACCAAATTTTACTAAGGATATGGGAGGTGCTTGTCAATAAACGATAAAATTGATTCCGCTTGCAATTGATAAAATCTCAGGAGAGATCCATGCAATTAACTCAAAAACCACCATAAATTTGTCCAACTATAACCCCTCCAACTAGGTCTTCATCTTTCGATTTTCATGTCTTAACATTATCCCCCAGCTCTCCACATTTGCCGTACTTACCACTGCTACTTCTCTTCTACTTTTAGGGTTCATCAGCAGCTTTTTTTCTGTTCTTTTTTTGTCTTCCTAGTAGCCTCATTTTTTTCTGGTGGCACCACCTTTCCTTGCGTTGATTCAAGCCATTGGATCAAAGATGGAATTAGGTGGATGACATGTGAATATGTGCTTACATAAGCATCCCTAGTGAGGTATTAGTCCACATAATCCTCCACTTACAATCTCTTTGCAATAATCAATGCCAAGGCATGCATACATGGGATGCCACTGACCTTCCACAACCTATAATCACATAAATGTTTATCCAAATTCACAATGTAATACATGCTATCATCTTGTACCTCAAACTCGTTATTTGATGCACATAAAACTGTCACAAACCTAGTCTCATCTTATCTGTCAGCTATTTTTTTTCCTAATTGCTGGTGGTATCACTAACTACCATTTGGCTGCTGTTTAAAGACGTTTGTGTATCCTCTTCATCATTTTACTCCTTAAATTTTCCTGCATCAACAATACTGGCAGCCCCCGATGCTTGTCAATTCAGGAATTGAAACCTTCTGTTATATTGTTAGTTGTGTATTATGACTTAACATATGTGTCAAACAATTGCACACACCAATTCTGCACACTGATTCTCATCATGTAATCATGAGCATCTGCATGAACTTCCTTTAACTTGGCCATCCACTCCATAAAGGACAATTTGTTGCTCGCATTTGTTGTTTCCCAAGTATATGCGGATGTTAATTGGTCTTTGTACTTCACTTGCATGTTAGCTATCAAATGTCTAACACAATAACAATTGCTTGATGTTGACCAGTGTCTCTCAATTGCACTTAGAACGCCCTTATGTCTATCAGTGATGAAAGTCACTCTTCTAGATTCCTCCAACCCGATATACATGTGCAGTTGTTCCATAAACCAACACCAGTTGTCTTTGCTTTCACCTTCTGCAATGCACACTGCAATTAGAAAGACTCTGTTGTTGGCATCAATCCCAACAACAGCTAGCAATACCTCTGAAAATCTACCCTTCAAGTGACACCCGTCAAGGCCTATAATTGGCCTGTAGCCCTACAAGAACCCCAATTTCTGCACTTGGAAACTTAAAAAGAATCTCTAGAATTTTACAGGTGCACACATGTGTGGAGTGATTGTCCTTAGGAATGCAATATACCCTGGGTTTCAATTCCTCACCACAAATCTATAACTATGCAACTTATTGTATGACATATGGTGCTCATCATCTGTCACAAGCAGTACCCTATTTTTGGCTCTATAAAGGGTATATTTTGACAGTGTTAACCCACAGATTATCTGTATCTCCTTCCCTAAAAATTTGACTTACATCGGAGTTTTCTTCAATCAAACACTTAAACCTACGAACAACCCAGACTGCATTTACTTCTTAGTTTTTATGCACCCTCATACAATAATGACTGTTAGTTAGTGTCTTAATCATGAAGGTTGATCTATTATCCACTCGTCTTGCTTGGATCCTCCAACTATATCCATCCACACCACACTTAGCAGTAAACTTCTCCTTAGCATTCTTAATTCTCTTCAACTCAAATCCTTCTTCAATCACAAAATCTCTTAGCACTTGTCTAAAGTGTTGGAGACTGTGGAATAGATGTTCTACTTCTATCGTAACTTTCCTATCATAAGCTTCAGTGAAAAGCTTACCTCTTGGCTTTATGTATGTCCTTCTAACACCGACTTCTTCATCCTCGCTAGAAGACTGCACTACAAAATCTTGATCGAATTGGAATGATGCAACATTGGAAAACACATCCTCATTTGAATTAAGGCCACTATCTGTTTGCTGTTGATTATCATGATCACCATCAGCTGCATGTCCCTCTACTTGTTGATCATCTTTAAGTGTAATTACCTTCAATACCACCATCCTCTACATGAGACAAGAACTCTTCACTAAACATGTCCTCTACAACAAATTCATATGAATGTCACTGGATATCAAACTCTGTTTTTAAACTATCAGTTTCTTACTGTGGGAGAAACTCTGGATCTTCATCAGATAAAGTGGAGACATTGTTGGTACCACGTCCACTGACAACAGTGTGTTCATCATTAGATGTGATGAACACAAAGTCATCTGCGGCCTACTTTACTGCTGTTTCTTCTTGGTTCGAAGATTGTCCTGAATCTACTGGTCCTGATGCTGATACCTCTCCAACATATTCATCAAGAGGGGACCAAGCAAGAAAGAGAAGGTTCACATATATTCTGATGGTGCTAATGTGTTTTGACCTGAACATTGTTAACACATGCAATTCTTCATCATCTGTTATCACTTTGTACTCCCCGATCTAAGGTATCCTGGCCTCTGCCTTGAAACTTTAGTTGGTTCTAGGAGGGTAGAACAGACATACGTATACACATCGGCTCAAATGGTGGCCAATGTGTAGGTAAAAGGATCATCCACTTCAAACTGTACTTGTGTGCCAAGGAATTTGGCACTGATTTTTAAAAGACTTCATACGTAACAAACATCAAACATAATATGTATTAGTTATCAAAAATTATTTATCAACACTAACACAAAATAAAACTGACAGATACAATCCTTAAAACCTTTCAAATTGAACCAAATAATATAAAGCAGTATCATTAAACATCAACATACGATCAACTTTAAAAACTAAAAGCTATTGAAATCAAAAACCTCTTAATTATCTAACAAATCGCACTAACAATTAACTGCGATAATAAGGTAAAGTATGATCTTTGCAAGGAATAAAAGAACTCACACAAACAATTAACAGAAGAAAATCAAATCAAAATCGTAAAAAAATAAAATAAGTTTATGCACTGAAGACCTCTTCGTCAACCTCAATCGATAACAAAACGGATTTCTATACCTCGCTCTACAAATCAACAATAAATTCAAGTAACATAACTAAAATTGGAACTGTCCAAATTACATAGAAATCAAGCTATACAGTAAACACTATTGACACACTAAAGCAAAGATTTTTTGCAAGGAGCAGAAATAAGAGACTCAATAAATGAGCTTTTTCGTTAGCAACTCTTAACAAAATAAATCATGTCAATGAAAACCATAGCACAATAAACTTCAAAAACTAAAATCGATTGAAATCTTAATCACCCAACAATCACTGTACAAAATAACGGCCATAACATACAGAAGCAAAATTTTTCATCACCAACCCATAAAAAGACAAACACTAACATAACAAATCAAACTGCAACAAGACTTGTAACAGGTAAAATTAATCAAAATCAAAGACACATCTATTGCTTTGGGTCTCTTCGCTTAAAAACTAGGGCCATGCAAATGAGACCCAAAATCAATCAAACCCAAATAATTTATTTTTAAATCTTTCAAACTATACCCATTTCACAACCCTACATAACAAAATCGGAAAACCACACCTCTGTTTTCAGCTTTTAGAGCAGAGACTAACAAAATCAATTTTAAAAAAAAAAAAAACACTCTTTTATGACCAGATAGTTACACAAACTGTCACGAAATCAGCGAACGAAAAGAAGGAATTAAGCCTTGCTTTTCAATCAGTGAACAAAAAGAAGAAATTTAAATGAAAAGAAAAGAAAAAAATTTAAAAGAAAAGAAAAGAAGAAATTTAAACATCCAAACAAAATATTCCTCCTCATCAGACCCTAAACCAATAATCAAACAACAAAATACAAACCCCCTAAAGTTCAACCAAAACCCAAAAAAATATAAAAATTTCTATTTTCTAAACAAAAGAAAGAAACAAAAAACGAACACCAATACCTTCAGTCCACAACAAAGTCATTATGCATAAAACAAGAAAACCTTATTTTTCCTCTAAAATCTCAGACAGTTCACAGAGATTTTGAGGCTTCTTTTTGTTCTGTGAAGAGGAAAGTGTGGAAAGAAAAGAGTGTACAGCACCCTATGCAGAGGTAAAGATAATACGAAAGAGCGCCAAATTTGGTTTCTAACAAATTGGGCTGCTGAAAGGACGTGAAGAGTGAAAAGGTAACCTGAAAAGACTTTCAAAAAAAATTTTAATACTTTTTAATTCCCAACGTCCTAGAATACCCTTTTACCCTTCCGTCGATGAAGCCATCAATACTCTAACGGTGGTTAACGCAGTCAAGAGTATTCGGGTGTAATTACGGCAAAACTGACATTTTTCGTGCATTTTCACTATAAGTGGGGATACTTCAGTACAATTCATCCTTTTTAATTTATTAAATCTTACTATTTTTAATTTAATTGAAAAAATTAAATATAAATAAAATTAATAAATTATTTAACTTCAAATATATTATATTAGTCTTATCCTAATTAGAGAGATTTTAATTTTTTTTTAACCAAACATACTTTTAAACTGCTCTTAAGTGTATAATCTCTTCTAAAATATACTATTCAATCAATAACTAAAAAAATTTAACTTTTACTTCTCCCTTTTTCTCTGGTAAAAGACAAAATAAAAGTTCTCTTCTTTTACATACATTTGTTAATGATGAATTTATCCCCCCATTAAACTAAACTAAAATTAATTAATTAATTAATTTAATTCAATATTATGGTGAGTACTAAATAGTTAAATTTGTAAGAAAAAAATTTATAAATTAGTTTTTTTTTTAGAGAAGATATATTGCAACCAATATAAACTATTTAAGATAATCATCTTGGACCAACAACTCCACGACGAGAGGAAAAAGAATTATAATTGTATTTAGAGCTAATTGCACTCACCCCTCCTGAGGTTTGGCCAACTACAGGTAAAATCAACTTTATCGTTTATTGACAATGACACCCCCTACCGTTAGTTAACTTCCGTTAGATTTAACGGTTGACCAACTGTTACCCTTAAAATGACCAAACTACTCCTCAAACAATATTTTCTTTTTATTAAATAAAAAAAATTATTATAATTTTTTTAATTTTAAAAAAAAAAATTAAAGTGTGGATCTCCACCGTCCATCAAATCTGATGGACGGTGGGGATCCAATCTGGAGATTGGAACTCCACTCAAAAAAAAAAAAAAAAAAATTTTTGGGATCTCTGGGTTCTTCGAAGAACCCAGAAGGGTTTGATCGAAGAACCCTCTGGGTCCAGAGGGTTCTTCGAAGAAGAACCCAGTTTTTGGGTTCTTCGAAGAACCCAGAAACTTCTTCGAATAACCCTCTGGGTTCGAACGAAGAACCCAGTTGGGTTCTTCGAAGATCCCAAAAAATATATATATATATATTTTTTTTAGATCCATTTTCAGATTGAATCTCAACCCTTCATTAATCTTGATGGACGGTTGAGATTCGATCTGGAAAATGGATTTAAATTAACTATTTTTTATTTTTTATTAATTTTATTATTATTTTAATTTTTAAATAATTTTATTATTTTATTTTAATTTTTTGATTTATTATTTAATAAAATAAAATTAAAAATTAAAAAAGACGAAAATACCCCTGATACTGTTAACTTTGACTAAAGTCAACTAACGGTGGGGGGTGTCATTGTTAATAAACGATAAAGTTGATTTTACCTGTAGTTGGCCAAACCTCAGGGGTTGTTAGTGCAATTAGCTCTTGTATTTAAGGTTTTGGTTTAAATTTGATAAGAAAATATTTAATTATATAGATCTTAGAAAGTACAAGATTAGTAGTAGTCCAGGTAATATTTTGCTAAAATAATAAGAAGTCAAGCAAAGTAATTTTCAAGATTTCATGAGCATCACTGCTGTTTGAATTTTTTTGCACTTTTTATTTTTATTTATATGATAAGAATTTAAGAAAGATAAAGTACAAGGAGAACCCTCTTCCTATAGTTGGAGTTATTATATAACTCATATTTATAGCGGTCGATATTTATATAATCGTAAAGTATAAAAGGTTATTCATATTGTATTTATAGTGACTGATGTCTATAAAATTATAAAGAATGAGAAAACACTCCTCTTATATAGAGTTTGTATTCAGACTATATTTATAGTTGTTATAAAATCACACGGTGGAAACAATCTTCCATTACAGTAAGTTGTTACTCGGATTATGTTTATAAAAGTTGATGATGTCAAGTACCTATATGTCTGTCACATAAGTGATGCCATATTTAATAAGGAGCTAATTGCATGGACATTCTCTAAGGTTTTGCCAACTGTAGTAGTTAAAATATGTCAGGGCCAGAATATAAGCGAAGAAGCCCAAGGTATGTCTCAATGACCAAGCCCAGAGTCTAAAAGTGGTATGACATCAATGTAGTACGACATACGCTCAATGTAAGACATCTATGTAGTACGGCATACACTCGCTATGAGACCTTCATGTAGTACGACAAACACTCGATACCCCACAACCAAGTAGCAACAAAGGAGATAACTCAGTGTCCACGCTTGGAAGAGCTCCTACGTCGCACGACATACAAATCTCATATCGACATCCAATCAGCATATCATACGACATACAATCATGATTGTCCAAATAGACAAACCTACATGTCGTATGACATAGAATTTCTTTGGTTCTATAGGAGGCCGAATCATGATCTACTTTAAAGACGGTCCTACAAAACCATAATTACAATCTATAACGGCCAGATCAAAAGAAGCATCCACCAATTTCCTTGGTGGAAGACAGCCAGGAGAGATAATGATGAAGTCCCTCAACTGGCAGAAGCATCCATCCCCTATAAATGAAGGATGATTCTCCAAAGAGAGGGGGACGGAAAAATTAAGAACCTAGAGCTATCTACATTCAGACAACAACCTCCGGCCATTGTTCATCTTCTCCGATCACCTTCCGATCTTACATCTCCTTCAACCAAGAAGACCTCAATCGCCAAAATAACAGGAAGTACAACTCACTCATCTCCATTTACGAGCATTCTATGCTTATTTGCAATTTCTAACTTGACCATCTGAGTGACTTTGGCCGGTACCACCCCGGTGTCCCAGACATCCTGCAGGTCACGTGCGTTCTATCTTTGCAGGTTGTAGTGCCCCGTGTCCCCGAGCGATTTTTGAGGTCTACAATTTGGCGCCCACCGTGGGGCATGACAATCTCTGAGCAAGCGAAGGTAGAACGTAGCAACTCCGACTATGTCGTCAGATGATTTTCATCACGATGCGATGGAGGTTAGGGTACAACTCCTCATATCCCAGATGCAAAAGAATACCCAAAGGCTCCAATCGCTCGAACAAAAGAACCAGCGAGTGTTGGCAAAGAACCAAGAATTGCAAAATATGATCAATTCCCTCACCGTTGTACGTCCGTTTGGAGACGCTTCAACATCCCGGCCAGTGCCATTCGATCAAGCCACCCACACTACTTATTACGCGCCAGTCTGCCCAGACGAACATGGTACAACGGCAAGGGACCTCGATTCAATCCTCGTAGGCTCGTGGCCTAACAGTCGAGCCACGGACGGACCGAACATTGTCGCACGACATACGGCGAACAACCTATCGAACAGAACAAGAAGGCATCGATCAGATGTCACGGCAAGAGGTGCCACCTATCTCCACCCCCAATGGCAACGTCGGTTCAACCCAACCAACCATCCCGTTACAAGGAACGCCGTCTGGTCCTTCACATTCGGCGCCGTCGAACTCGAATCTGGTAAATATTGAACCAACGTTGGCTAACCGTGACTTAGCACGAAAGTTCGCAGAGATGGAAGCACTAATCCAACGCATTCCAGGAACGACAATAGCTTTGCTAACTCTCCTATAAAGAAAAGCGCGGCCAATAGCTTTGCTGACTCTCCTTTCGTCGACGCAATAGCATTGGTGAAGATGCCAAGAAAGTTCAACTTTCCTGGTATGAAGCAGTACGACGGAACGACAGACCCCGACGATCACATTGCGCAGTATCGACAACGAATGTTCACTGCCGCCATCTCACGAGATCTAAAGGAAGCATGTATGTGCAAAGGTTTCGTCTCTAGCCTCGTAGGACTTGCCCTATAATGGTACACCAACCTTCCCAATGTTTCCATCAATTCTTTCGCTCAACTCACGGACACCTTCGTAGAGCAGTTCGCTAGTAGCCGGAAGTTAGAAAAATAATCCGACGACCTCTACACAATCAACCAAAGGAGGGGTGAACGCCTACGTGACTTTGCAGGCCGTTTCAACAATGAAAAGGTTTTCATCCCTCATTGCAACTAGGCGACAGCCATATCAGCCTTCCGCAAGGGTCTACTCTATGATTCCAACCTATACAAGGAGCTCACCAAGTACCCTTGTAAAACCATGGAAGATGTCCTAGCCAAGGCATGGGCACAGATAAAGTGGGAGGAAGACGAAGTGAACTATAAACCTAATAAAGCAAACAGCAGGGAAGACAGGTCAAGTAGGAGGGTTGAACAACGAATTAACAACAGACGTATCGAGCCATACCCAACGATACCCCGAAGGGACAGCCAAATAAGGTACGAGCACTGGCGCGACGACAAACTGCCAAGATCATTTGTCTGACCAAAGAACGTAATGCCAGAATATAATTTAAACATCAGGCCAGCAGAGGTAGTCGCCGTCCTCAAAGGAATGGGTAGATCAGTTCGGTGGCCAGACAAGATGATGAGCCCGCTGGATCAGAGAGACAACTCCAAGTGGTGCGAATTTCATGGCGACCACGGCCATCGAACAGAGCATTGCGTCGCGCTACGACTAGAAGTGGCAGAACTACTCAAGAAGGGCTACCTTAAAGAATTCCTAACTGACAAAGGTAAGCAGACTTTTTTGAATAAGGATAGGTCGCGCGACATTGTTTCAATTCCACCACCAGAACCTCCCAAACACGAGAGAACTATGAACGTCATCTCTGGCGGATCCGAAGTAAATGGAGTCACTTACTCAGAAGCGAAGCGCCACTTATTGCAAGCCGGTCGTACGGAAATTCGACAAACCCATACGGCGGACCTGACTTACAATTATCCAATCAGTTTTAGCAGCGATGAGCATACGGACTTACTCAACCCTCACCACGACGCGCTAGTCATCTCATTAACAGTAGCCAATTGTTTGATCAAGCGAATCCTAGTGGACAATGGAAGCTCAACAAACGTACTCTTCCTCGGCGCGCTAAGAGAAATGCATATTGACGAGTGTAACATCGTACGTCGCTCAACCATCCTGGTAGGATTTAGTGGAGTACATAAAAACACCATAGGGGAAATCGTCCTTCCCGTCTACGCGGAAGGTATCAACTTGAACACTCGCTTCCTCATCCTGGACTGCCCGTCGTCCTACAACATAATCATGGGTCGCCCATGGATTCATGAGATGAGAGCTGTCCCCTCGACATATCATCAGGTCATCCGTTTTCCTACCAGGTGGGGAGTCCACGAGATCAGAGAGCAATAAAAGACCTCGCGTGACTGCTACCAGAACACTCTAAAAACCAGGCCGTCTGACTTATAGCAATTACATAATGCAAGCACCACCACCAACAAAGACGGACCAGATATGGAGGAGCTCGACGAAGTGTCCATACATCCAAGTTTCCCAAACCACAAAGTTAGTATCAGATCCCGCCTTCTACAAAATATTATAGCAAAGCTAGTCAGCTTCTTGACGGCCCGGCAGGACAACTTCGCATAGTCGCACGCGGACATGACCGGCATTAACCCAAAAGTCCTAGTGCATAGGTTACAAATCGACCCAGATTACCCGCCCGTGAAGCAAAAACGAAGGAAGTTCACGCCCGAGCGTAACAAAGTTATCAACGAAGAAATCCAAAAGCTAATAGACATTGGCTCAGTAAGAGAAGTAAATTACCCAGACTGGCTCGCAAACGTAGTAGTAGTGAAGAAAAAGAGTGGGAAGTGGCGAGTCTGCATCGACTTCACAGACCTCAACAAGGCTTGTCCGAAGGATTCCTTCCCTCTCCCACACATCAACATAATGGTGGACGCTACAGTAGGCCACGAACTATTGAGCTTCATGGATGCATTCTCCGGTTACAACCAAATCCTCATGCATTCGGACGACCAGGAAAAAACTTCTTTCATCACAGAGCGCGGCATTTTCTGCTACAAAGTGATGCCCTTCAGCCTCAAAAACGCCGAGGCAACCTACCAAAGATTAGTCAACAAAATGTTCGCAAACATGCTCGGACAGACCATGGAGGTCTACATCGATGACATGCTGGTAAAATCATTAATAGCAGATCAACACGTCGACCACCTCCGACAGTCGTTCGATATCATCGACAAGTATGGGATGAAGCTTAATCCAACCAAATATTCCTTTGAAGTTTCATCAGGAAAGTTCCTTGGCTATTTAGTAACCAAAAGGGGCGTCGAGGCCAACCCAGATCAACTCCGATCCGTCATAGATCTGAGGTCCCCCAAAAGCATCAAAGACGTACAAAAACTGACCGGGCGACTCGCGGCCCTCAACCGATTTATCTCAAAGTCATCCGAAAAATGCAAGCCTTTCTTCGACGCTCTAAGGAAGAGTAAATCATTTTATTGGAACCAAACAAGCGAGGACGCATTCAATAACATAAAGCGGTACCTAGCAGACCCTCCTCTCCTATCCAAACCTAAGGAATGAGAGATACTTCTACTCTACCTCGCTGTGTCCGAGACGGCCGTTAGCGCAGTACTAGTAAGGGAACAAGATAGTAAACAACTCCCCGTATACTACATCAGCAAGACCTTACCCAGCGCAGAAACAAGCTACACTCAACTTGAGAAACTGGCCCTTACATTGGTTACAGCCGCAAGAAAATTAAGGTCATACTTCCAATGCCACGCCATCAGTGTGCTCACTACCTTTCCCTTAAAGAACGTCCTACACAAGCCCGAACTTTCTGAACAACTAGTAAAATGGGCAGTAGAGTTAAGTGAGCACGACATCAACTATCAGCCACGTACATCTATCAAGCCACAGGCATTGGCAGACTTCATAGCAGACTTCACACCTGGGATTCTACAACAAGTGGAGGAAGAGCTTTGCACCATGTCGTACGACACGCCAAAAAAAGAATGGACCTTGGCAGTCGACGGATCAAGTAACGCCAAGGGCAGCGGACTAGGGATAGTACTTACCTCACCCGAGGGACACATCATTGAACGATCAGTCCGATGCGGATTCAAAACCACTAACAACGAAGCCGAATATGAGGCCATCATAGCCGGACTCACCTTGGCAAATGATATACGCATCGAACGGGTAAAGGTACGTAGTGACTCCCAATTAATTGTAAGACAATTGCAAGGATCCTACCAAGCCCGAGATTTAAAAATGACGGCTTACTTAACCTTGGTGAAAGAACTACAAGCCTCGTTCGAGTCATTTGACATTGAACAAATACCAAGATTAGAAAACACGCATGTCGACGCGCTTGCCAACCTTAGCTCTGCACTAGATACCACAGTTGAGCGGACTATCCCCATGGTTTTTTCCCAATGGCCAGCTGTGTGGAAACCAACGAAGCTCGAAGTCGGACCAATTTAGAACGAGCCAACTTGGATCACCCCGATCTATGACTACCTAATGAACGACTCCCTCCCATCTGACAAGGTAGAGGCACGACGAGTCAAGATAAAGGTTGCCAGATTTTCTATAATAGAAGGTCAACTTTACAAGCGGTCCTACTCCGGGCCCTACCTTAAATGCTTCGACCCTATTGAGGCTCAGCAGGTACTCAAGGACTTGCACGAAGGGCAATGCGGAAACCATTCAGCGGGGAGAAGCCTAGCCAACAGAGCAATCACGGCTGGATACTACTGGCCCACAATGTGATATGAGTCGCACGACCTCGTCAAGCGATGTAATCCATGTCAGCGCTTCGCCCACATTTCGCATCAACACCCGGAGCAACTTCACCCCATCTCAGCACCATAGCCCTTCATGAAGTGGGGAATGGACATAGTAGGAAAAATACCAGTCGCTACCGGAGGTAAGGTCTACATGCTAGCCGTGACAGATTACTTCACAAAATGGGTCGAAGCCGAGTCATATGTGAGAATCAAAGACTCCGAAGTAAAAAGCTTTATTTGGAAAAATGTCATATGCCGCTACGGAGTTCCAAAAGAGATAGTCACTAATAATAGCTTACAATTCATATCATATGACTTCCAAGACTTTTGCAACAAGTGGAATATTAAACTAAGCTATTCGAGCCCAAAATACCCTCAAGCCAACGGACAAACAGAATCCACCAACAAAACGATCATGTCCACCCTCAAGAAGCGACTCGACTAATACAAAGGAAAATGGGCCGACGAGTTACAAGGCGTATTATGGTCCTACCGTACGATAGTCAAAACGTCAACAGGGGAGACGTCATTCTCCCTAACTTACGGCTCGGAGGCCGTAATAGCAACGAAGGCTGATTACCCTTCTTACAAAATACGACACGCAACCGAAGAAACAAACAATAGAGAGTTGCTAAACGAACTCGACACAATCGACGAGCATCGCGACAAGGCCACAATCAGATTGGCCATATACCAACAAAGAGTCGCCCGACACTATAACAGGAACATTCGTCTCAAAGCATTCAATATTGGAGATTGGGTCCTTCGTCGCGTCTTCCAAAATACAAAGGAAAAAGGAGCAGGTAAACTCGGTCCTACGTGGGAGGGACCATACCAAATCACCAAGGTAGTTGGACATGGAGCCTACAAACTACGATGCACATATAACATGGAGATCGGCAATAGCTGGAACGCATGCCATCTAAAACAATATCATTTCTAAAATCTGCACTTTATATTTTTCAATTTTATCACGCTACGACATGGAACTCACTTAGGCATCGGAGGGCCGTTGGTTTTCCAATGGCCAACCCTAACTTTTTTTATACAGGTCAGCATCGCTAGACAAACCCGCGCTGAAAGTATCTTTTTTCATGCCACATAGCCTGTTTTCGAGATATTACGTCGCACGACACAATTAATAAAAGTTGAAGCATGAAACTATAAAGTTACACACTCCAACTGGGACAAATCAATATCATGAAAGAAAAGTCAATGACGCGACTTGCATTCAAGATCACCATCACCAGTAGTCGCACGACCCGCATTCAAGGTCAATGTCGCGACCTGCATTCAAGGTCACATCACCAGTGGTCGTGTAACATCCCTAATTTCGAATATTTAATTTTGAATATGTGGATATATAAAAATGTATGATTTGAGGGGTGTAAAACGTAATTAAATGTATGTTTATTTTTTATGGTTTCCAGATGGACCAGATGGAGCGGTCCAGAAAAAAATTGCATGAATTGAAGAAAAAGTGGCAATGAGTACCACAGATCGCGATGAGTTGCTCACGGTGAAAAAGGGGCATTTTCTGGCAATGAGCACTGCGATCAGTCACCGCGACCACAGATCGCGATGAGCTGCTCGCAGTGAAAATATCAAATTCGGGCAGTGAGCAACGCGACCATCAGCGCGACCATAGTACGGCGATGGGTGCTCGCAATGAAAGCGGTGAAACTTTTCCAGTGAGTACCGCGACCAGGTGGCGCGACCACAGGTCGCGATGACCAAATTTGTATTAAAAAAAAAAGAAAACTTCTCAAGGAAGCCAGAAACAGAAAAGAAGAACCAGAAAACGTGAGAAGAGAGAAAAAAGAGAGAAAAGAAAAGAAAGAAGAAGAAGAAGAAGAAGAAGAAGAAGAAGAAGAAGAAGAAGAAGAAGAAGAAGAAGAAGAAGAAGAGAAGAAGAAGAAGAAGAGAAGAGAAAGGAAAGGAAGGAAAGAGAAAAGAAAGAGAAAAAGGGAAAGAGAAAGGAAAAAGAGAAAATCCAGAAGGAAAAAGCGTAGGAACGGTATCCAGGTTGGTGTATGTGTTTTGATTTACATTTGAGTTTTGAATAATTTAGTAAATATATGTTTATATTGTTTTTCGATTGACTAATTTCTATTTAATTGTATTTATTGTATTTTGATTGTTAATTAGGTTGAAATCATTTGTTCCGAAGTTTAAATGACCTAAATCGTTGAATATATGTTTTCCGAATATTGATCGAAAGTTTTATATTAGTTATGATTAATTTCGAATTATGAATTGTTATATGAAAAATGTATTGAAACGGCCCTAGGATACGTAGACATAGAAATGGATATCGGAGGTTGGTATACCAGCTGGGTTCAGTGAGCAGTACTGCACCGACATTGATATTACTATTGATAATTTATTATGTACCTCGTCATGGATTCATCCAGGGGTAGGGAGACGTACCTCCTCACGGATTCGTCCTGGGGTAGGGAGACACGTACCTTCCTAAGGATTCGTTCCTGGAATAGGGAGATATGTACCTCTCTAGGGTCTGAACCCTCGGTCCTAGGGTAGGGAGATACATACCACTCTTAGGATTCATCCTAGGGTGGGAGTTATGTTCGACAGACAGCCATTGTGGTCGAACGACCCATATTCCGGTCCTGGTTTATGTTGAGTATTCCAGAGGGCCAGAATTGAAGTGAATTGAATAATATGTTTTTAAGTGAAGTTAAAAATTGATTTTATTTATACGTTTATTATAGTAAGTGAAATTGATTGTAAAAGAACGTGAGAATTTCCCTTAGTATGAATTATTCAATTGATTTAGTTGTTTTTATGACATTGATTTCATATGATTTAAATTCATAATTGAATTGAATATGGTATTGTTTTATTTAATTACATTGAGATTTAGATTATGTCAATTATATTATGATGTTTATAAATGAGTTTAGTGTACACCCACTAAGCTATATGCTTAGCGCGTCGGTTTTTATCGCGCGTAGGTCACAGGGATACTAAGGCAGATAAAGAGTAGAGAGGAGATACCTGTAGCTTGGAGTTCAGAGTCACTGCATTTATTGGGTAGTGATATAGTTTTGTATGTTATATTTTGTAAGCATGCATATACAAAAGTCTGTAAATTCGATGATTTTATATATGTTTTGTAAATAATTTATGATTTCTGTTTGTTTTTATTTTAAAAGGTTTGTAACTATTGAATTCTGAATTATTTTATTTTAAAAACTGTTGGAAAGTCGCACTAAACGGCAGAGTGCGCGTTTGAATGAAATGATATTTGAAGTGTTGTGGATTATATTTGAATTGAGTGTGATTTGAAACAGGTTTTGGAAAATCAGAAAAACAGAGGAAACTCTACCGAAATTTTTAAAACTGAATTTTTGATGGGCTCACCAAAAAAACATTTTTAAATTACAAAGTGATATGATTTTAAATGGTTTGAAATGAATAACGAGAATTTAGAAAGTTTTGAAAACCCGGTAACGTTCCCTGGGTCGATCCAGTCGGGTCGGGTCAGGGGGTGTTACAGGTCGCACGACCCGCATTCAAGGTCAAGGACCACGACCTGCATTCAAGATCACCATCACCAGTGGTCGCACGACCCGCATTCAAGGTCAAAGACCACGACCTGCATTCAAGGTCATTATGAAAGGTCATCGAGTCACGCGACATTTAATAAAATCCACATTTAGTTGCAAGATAAGTTATCCCTATACGACAACATACTATTTAACGAATCATTCGTTTCATTAAAAACAAAATAGTTCCAAAAACGCAAATGGGCAAAGTTTTAAACACTTAGAAAAAAGTTTAAAAATTCTACAAAACCCCTAAGGGGCAACATCTTCTTGCTCTCCCTCAACTTTAGCATCGACAGCAGCTGATTGGCCACCGCTCAACTGAGCAGGCAAGGCCATAATAGCCACACCCTTAGGGGCCGGTTCGACACGAGTTTCTTAATTGACCATCGTCTCGACAAGATGGCTCTTCTCTTTAGCCCCATCTTTATCATCTTCCTCGTCCTCGTCATCTGGGCAGGATAGCTCATCATGATCAACGATCCATTTGTCTACCTCTCATTCAACTGCACGACCTTCTTTGTATTACCGCATCAGATCAGCCCGCATCTTGACTACGGCGTTGAGCACATCATCTTCAACCCGATCATACATTGCATTATACTCCGCTTCCTTCACCTTCAGCTGAGCGCCCAGTTGGTCGACCTTAAATTGCAAAGGCCTAAGCTTGTCTACCTCCGATTTCAAACGCTCAAGCTCAAGGGTGGCCTCCGTCGCATGACGACTAGCCTCCTCAGCGGTCTTCTTAGCCTCTACGCTCGAAGCCCTCAACTTCTCCACTTCAACCCTAAGGCCTTGGTTGCTAGACTTGAGCTCCTTTGCCTTCCTCAAGGCCGAGACAAGCTCTTGTTTGGCAAATATCTGAGATTGAAGAGCTTACAAAAAGGAAATCCATACTTAGAAAATGTTACAATGAAAAGAATGTATGTATTAGACGCACGACTTACTTGAAATTGATGGCTAAGGCCCCAATCCAGCGTCTACGACACGCCCATCTCTTTTAGCCTGCTCTCATCTTTAGAAAGCAGCAGTCGCTCGACTTGGGGCATAATAGACCCAAAGTCAGAGTAAGCAGAGGCACCCTGTGGGAATACAAGATCGACCGACGCCTCACTGCCTGCTGCCGAATCATCCCTTCTCCGCTTCCTTCCAATAGAGCCCATGTCGAGCGACTCTTTTGCTCTGCTGAGCGGGGGAGGAGGTGGTGGAGGAGTCGCCATCAGCTCGACAGAGTCGATCGACTTAGCTTTCTTTTTCCCCTTCCTCTTTTCTTTCAACCTCCTCATGGCTTCATTAGCATCAGGAGCAGTGAAACCTCCAGCCATCAAGTCAACTGCAAACCGTCACTCGACGTATGATATGGGAGTCAGAAATCTTGAGTCGTACAGTCGCTCGACACAATGTCTGACTCTCACAAACTCCACTAAAATTTTGAAGGCTGGGTAGAGAGTACCTGGCTCATTGATAACAGAGAATTTCCACAAGTGGCTCGACCTCAAATTATCCTCTGACAGGATTCTCCTCCAGCTCCTCTCCTTAATTCCGTATGATAAAACTTTCTCTGTGCGCGTCACACTAGTCGAGCTCACCACAGCCTGAGGAGCCCCGAGATTCACTGCACCACAAAAAATAAACAAAAGGTTAGTCATAACAACACATGTAGAAACATTATGTCAAACGACACAACACGATTAACCCTGTAACATCCCGGATTTCGGGTAATAAATTTTTGATATATATGAAATATGTGAAAATGAATTTTACTATTTGAGGGGGTGTAAATGTAATTAAATGTATGGTTATTTTATGATTTCCAGCGGACCGGATTGAATAGTGAAAAATGAAAAAAAAAATTGGAAAACTGAACCAGAGAGCATCGCGACCTGGTCACCGCGACCACAGGTCGCGATGGCTCGCTTGCGGTGAAAAACGCAAAATCTGGCAGTGAGTACCGCGACCAGTCACCGCGACCACAGGTCGCGATGGCTTGCTCGCGATGAAAATGGCAAAACCTGGCAGTGAGCATCGCGACCAGCCACCGCGACCACAGGTCGCGATGGACTGCTCGCGATGAAAGTGTCAAAAACGGGCAGAGAGCAGCGCGACCACTCGCGCGACCAAGGCGCGCTCGCGAGGAAGGCGGTGCGCGCACTCCAGTGAGCATCGCGACCTGGTGCCGCGACCACAGGTCGCGACGGCGGTCGCGGTAGCGAAAAAAATATAAAAAAAAGAGAAGCTTCTCGCGAAAGCGAGAAACACACAGAACTCAGACAGAGGCGAGAAAGAGAGAGACAAAGAGCAAGAAAGAGAGAGAGTGACCGAGAAAAGAAAGAAAAAGAGAGAAGAAAAAGAAGAAGAAGAAGAGAGAAGAAGAAGAAAGAAAAGAAAAGAAAAAGAGGAAGAAGAGGAAGAAGGAGAAAGGAAAAAAAAGAAGGGAAAGAAATCGTGGAACCGCGGTTGGTCGAACGAAAAACGATACCGAGGTAGGTGTACGTTTGTTTTCGGAATCGTTACGAAAAGTTATCGTTATTGTTTCGTTTTCGTTTTCGTTTTCGTTGTTTTTGTTTTCGTTTTCGTTTATGTTTTCGATTTCGTGAAAAGTTTTCGATTTCGAGTTTCGTATGAAAAGTGCTTACTTTTTGTGTAAAACTTTATGATTGATATACTTATGGTTGATTTTGGAAAGATTTTATATTAGATCATATTTGTTTGTGGTTCGAATGTTTCGATTTCGTATTAAATAGTTGATTTCGATATTTATATGATTATTGTTGATGCGTTTGAAGAATGTCGTGTAAAATCGTTTATCGAAACGGCCCTAGGATACGTAGACATAGAAATGGATATAGGAGGTTGGTATACCAGCTGGGTTTTATTGAGCAGTACTGCGCCGATACTGATTGATTGATATTGATGATACTGATGTACCTCCTCTTGGATTCGTCCAGAGGCTGGGAGATACGTACCTCCTCAGGATTCGTCCTGGGGGTTGGGAGTTAATGTACCTTCCCAAGGATTCGTTCCTGGGATAGGGAGCTATGTACCTCTCTAGGTTCCGTACCCACGGTCCTAGAGTTGGGAGACACGTACCTCCTCAGAATTCGTTCTGGGGGTTGGGAGCTTGACCCATATTCCAGTCCGTATATGTTTAGTATTCTAGCGGGCCAGAATTGATTGGAATTGAAAAGTGAACCGAACGATTCTATTGATAGCATTTGTATATTGATTGCAGTATTGAAATTAAAGTGATTGAAATAGTTTAATGCTCTGATTTTGAAATTTATTTGATTTTGAAATGGATTCGAAATGAATTATATATATATATATATCTTGTGATTTATTTAATTGAGTTTTTAGTACACCCACTAAGCTTTATGCTTAGCGCGTTAGTTTTGTTTCTAACGCGTAGGTACCAGGAATCCGGACGAAGATAAAGACTGAAGGAAGAAAGAGTTGCAGACCGAGTCACAGGATTTGTACAGTTGGGTAGCTATATTTATGTTATGTGTATATATATTCTGAAAGCATGCATATACAGGGAATTTGTAAATACGTTTTGTAAAACGTTTCGTAATTAATTATTGTATGATTTCTGTCTTTTATTATTTAAATGTAAATAGTAAAGTCTGATTTGTTTTATTTTATAAATTGTGATGAAAGGTTTTGATAAGTCGCACTAAACGGCAGAGTGCGCAACTGTTTGAAATTATATAGAAGTGTTGTTGGAAATTGTTTTGGAATTGTTTTGTGGAAAAACAGGTTTAGAAAGTCCGAAAAACAAACGGTACTCTGCTGGATTTTCGTAAAAAGTTTATTTAGTGTTATGGGCTCACTTGAAAACGATTTCTAAACTGTTTTATGGGCTTACAATGATTTTAAAATGTAAAATGAAGTTTTGAAATGTTTTAAAAGTTCAGAAAGTCCGAGTAGCGCTTCCCGAGTCGGTCCGCCCGGATCGGGTCGGGGGGTGCTACAAACCCACCAGCCTTTGACCATATCGTACGGTCTGTCGTATCCCCTATTGGAAACTCGACAAGAAGGCTACGTGCGAAGAAGTATCTGTCCTTCCATGATCTGTCATTCGTAGTCAACTCCGTAATGAGGTGCCTTCTATGTGACCTAAGATTCAAGTTATAACGACCCTTCTCGGTGTCGTGCTCCCTCATAGAGTAAGTGTAGAACAGGTCCGACAGTTCAAAAATGATGGACTCCATCGTACACAGCAGCTCCAGCCCAAGTAGGATTCTCCAACTATTTAGCATAAGTTGCCCTAGGGCAAGCTCGAAATAATCCAGGACCTTCCTTAGTAGCCCAACTATGGGTAGCCTAAAACCTACCCTCTGGAATGGAAGTTCATAAAAACAGGTCCATCCAGGTATATCCCAGTCTGGCCTCTCCTCCTTAGCAGGAACCCGTAGGTCAACTCCATCGGGTATGCCATAGCAATACCGGATACGGGTCAAGTCGTCCTCCGTCAATACGCTGGCTTGGTTGATTAAGAGCAAATCCAACGGCCTACTCGGACCCATGGGGCAAGGACCAGCATTTCCCCCTAGTAGCTCGACAAGAGGGTCCCCTACGGGTACATCTTCCATGGCACACGATGTACCCTCATGACACGAGACTATCACTTGGTCGTGCGCATGAGAAGCCAGAGTGGCTTCGTGTAACACCCCCTGACCCGACCTGATTGGATCGACCCAGGGAGCGCTACTAGGGTTTTCAAAACTTTTCTTAATTCTGTTTATAACCTGAAAACCATATAATTTATAATTTAAAAACCTTTTTGAGTGAGCCCATCAAATCAGTTTTAAAAATTTCGGCAGAGTTTCCTCTATTTTTCTGATTTCCCAAAACCTGTTTTCAACAAAACGATTTTAATACAATATAATTTCAACACTTCTATATCAAATTCTCAAATCATTGCACACTCTGCCGTTTAGTGCAACTTCCAAACATATTCAAATAAAACGTTTTACCATTTAATACTTACAAATCTTTGATAATGAAACAGAAACCATAAAACAATTGTTTACAAATCATAAATATATACCACAATTACAAATCTCTGTATATGCATGCAATCTAAATATATTGTACAACAATATAAATATCTACCCAAGAAATGTGACTCTGCTCCTCTGTCTGCAGCTAACTCCTCTTCAATCTTTTCCTTCCTCGGAATCTCTGTTACCTACGCGTGATAAAAACCGACGCGCTAAGCATATAGCTTAGTGGGTGTACACTAAACTTAATTATCAAAATCATAAATAAATTGCAAAACTAAATTATCAATATACTATAACATAAAAACATATGCACATTTAACTCAATTACTGAAATAAAACATATAAAATCAATTTCTAAATTCACTTATAAACATATCATTCGATTCACTTCAATTCTGGCCCCTTTGGTATACTTAACATAATTCAGGACTGGAATATGGGTCGTTCAACCTCTCAGTGGCTGTCAGTCGAACATAACTCCCAACCTAGAACGAATCCTTAGGGTGGTACGTATCTCCCTACCCTAGGACCGAATGTTCGGAACCTAGAGAGGTACATATCTCCCTATCCCAGGAACGAATCCTTAGAAATGTACGTGTCTCCCTACTCCATGATGAATCCTTGGAGAGGTACATGTCTCCCTACCCCAGGACGAATCCTTGGGGAGGTACATAATATCACATCAATGTCAATAACGGTGCAGTACTGCTAAATGAACCCAGCTGGTATACCAACCTCCTATATCCATTTCTATGTTCAAGTATCCTAGGGCCGTTTCATAATACCATTTATTCAATTTTTTATTCCAACTAACATTCATCAATTTAATAATAATGATATTCATAAAACAATATCCATAAACATATTTGAAATCATTCGACATCGCAAATTCCATAATATTTTTCAAAATCGAAAACAAATTCTCAAACAATTCATTTTTAACATAACCATTGTAAATCGATACTCAAATTAAATCAGAATATTCCAATCAATAACTATATAAATATATATCCATCAAAATATTCAAATAAATTTAGATTCAAATCAAAAACATATAAGAAGACCACAAAAGTTTCGAAATGAGTGTACACCAACCTGGATACCGTTTTCTTTCCGACAAATCCCTTTTTCCTTTTCTCTCTTTTCTCCTCTTTTCCTTTCTCCTTCTCTTTTCCTTTTCCTTTCCTTTTCTTCTTTTTCCTCTTCTCTTCTTCTTCTTTTCTTCTTCTCTCTTCTCTCTCTTCCTCTTCTTCTTCTTCTTCTTCTTTCTCTTCCTTTCTCTCTCTTTTCTTTCTTTTCTTTCTTTCTCTCTTTTTCTCTCGGTCTCTCTTTCTCTTTTCTGTTTTTCTCGATTGCTTCCACCGCCTCTTATTTTTTTTATAAACTTTCGGTCATCGCGACCTATGGTCGCGCTACCTGGTCGCGTTGCATACTGGAGTGATTTTCACCGCTTTCATCGTGATCTCCCATCACGTTACCATGGTCGCACTGGTGGTCGCGTTACTCACTGCCCAAATTTGACATTTTCACCGCGAGCTAGTCAGCGCGATCCCTGGTCGCGGTGACTGGTTGCGGTGCTCACTGCCAAAAATCACCATTTTTCACCGCGAGCGACTCATCGCGATCTCTGGTCGCGGTACTCACTGCCCAGTTTTCACCCTTCTCTTCATGCGTTATTTCTGGACCTCTCCATCTGGTCCACCTGGAATCCATAAAAATATACATACATCTAATTACGTTTTACACTCCTCAAATCACAAATTTTATATCCACATATTCAAAATTTATTATTCAAAATTAGGGATGTTATACTTCCCCACTCTTGGTTCTCGACTCGCCCCACGAGTCGGACTACAGTTCGACAGGATCATCATATTCTCGCCCCGATGTACTAGGAGTGTTCTCGTCACCTCTACTCGACATCTCACCTACAGGTCGAGCGACAGTAGGGAGGGTTAGTAGTCAAACTAACTAGGTATCCTACTTACCCTAGAACTCATTTCCTATAAATGTTAGCATTTAACTAGGAAATGTCATGCGACATATACCCCTAGCTACTGTCGTACGACAAAATACCACAAACAAATTTCCTCAAAACCTAAGTCATATTTTCGGATCAAAACCTACTTTTTTTCAGATCTTCCTAAAATCAAAAATCTCTACTCGAAGAACAAAAATATATCAAGAAACCAGAAAACACAAAACGTAGGAAGAACAAATAGCAAAAAAAACAAAAACTTACCTAAAAGCAGAGAATGACCACTGCTCCACCGGAATAGACACGAAAAAGACAAAACGAGCAGCAAACGACGTCGAAAATGAGAACGCAGGCGACTGGTTCTTGAGAGAGAAAGAGAGAGAGAGAGAGAGAGAGAGAGAGAAAGCAAAAATTGAAAGTGGGAGAGAAAGGGAAAAGGCGGCAATAAAAGGAAAAGCATGCGCTGACGTGTCATTGTCTTATTGGGCACGCACCCCCATAACTGTCATCATTAATGAGGCATGCGCACTTCCTACGAAGTCACAATTACTTTGGCACAGCTATCAAAAAGCCATTAGATGGCCAACCATTCACCGCCTCGACCACGACATTGTCGTACGACCAGGTCAAGTCACAATTACTGATCTTCTCATAAAAAATCTAGAACTTTCCTTCTCGAACCATCATAGAAGTATATATACGGGTCCATATCTGTGTGTTGTGCAACAAAATAACATCAGAAGACAGCACAAACGCCTTGACTTTCTTCCTAAAGTACAAAGCGTTTGGGGGCAAACTGTAGTAGCCAAAATATGTCAGGCCCAAAATATAAGCGAAGAAGCCCAAGGTATGTCTCAATGACCAAGCCCAAAGTCCAAAAGTGGTATGACATCAATGTAGTACGACATACGCTCAATGTAAGACATCTATGTAGTACGACATACACTCGCTATGAGACCTTCATGTAGTACGACAAACACTCGATACCCCACAACCAAGTAGCAACAAAGGAGATAACTCAGTGTCCACGCTTGGAAAAGCTCCTACGTCGCACGACATACAAATCTCATATCGACATCCAATCAGCATATCATACGACATACAATCATGATTGTCCAAATAGACAAACCTACATGTCGTACGACATAGAATCTCTTTGGTTCTATGGGAGGCCGAATCATGATCTACTTTAAAGACGGTCCTACAAAACCATAATTACAATCTATAACGGCCAGATCAAAAGAAGCATCCACCAATTTCCTTGGTGGAAGACAGCCAGGAGAGGTAATGATGAAGTCCCTCAACGGGCAGAAGCATCCATCCCCTATAAATGAAGGATGATTCTCCAAAGAGAGGGGGATGGAAAAATTAAGAACCTAGAGCTATCTACATTCAGACAACAACCTCTGGCCATTGTTCATCTTTTCCATCACCTTCCGACCTTACATCTCCTTCGACCAAGGAGACCTCAATCGCTAAAATAACAGGAAGTACTACTCACTCATCTCTATTTACGAGCATTCTATACTTATTTACACTTTCTAACTTGACCGTCGGAGTGACTTTGGCCGGCACTACCCCGGTGTCCCAGACATCCTGCAGGTCACGTGCATTCTATCTTTGTAGGTTGTAGTGCCCCGTATCCTCGAGCGATTTTTGAGGACTATACCAACTATAAGCGAAGTCAACTTTATCGTTTATTGACAAACAACTCTCCTGCCCTTAGTAAAATTTGGTGAAATATAACAGTTAATCAGGGGAGGTCTTTATTAAAAACCTGAAGAGTTAGCTAAAAGTTGATTCTGTCTGTAATTGAGCAAATCCAAAATAGATGAGATATTTATCAATAAATTTAAAAATTAACTCCGTCTATAATTAAAGAAATCTTAAGGGATATAGACGTTATTTACTCTTTAATAAATTATTCAAGTTGTAGTTGTCGCCCAAAACAACTCAAATTTTGAACCCCAAATCGGGATCCAAAACCAAATGCTGCACCCTGGCTCCAATATTCTTCTAAAACCCCCCTTTGACCTAAATATTCTTAAACCCAAACCCAAACCCAAACCCAAACCCAATTTTTTATAAATCACCACTCTCGCCTACTCCATTTTATCCTCTCTCTTTCTCTCTCTCAAAACGATGTCCTCCTTCGCCGCTCCCACCCACCTCCTTCCCCCCGGCACCTCCGCCTCCCTCTCTCGCCGCAGGCTACACTCTAACCGCTCTTCCTCCTCCGTCACTCAACGCGCTTCCTCCCTACAATGCAACAATCTTTCTTCCTCCTCTTCGCAAAACCCTAATAATAATAACATCCTTAAATCTCTATCCAAACCCCTAGCTGTCTCCGCTGCCGCAGTCGCCGCCGCTACCGTAACTCTCTTCCTCCGCCTCACTCCCGTACTCACCGGCGGAGACGGCGGCGGCGGCAACGTTGGTGGATTCGGCGGAGGTGGTGGTGGTGGTGGTGATGGTGATGGTGGGTTCTGGAGGAAGCTGTTCGGTCCGGAACCGGCATTCGCCGACGAAGACAACGAGTCTGAAGAGTGGGACTCTCACGGCCTCCCAGCTAACATCGTCGTCCAGCTGAGCAAACTCAGTGGATTCAAAAAATACAAGCTCTCGGAGATTCTGTTCTTCGACCGGCGACGCGGCATCACTGTCGGGACCGAAGATTCCTTCTTCGAGATGGTTTCTCTCCGTCCGGGAGGCGTCTACACCAAGACCCAGCTCGCTAAAGAGCTGGAGACTCTGGCCACCTGCGGGATGTTCGAGAAAGTCGACATGGAGAGCAAGACGAAGGCGGACGGGACCATGGCGCTGACGATATCGTTCCTCGAGAGCACCTGGGAGTCGGCCGACAGGTTCAAGTGCATCAATGTGGGGATGATGACGCAGTCAAAACCGATAGAGATGGACTCGGACATGACGGACAAGGAGAAGATGGAGTATTACATGAGTCAGGAGAAGGATTATCAGCGGAGGATCCAGAAGGCGAGGCCATGTCTGTTGCCGCCGTCGGTGAAGGGGGAGATTCTGAAGATGTTGAAGGACAACGGGACGGTGAGCGCCAGGCTGCTGCAGAGGATAAGGGACAGGGTGCAGAAGTGGTACCATGATGAAGGGTACGCGTGCGCTCAGGTGGTGAATTTCGGCAACTTGAATACCGAGGAGGTGGTTTGCGAGGTCGTGGAAGGGGATATCACGCAGTTGGTGGTGCAGTTTCAGGATAAGCTTGGAAATGTGGTTGAAGGAAACACACAATTGGCTGTTGTGAAGAGAGAGTTGCCCAAACAGGTGCACTGTTAATGGGTTTTGGCTTTATTTTTTATATATATATATATGTTGTTATCTATATATATCTACTTTGAATAGAGTTTTATGGATAGTGATTGCTTGTTAAAATGTAGTATTACTGGTTAGGTGTTGTGTATGTGGAATGACTTGTAGATTCTGGAGTAGCAGGGACCTTGTAGTTAATTATGACAATTTTGACGGGTTATTGTTGATGATTTAAATGTCTAGTTTCATGCTTCTTTCAGACAATTGGCTGTTAATTCAGGTTTTAGTTATAGACTTGCATTGATAATTGATTCTTACTATCTGTGTCTTATTTTAGAAATATGGGGTTATCGGTTGTGAATTCATTTGCCTGCTTCCATTTTTTGAATTGTGATTAGTTGTTGATTTATATCCATAGTTTCAAATGTGTAACAGGTGATTGGTTTATGTTTGTTTAATTAATGTTTGACTTGGGTTTACAGCTTCGACAAGGAAATGTTTTTAACATAGAAGCTGGGAAACAAGCACTGCGGAACATAAACTCTCTCGCTTTGTTTTCAAATATTGAGGTGAACCCACGCCCTGATGAGAAGAATGAGGGAGGAATCATTGTCGAGATCAAGCTTAAAGAACTGGATCAAAAATCAGCTGAAGTCAGTACTGAGTGGAGTCTTGTTCCTGGGCGTGGTGGACGCCCAACATTTGTATGTCTATCATATTAAATCTCCATAATCTCAACATCAATTTAATAAGGGAATTTGGGTTCTGCATCAAATTATGACTCGTTATTCTTGTTGATGTATATTATCTGTTCAGGCTTCACTTCAGCCTGGCGGAACTGTTTCTTTCGAACATCGAAATCTCAAAGGGCTTAATAGATCGATTATGGGTTCAGTGACAACAAGCAATTTCTTAAATCCTCAGGTTTTTTTTATACTCCTTTTTGTTCCCTTCATTTTTGTACGGATGTTCATTATCATGTAAATGTTTGTATCACTAAACGATCCTGTTCATGTTCTCTTCAGGATGATCTTGCTTTTAAGCTTGAGTATGTGCAACCATATTTGGATGGTGTATATAATCCTCGTAACCGTACACTAAAGGCTAGCTGCTTCAACAGTCGGAAACTAAGCCCAGTCTTCACTGGTGGCCCAGGAGTTGATGAAGTCCCTCCTATATGGGTAGATCGAGCTGGTGTCAAAGCCAATATTACAGAGGTAATATTTGAGCCCCTCTTCTGGATTCTATTGATGAGCATGATTTGCAATTGTAGTCTGACTCTTGTGCTTTGAGCAGAATTTCACCCGTCAAAGCAAATTCACTTATGGTCTTGTGATGGAAGAGATAACAACACGTGATGAAAGCAGTCATATCTCTCCAAACGGTCAAAGAGTGTTGCCAAGTGGGGGGATTAGTGCAGATGGACCACCAACCACCCTCAGTGGTACTGGCATTGACCGAATGGCATTTTTACAGGCAAATATAACGCGTGACAACACCAAGTTTGTAAATGGAGCTATAGTTGGTGAGAGGAATGTATTTCAGGTGAGCTCATTTTTCTCATGTATCAGCATTGTTGATAAAATTGTTTCAATGCTACATATTTGTCAATTTCTCTGGTTTTGAGAAGGTTCTGGAAAATTTTCTTCAAAAGAATGCATTCTCAGCATTTTTCTTGTATTTGTTTACTCTCCAAGGTCCAAGTGTCCTTACAAATTTGAAATCTAGACCTGAATATCTCAGTATAATGGGTGTTGTATCGTAAGACTACATGTGTTGCTAAACAAATTAAAGCGAAAGTTTTGTATTAACCAAACCCCATGCAAATTGTTTGTGCTACTTTCTTCATAACATGGTTATTTCTGAGTTGACATGCATATTCTATGTTCAAATTTTAGGTGGACCAAGGCCTTGGTGTTGGCAGCAAGTTTCCTTTTTTTAACCGCCACCAACTGACATTGACACGATTCATCCAATTGAAGCAAGTTGAGGAAGGAACGAATAAACCACCACCACCCATTCTAGTACTCCATGGCCATTATGGAGGTTGTGTGGGAGACCTTCCAAGTTATGATGCTTTTACACTTGGGGGCCCTTATTCTGTGAGGGGTTACAACATGGGTGAGTTAGGTGCAGCCAGAAACATTCTTGAGGTGAGAGTTACAGGAAACAATTATTGCTTTTGATGAAGTATTTAAATAGTTGTTTATACTGTATTTTTATTGAGAGACTTCTAATGACACAAGTCATCACTTGATCCAATTGTTTATAGAGTGAAAATATGATTATACTGAATAGTTCTCTAATATGCAATGGTTTTGCACCTGCTTATTGTAGCTTGGAGCTGAGGTCCGGGTACCAGTGAGAAATACGCACGTGTATGCTTTTGCAGAGCATGGTAATGATCTAGGAAGTTCAAAGGATGTCAAGGGGAACCCAACAGAGGTCTATAGGCGAATGGGTCATGGATCATCGTATGGTGTTGGTGTCAAACTAGGTCTAGTACGAGCTGAGTATGCTGTTGATCATAACACCGGAACTGGTGCATTATTCTTCCGGTTTGGAGAAAGATTTTGATTTGGGAGTAGGTTTCATAGTTTTGCTTAGTACAGTCTGCCATTAGGATTTGAACAAATGTAAGAGCTATGCATGCATATCCATTGCGACGCCTAGACCTGGTTAAATTATATAATTTGAGGGGCTTTCTTGATTTGAAAATAAATTTTAATTATTTGTGCTTTATACTTGAATTTAGCTTGAGCTAAGAGACCTAGAGGCTTGTGATTTTGGATTCTAAGTGTACTTATATAGCATTTGGAATTGTAATGGTCTGTAAAATCCTTGAATTGTTTTCTTCATTATGATTTATGTATCCATCATTTTTGACCTGAACCTTGACCTTTTTGTTGTTTGGATATTCCTTATTTTAATGCTATCATTAAGGGCAATTGGAAACTTCTAGTTAATGTCTGGTAGAATTTGAAATTTAATGTTCATGAAAGGTTGATTGTATTTTATTAAACTAGAATAATCAGAGCTCCTGAAAGGAATAATCAAAAAAATTCTAACAAGAAGCGTTATTCTTTCAATTGAGTAGAAAATTGAATGTAAACGTCATAGTTAGAGTAGATTAAAAGCTGACAAAATTAAATCATGAATTCATTAATATAAAACATTCAATACACTATCTAATGCCAAGAAGCCCCAAATAATGCCAAGAAACCCAAAAACAAATTAAAATGAAAAAGCAAAGTATACTATTAAATTCAATAGAACAAAATATCAACAAATGTATATTGTGTTTATAATGCCTTTTGTTGAAAGAATCAATTGTTCTTTAATAACAAATAAATATTGCTCAAGACGACAACAACAACAACATATGTACAAGCTCATGTCTTACATGAGCCATCATTCTAGAGCTCTTAATTACATTTCTGATAGTTGTAGAAAAATTCGACAACTTACAAGAAATCACACTTCCCTTGGATTTTTACGATTACTACAATTAGCAGAAAGCAATCCTCACTCCAAGTGAAGGGTAACTATCATCTTATATCCTCAAATGGGCATGAATGATGCCTTCACAAAAATCACCGGCAGAGACGTTAGGCCTTAGCCGCCAATATCTTGCAAAAACGAATGAATACAGAGTTTCATTTGCTTGCTACAAACCCAGTTCCTTTTTCAACTTTGCAAGAGTGGCTTCTATCTCATCTATGTTATCCTCAATGCTGCTCCCTTTGCCAGCTTCATTTTGCATGCCACTTTCCGTTCTCCCTGCTGTAGAACTGTTAAATGGATTGCCTTTTCCAGGCCCTTTATCACCCTTATTTGCTTCAGTTTCTTGATCAGTGATGTTGAGCTCCTTCTCAAGGAACTCCACAAATTCTTCCCCGATTTCCTATCAAAAGGATATACACATGATAAGATCGGCTGTTTCTTGGGCTGATCCATTATAGGACAAGCAGGTTTCTAAAAACATATATTTTGTTTTAAGTCTCCAAAAGTTAATCGATTATGCCCAAAGACAATAATGTCATACCGACAATTCTTCCCATAGGCTCTTTGGCTTCCCTTGTAAAGAAGCACTTGCTTCCCAGTTGCGGAATTCTTCTTGAATATCCTTAAAGAAGTCCTCTGCAACACCAGATTTAGACTTATAAGCACTATAAACACATAGATTGTAGTTACAACATAAAAGAGGAAAGAAAACAAACACCACACAAGACTTCGAAATTAGGCAAGCTAATTTTATAGCCATTTTGATGTTTCAAAGAGAGTATAAAACTACCTAGTGTTATTTGAACATCCCTCATAAAATTACCTGCAGCATAAAGTGGTTTAAATATAAGAGATACGTAAATGAACCTGTAAAGTTATCAAAAACAATTTGGAGGATATCCAAGGAACCACATGAAGAGGCAACAAGGCAATCCATGATAATAATGCAATGGCATGATAAGCAGAAATATATGCACATGACCAAGAGCAGAGCAGGATAATCAAATTATTTCCTCTTTTGAATTTTTTCTTTTCTGGGATCTCTGGTGTATCTTAGAATGGTCCAACTCTGCAAAGAAAACATTCACTCCATCTAGACAAAATTTTATCAACCTTCTGTCAAAGAAGAGTATTATAAGTCTGATGGTTTGAAGATGATTGATCAACAAGACAAGTGGTCTCCTGCAATGAAAGACCTTAATAGCATGTCACTATGTCAGCAACATACTGCCATCTAATCGGCAGAAGTCATATTTTCTATAGGTAAATGGTCAAAGGACAAGCTCACACACTAACAAAAAAAAAAAAAAAGAACACTGAAGTCGACAGACTGCAGAAAAGTTAACACTAGTAAGCATATAAGAGCAAATCAGATTTCATAGGCATAAAAGTTTTACCAAATCCATAGAATTCTTCTTCATCTTGGGTAGTCTGGTTTCTGCCTCTTTGAGAATTAGAGTAGGAATAATCAGATGAGCGAGTTCCATATTCATACTTCCTCCTAAAATCAGAATTCATCAATGTATTGTATGCATGCTTAATCCTCATAAATTTCTCCTTAGCATTTGCCTGCCGAAAAATTTTAACACACAGGTTATTTCCTCAATAACTAAGAACCATAGATTAAAAAGATCTATTGGCTTTGGTTGTTTACCAATCCATTGAGAAGAAAACTTTTTCCACGAGTACAAAAGTCACTACTTCATTCATTTATATATTACAGTTGCCTGTGATGCTACATATAAATTGAATAGCGGAATTCTGTGGATAATTTCTTTACTGTCCCCAAAAATTTAATGCTTATTGCAACACTGGAATAAGGAAAACCGCAAACAAGGTTTTGCACTGATCGCGTAGTAAACCCCCCAAGAAATTTTATAGATCCAAAAAAAAAAATTACTTACCTTCACTCACAATCTCAAATGTGGTTCCTTCAAAATTCAGTATATTTAAGTAGAACAGACTCAGTTTCCCACCGAATTGTAGGAAACTAAACATACCCACTAATTTTTTTTTCTAAGTAGAGCTAATCCCACCTAAAATTTTCCCAAATAAACTGTAAACACAAATAGTTTCACAAAATTGAGACCTTCAACTATCAAACCCACCTCAAATTTAGCACAGACAGATAAAACAACTTCAAAGTTCTCTACTTTGAGCTGAATCTATTAAATCAAAACAGAACAAATAAAACTTAAGCACAACTATACAAAATCAAGACCTTTATCAACTAAATACCTCTTTATTGACATCAGGGTGGTACTTCAAAGCAAGTTTCCGATAAGCCCTTTTGATTTCATCAGGAGTTGCAGTCGGAGACACACCCAAAACCTCATAAGGAGGCTCTCTGCGACTTGCTCTCAAAAGGGTATGATTGTTTCTTCTTTTCCTCTTGGAATTCCAAAAATTTGTCGTAAAAGTCTGTGGCGCAAACACGAGAAGGCCAGAATCTCCTCCATAGCTGTAACAGTAGTGTCTGCAAGTGGGTGTTGTCAAGTTTGATTGGTTTCGCAAGTAAAAAAGAGATCTTGAGAGGAGGTTAGGGAGAGAGACAAGGGTGGTGTGTGGTGTTAGAGATAGACTTAATCCACCATGCATGTTCAAGAAGTAGACCTCGTATCGTAATGCTGTGCTGTTTTGTGTTGTCCGTGGAATCAATCATCCGCTCTTGTTGAGACCGATACGGTTGTTCGTGTCGTTTTAAGGTACCAAACTTGCCTTGTATTTTTCACTTCTTTTTTTTAACTGTTTTCTGGTTTTTGTTGCTTTATTATGTATATGTTATTACAAGTTATAAAAATGTGGAGGAGAATGGATCATATGATGTTGTGGCCCATAATCAAGGATTGGATTGTTGTCAACGGTTAGAAATCTTTTAAAATTCTCGGACTTTTTTCTTTTTTCTTTTTTTTTAAAACTATCCATACATGCTAGTAGGTACATAGTGGGAATCAAATCCCTCACCATTGAGATAGAAAGAAAGTGCACTAATCACTTTACTACAAGTGAATGTGCTAAAATTCTTCCACTTAAATACTATTACTGTATGTAATAAACAATTTTTTCGATATTGAAAACTATATTAGGTGGATATTAGAAATTTTCTGATTTTAAATTATTAGTCAGTCAAATTCAGGTTTAAATCGAGTTTAAGCTATTTTTATTTTTTTAAAAAAACTATTATAATTAATTTAGAATTTAGAAGGTCATAATTCGAACCCATAATATTTAAATGAACAAATTACAGTGAATTTACCTGAGATTTATCATTTCACAATGAGCTAATTGCATCGACCTCCCCTAAGGTTTTACCAACTACAAACGGAGTCAACTTTATCATTTATTTCAAATACTTCCTCCGCCGTTAGTAAAATTTGGTCAAATGTAACAGTTGACCAGGGGAGGTCTTTGTAAAAAAATTCAAAAGTTGGCTAACGGGAAGGGAGATATTTATCAATAAACCCAAAAGTTGACTAACGAGGGGGATGGTCTTTGTCAATAAACCCAAAAGTTAACTTCGTCTGTAATTGAATAAACCTCAGAGGAGGGAGACGTTATTTACTCTTTTACAATAAGAAACAACTTTATAAAAAATTGACAACGAATCTCTCTGCCATTACCGTTGACCGATTAAAAATTTTAAAAGACCAAAATACCCCTAATTAAAAAAGGATAAATTACAGCGAACCTACCCGATGTTTGTCATTTTACAACAAGAAACAACTTTATGAAAAATTGACAACGAACCCTCATGCCATTACTGTTGACCATTAAAGATAACATTGACCGTTTTAAAAGTTCAAAAAGACCAAAATACCCCTAATTAAAAATTAAAAAAATAAAGGGTGAATTGCACTAAGGTACCCTGAGTTTCTCTTAATTTTTTAAAAAAATTAAAAACAATAAAAAAAAATTAATTGATCGTCATTGTTCATCAATCTTGATAGACGATAAAGATTATACTAAAAAAAATATTTTTTTTTTAAAAATAACAATTATAAAAATAAAAAAATAAAAAATAAATTTTTATTAGATGAAAATGAAGATCCATCATATTGGATCTCAACCGTCCATCAGGATGATGGAGATCCAATCTGGAAATTGGATCTCCATTAAGAAAAAAAAAATTTGAAAAAGTCAAATCTCCATTGTTGGAGATTGGATATATTGAGTAATTCAATTTTTTTTTTTATCTTGATGGAGATCCAATTAGTAGATTGGATCTCCACCATCCATCAACTCTGAAGGACGGTCAAGATCCAATCTGGAGGTTGGATCTCCATCTCGATCCAATCAAAATTTATTTTTATAATTATTATTTTTTTAATATGATTTTCATCGGTCTATCAAGATTAATGAATTGTGGAAATCCATTAATTTTAAGAACTTTTTTAATTTTTTTTTTTAAATTCACCCATTATTTTTTAAATTTTTAATTTTTTTAATTAGGGGTATTTTGGTCTATTTGAACTTTTAAAATGATCAATAGTTATCTTTAACGGTCAACAGTGTGGGATGAGAGTTTGCTGTTAATTTTTCATAAGCAAACCTCAGGTAGGTTCATTGTAATATGTTTTTTTAATTAGGGGTATTTTGGTCTTTTTAAACTTTTAAAATGGTCAACGGTTATCTTTAACGGTCAACAGTAATAGCAAGAGAGTTCGCTGCCAATTTTTTATAAAGTTATTTTCAACTGTAAAATAACAAACCTCAGGTAGATTCGCTGTAATTTGTCTTATTTAAATTTGTTAGGAATATAATAAGCATATTATTGATTTTTAGAGGTGAATGACGTATTAGAATGATTAAACCTTTTGTTTAACTGCACATTCACTCATAGCGCAAGTGGTTAGTTCATCTTCCTCCTACCTCGCATATTTACCAGCATATATGAATATTTTTTTCTCTTATTGTGTGAGTAGAAGTCTCCCATTATGGGGGTAGATATTAAAAAAAAAACCTTTCGCTTCATTGTTTACTAACAAGAGCCTAATGTCCGGCCCATGGTCCTTCGTATTCTAATTTTGTCTCATTAAAAGCTGTCTTCTAGCCAAAGACCCAAACTGGAAGTCAGATTAAAATCCGAATTTTGAAAACCATAAATTAGTGTACCAGAGTCCACTTAGTCGTCCATGGCTTCACCATCCAAATTTTGTTTGAACACCAGCTTTGCTTTTTCCTTTCCTTCCAATGTAAAAGACTCATTCAAGCTTAAAAATTTCAGCTACTCAATGACATCTATGGCCAATGAACCAGCTACTTCAAAGGTTGTATGTACACTGTTCGATAAAAATCCTAGACGAATTGGTGTTTCGACAACTGATCCCAACTTCATTGGATATGTGAATGGTGTTAAAATTGGTTATTTTACAAATAATGGTACTTCTCGTGACGATCGTAGTGACAATTTGTGTACTCATAATGTGCCTGTTACATGTTATTCTTCAGCGAGTTTATTGGATAGGCGGTCTGTGATTGATGTTTTAAGATTTTGTAGCAATGAAGGGTGTCTTGAACTGGGTAGAAGATACCATGGTTTGATTATAAAGAGTGGATTTGGTGTGGATCAGTTTGTAGGTACTAGTCTTGTTGATATGTATGCTAAATGTGGAGATATGGGTAGTGCTGTTATGTTGATTAATCGAATGCCTTATCTTGATGTTGCTTCTTGTAATTGCTTGATATCTGGGTGTGCGAAGAACGGGTTGTTTGATGAAGCTTTTAGTTTCTTCATGATGTTTGATGGTATTGATATCGGGCCAAACCATTATACATACACAATAATGCTAGCAGTTTGTGGCAGTCTTCTAGCTATCGAAGAAGGGAAACAACTTCATGCTCAAATTGTGAAGATGCAATATATATCTGATACAGCAGCGGGTAATGCACTTTTGACAATGTATAGCAAGTGCGGGATGATGCAGGACGCTGAATCTCTGTTTAAGGGTCTTGTTCAGAGAAATGTGGTTTCATGGACTGCAATTATTAATGGATTTAAGCAGCACAGAGATTTTGAGAAGGCTTTAAGACTGTTTTGCTTGATGAGTGAGGATGGTATCGATCCAAATGAATACACATTTTCAATTGCTCTTGCATCTTGTGCAAGTATGAAGAATCTTGATATTGGTCGCATGTTTCATGCTCAAGTTTTGAAAAAGGGATTGGCTTTGGGTGATTATGTGGGAACTACCATTGTAGACTTCTACTCGGGTCTTGGAGAAGCTGGGGATGCTGGAAAACAGCTCAAAGAGATGGGAAAATTCGCTTCTAGTGCATCATGGAATGCACATATAGCAGGATTTGTCCACAATGAGAAAGCAGAGGAGGCTATAGAAGTTTTTGCTGATATGGTTAAGAATGATGAAGCATGTGATGAGTTTACGTATTCCATGATATTGAAAGCTTGTTCTTCGTTGCCATCACTTGTGACTTGTGAGCAAATACATTCTCGGGTGATAAAAGCCAAGTTTGTATCGAATATGCATGTGGGGAGCTCACTGATAGACGCTTATAATAAATGTGGAAGTGTGGAAGATGCAGAGCGGGTTTTTACTCAGAAATCATCAGCAGATGTGGTGTCATGGAATTCAATGATCAAAGCATACTCGCAAAATGGCCATCCAACAAAAGCTTTAGCGCTGTTCCAAAAAATGATTGAGGGAGGAATTATGCCAACGAATTCTACTTTCTTGGCTGTTCTTTCTGCCTGCAGCCACTCTGGCATGGTTCAAGAAGGCCAGAAATTATTTGAATCCATGGTGAGAGATTATAATATCCTACCGGAAGAGACACACTATAGCTGCGTGGTTGACTTGCTGGGAAGAGCTGGACAACTTGAAAATGCACTGGATTTCATAAAAAACCTGCCTGTCAAACCTACAGCTCCAGTATGGAGACCTTTACTTGCAGCCTGCCGGTGCCACAACAACCTCCAAATGGCAGAATTCATCGCCAAGCAAATACTGGAATTGGACCCAAATGATGCAACTGTTTACGTTACCCTCTCAAATATGTACACTGAAGCCGGGCAATATACTGATGCAGAAAAACAAAGAAAGCTAATGACAGTGAAAGATGTTGCCAAGGAACCAGGATGCAGCTGGATTGAAATAAACAACAGGATTTACCGGTTCTTTTCTCACGACAAATCATGCTCTGAATCGCCAAGAGTTTATCAGAAACTGAAGCAAATAGTGCAACAAATAGAAAAAAGGGGATATACGCTCAGTGCAAAGGAGGACAATGTAGCTTTATATCACAGTGAAAAACTTGCAGTTGGTTTTGGCCTCATAAACTTGCCAGCCGGAAAACGGATTCGAGTATTCAAGAACCTCAGAGTTTGCCCAGATTGCCATTCTTTTTTAAAGTACTTATCTACAATTGTTGACAAAGAAATAGTGTTGAGGGATAATTATCGTTTTCATCACTTTAAGCAGGGTTGCTGCTCGTGTGGGGATTTCTGGTAGTAACATAAAATTTTAGATACATTGCTCCAATACTGATTTTCTGCTCTTGTTTTTTAGATTGACCACCCTGATGATCCAATACATGATCAGAGTCATCAGACGGCTCACTAAATTATGAATTGAATATACAAAAATATATGTAAAAATTTGAAGATCCAAGTTGTCTTTATAATATTATAACTCTTAGGCCCTGTTTGATATGCGGAATTAGTTCAGGATTGGATAATTTTAGTCTCTATCATGTGTTTGGTGAAATGCACAGACATGATATTCATGATTTTGTGTACTAATTTAGTCTCATTTTAACTGAACTACACAAACACACTCCACCCCCTATCACTAATAGTCTCGGGATTAATAAAAAAAATATATATTTTTTTAATTTTTTTTTTATTAAACCCTCCTTCATCACTAATAATTTATTATTCCCTTTTCTCTTTATCTTCTATAACACACTTCTCTCTCATCACCCATTTAATTAAAATTAATAACCATTAATATGTATACTTTTTATACTTTTAATAATAACTTTTCATTTAAAAAAAAAATTAAAGTGAACGTTTGTTTTTAAAATTGTAAACTTTCACCGTGGTTTTTAATAAAATTAAATTGGATTTATAATATTTTTTTTAATTTAATTTAAATTTTATATTATTTTATTTTGTTTAAAAAAATTATGTTTTTTATTCAATTATTTTTGTTTTAATTTAATTACAATTTATGTATCTATTTAATAGACCAATTATATTTAAATTTATTAAATTTAGTTATAATTTAATTATATAATAAATATTTCATTACATTATTTTTAGTCCTAATCCCAAATCATTCCAAATATAAAATTAAACTATTTTAGTCCTATCCCATGTTACATCAAATGTTGGATAATGTTACATTAATCCAATCTAATTCAAGTAAATTAAACTTATTAAAAAATAATCAAATTAAATTATATTATTAGAAAAAATTAATATTTAAAAAATAAAGAATAAAAAAGGTTAAAATTGCTAAAAACTAAAATAAATTAAATTAAATTGAGAATTAAATTTTATTCTTTAATTTTTCAAATAAAATAATTAATTTTGAATATTTTTTTAATTTTTTAATTTTATTCTTTAATTTTATAAATAATAATTTTTCCTAATAAAATAACTTAATTTGAATATTTTTTTAATAAGTTTTATAATTTAATTTAATATTATTTTATTATTTTTTTCTATTTAATTATTTTTATTATATTTTAATTAGAATGTAAAATTGTAATTCTATTAATTGAATTCTTTAAGGATAAAATTGTCTTTTAAAAAATTTTGTGATGGTTGACCATCAAAAAGTTTGTCAGGAGGATTAATTTGATCTATTTAGAAAACATGAGGGAGCACGCGAACCAAAAAAGTAAATGTAAATAAAAAAGTAATGTTTTATCAAAAAGTAAGGATTAAATTGAAGTTACTCCTAAAAATAAATTTGCACATCCATTCATAGTTCAAATGTTTAGTGTACCTCACTCCTACCTCAGTGGTGAGGGTTCAATTTTCACCATGTACATTTACTAGCATATGTGAGTAGTTTTTTCCCCTCATTGTGAGAGTAGATATCTCATATTATGGAAATAGATATCCGAACCGCACGTTTAATGATTGATTTCGGTAGGTTCCTACAGTTATTAATCTTGTAATTGTATCCCTTAAAAAAAATTAAAAATAAATTCAGAATTTTTCCTTTATTTACATTATTTCCATTATTTTTCCAATTTAAATACTTTTCATTCTAAACTCTTTTTTTCTCTTTTTTTTATTTTATAGTTGGAGTCTTTTTTCCTGAAACTAAATATAAAACTTTTCAATTTTTTTTATTATCTGATTGATTATTATATTTAATTATTATACTAATAACAATGTTAAAACATTATTTATTTATTTTCATTACTATCTTTTTATAAATTGATTAAAAAGGGAAAAAAGAGAGTTTAGAATGGAAAGTATTTAAATTGGGAAGATAATGAAAATAATATAAATAAAGAAAAAATTCTGAATTTATTTTTAATTTAAAAATTGGTAAAATTATAATTAAACTAAAGTTTGAAATGAAAATGGTTTAAAAAACCAACAAAGACAGGTGTAAAAATTACCAACAAAGACAGGTGGCTGGTTTACAACCAGCGACTGTACAAGAACAGTCCCCCAAGCTACTGTTCTTAGCACAGCTCATTTAGAGAGAAGCTTTTCATATGTTTCACCTGATAATTTTTCAAACTAAAAGAGGCGACATTACACCGACATACAATAAAATATTATAAAAACCATGGAAATTTTGACAGGTGTAAATCCACCGCTTTACAACAGAAAATATAAAGTAGAAAAACAAAAACAATTGATTTGTGTGTCTCTTCTTTGCATTTTTCCATCTCATATTTTTATCTTTTTAAATTTTAAATTTTCAACTTTACAGTGCATAAAAAGACAAACATGTAGTCGGTGTAGTCATGAACGCTTTTAAACCGAAAACTGTCTGGCTTTTTTTTTTTTTTTTTTCCCGGCGTCTAGGCTGCTTCTTTGATGCCAATGATTATGAATCCTCTCATCAATGGTCCATTTAGCGGGGCCCACCAAAAAATTTACCGTTTACTCAAGACATCATCTACAAAGTACACTGAACTGATCGAAATCTACACTCGAGATCGAGCGATGCACTCAGGAAAAGTGCTCCACGCACACCTGATCACCGGCGGTTTAGCTCATTTGACCCAATTTGCGTCCAAGCTCATAGCTTTCTACACGGACTGTCACAAAATAATGTACGCTCGAAAACTGTTCGACGAAATGCCTGAGACAAATATCCACCGTTGGATCGGCCTCATTGCGGCCTATGCTCGACGCGGGTACAATCAAGAAGCTCTGGACGTGTTTCGTGAGATGCAATGTCAAGGCCTAAAGCCCAATAAATTCGTAATTCCTAGCGTTTTGAAAGCTTGCGGGCGGGTGCTTGATGTCGAAACTGGAGCGATGATGCACTCTGTGGTTTTGAAACATTCGTTTGAAAATGATGCGTTTGTTGTTAGTGCATTGATTGATATGTACTCCAAATGCGGAAAGGTCGAGAAGGCGAAAAGGGTGTTTGATGGGATGGTTGAGAAAGATTTAGTGGCAGTTAACGCTCTGGTTTCGGGCTACGCTCAACATGGACTTGCAAGTGAAGCATTGAGTTTGGTGGAGGAAGTGAAAACTTTAGGAGTAGTGCCTAATGTTGTTACTTGGAATTCGTTGATAGTGGGGTTTTCGCAAGAGGGTGATCGTCTGATGGCTTCTAGGCTTTTGGAATCAATGCGTATGGATGGGGTTGAGCCTGATGTGGTGTCTTGGACTTCGGTGATATCTGGGTTGGTGCAGAATTTCCGTAACAATGAGGCTCTCGATACTTTCAAGCAGATGTTGGTTCAAGGGTTGATTCCGAGTTCGGCTACAATTAGCAGTATCTTGTCTGCCTGTGCAAGTTTGGCGAATGTTGGGCATGGGAAGGAGATTCATGGTTATGCAATGGTGATAGGAGTAGAAGATGATGTGTACGTGAGGAGTGCTCTTGTCGACATGTATTCAAAGTGTGGTTTTATATCTGAAGCCAAGACATTCTTTTATAAGATGTCTGAGAGGAACACAGTCACTTGGAATTCAATGATTTTTGGGTGTGCAAATCATGGGTATTGTAACGAAGCAATTGAGCTTTTCAACCAGATGGAGGAGGGAAAGAAGCTCGATCACCTGAGTTTCACTGCAGTTCTTACTGCTTGTAGCCATGCCGGATTGGTAGAACTTGGACAAAGTCTGTTCCAAAAGATGCAAGAGAAACACAAGATTATGCCAAGATTAGAGCATTATGCATGCATGGTGGATCTTCTGGGTCGAGCAGGAAGACTTACAGAGGCATATAATATGATCAAGACTATGCCTACTCAGCCCGATTTGTTTGTCTGGGGAGCATTTTTAGGAGCATGCAAGAATCACGGCAACATAGAACTTGCTGAAGTAGCAGCTAAGCATTTGTCAGAGCTAGAGCCTGGCAGTGCTGCAAATAACTTGTTGCTGACAAAATTATATGCCGATGCTGGCAGTTGGAGCAATGTTACTAGGTTGAAGATGATGATGAAGAAAAAGAAATTGAGAAAATTTGCAGGTTGTAGTTGGATAGAGGCTGCCTGATCTGCAAGCTGCACTTCTCAAGAGCGCATGTACAATTGTCTACTCAGAACAAAAAGAAGTTTGTGGATCTTGGCATGGGTCACCCATGTCTAGGGTTTTCATGACATACCAGTTGCAACATAGCAGCAGTATTGCAGAAAGTTTAGAGTATGGTTTCTCCAAAACGAAGTTATAAGACAAAGGGACAATAAAATTATGGACTCTGTTGGAGCCAAAGCTGTTAGTTAAGCAGGAAAGATGTGAAGACAATCAAGCAAAAAATCCTGGATAGCACCACAGGTAGAAGATTTGAGGAAAACAGAAGCACCATTGCCTGTAAAAAGTTGTAACACTGTAACAGTTGAACCTAAGTTTACACGACAGAATATTACCATATTTGCAATATGTCTTGCCTCATTTGTCTATCTCCTAAAAACTAGGAATGTGGACTGTTTTATCTTTGTATATATTTAAGGTTCTCTTAACATGTGTCCTTATGTACTAGTTGATCTGTTTATAGAAAGATTCTAAGGTACTGCTATATTCAAGAAAGTGAGGGAAAGTTGGTGTCAGTCATCTACACCTTAGAATGGGTACAAAGCACTTCTATTTGCGAAAGCCCTTAAGCACTTCTATTCGCTAAAGCCCTTAAGCACTTTTTATTTTAAGAAAAAGTACTTATTCAGTCCTTATCCAACGTCCTAAAACAGTCCTCGTCACTCAAAAAGCCAAAGGCAAAAGGCAATTCTTTTTAACATCATCAAACCAGAATCTTGGCATGAAGTGCTTCTCCTTTTACATCCTTTGCCCCAAAATAAATTCTCCTGTAATCTTTGCCTTCATCAAGTTCCTTTGGAACAAACCTCGTTGTCAACTTTTTTCCAAGCACTTGCAACCATTCATGTAAAGTTCAAATTAAATTAACAGGCAGAGATTTAAAGTTTTCAATAGATGGTACAGTATGATATCAGCCCAAATTTTTGCAAGCAGTACCAATTATTCAAGGGCACGACTAATACCTCCAAGTATTCTTCTTCTCAACAAATTTAGTCCACAATGATATCCTGACACGGTATAAAACTACAACCGATGCTTCCGTGCCCACTATTGTAAAACAAAAGGGACACATTAAATCTTGATGCAGAATAATTTTTCAAATATCATCTGACAATGGAGAAAGTAATATATTTAAGGAACTTAATACATATATCATATATGGAATCTGTAATCAATGACAATTCACCTATTTAACTACCTTAATTAGGCAACTCAAAACACATAATAGATAGGAATCAACATTGGTTACAAGTTCATACAAACTCAACAACGTCCTGCCATTCCGTCAGTAACATTCACAAAACCTATACCAGCCACTGAAAACAAGTTTGTATCACCATTCTATCTTGTCTGAAGCTATCACCTTTGGTTACTTTTAGGCTACAGTGATCCCCAGGGATGCCCTGAACTACATTTATATAACAAATTTCATCAAGAAGCCAAATCAGGTAAGAAACCAATAACAAAACCTTCTGCTTACAATCCTCTGTATGCAGCTGACTTATGTCTGCATTGAGCAACCGAAGGGGAAGCACGGCAGACATGCAAAAAACTTCACAAGAAAGCATTAGGGCAATAACTTCTATCACCGAAACTATGGTTGCACCACCCAGGAGAACATATGTTTTTGAAAAATCAAGATAATTCATAGCAGACTACATAAGGAGCTCATTTACCATTCATTGAGCTTATGTAAATGATTACATTATCAGATTAAAAAAAATGCAGATTTTCCAAAATCCAATCAAACAACCAGCTGTTACAGCTTCGTCAAATTAGGCTTCCCACTATCAGCATTGCCAGCAGAGCTTCCATGCATGGTTTTGCATGTAAATCTCCATAACAATGCATTAGATATTCAAACATTAGTGAGAAAAAAAAGAAAAAAAGAAGAGTTTAGTACTTGTAAAAATTTCAAAGATTCTAATGGTATGCTCTGTCGAGCCACCAGAGACATTGCCACTGTTGCAAGACAGCAATTATCGCTTTGAACTAATAATAGTTCCAAAATCAGCAGAGCTGCAAACAAATGGTCCCGAAATGGTTCCCATGATACTTGCTAAGGTAAAATAATACCACCTTCATTAATGCAGTAGTGCAAATGTCCTTCAATGCTAACAAAAATGGTATAAAATGATATAACTTCAGCATAAGCCATAAAGGAGCATTTATATATGATCGACCACAACAATATCCTTCAAAAGGACATATCCAGTCAATGTGAATTTTGAAAGTCGAATCAATGAGCAACTTCGTGAGGGCAAAAGGATTTAATGCAGCTATTAATCAACCAGTTTAAAGAGCATAGAAAATTGATTGAGAAAATTTCAAAAGAGACAAGGAGAAGATTAAGTAATCATGGCATTCAATACCCAGCATTCTCAGACCACTAACTAAAAATATGCTTAGTTTTTTTTTTTTTTTTTATTAACTTGGTTTCGTTCCCAAAAAAGAAGGTTTTACACAATCAAAAATACACAAGTTAATAACACTTATCAATAAGAAACACGTTAAGAAAGTACTCTATAACTTGTTGTCATCCAAGTAGACCTTGAGTGGTATGCTAGGAACTCTAACCTACCATCAGATAAATGGAAGAAGATGTGAAGATGTGTACTAAGACTGGGAGGAGGTTGGAATTTTGCCTTGTCCACACTCTATTTCAAATCATTTTATGAATGCTTCCCTTATGTGTCTTCATATACTTCAAGAGAACTCAGTACCCAGTATCCAAGCCACTTCCAATAAGATGAGGTCAAACCGAGTAGCTTAAGCGTTTTAATCTGAAGAAAAGAAATACACAAACAAAAATTCTTAGGCAGCCCCCTAACTTAATCCAGTAAACAAGTATATGATAACTGACTGCAAGTATGAGACAGCTTGGAATGGTGTACTGTGTTCTGCTAAAATATGGAAAGCCTTAAACCTGTAATTTCATTATTAGTAACGTTACAAAGACACTGAAGCGAAATCGTTTCAAAAGAAGGTAATGTACCAATCTGCGCACATGAGAGTATGGTGGTCATAAAAGAACAAACAAATAATGTTAAACAAGTTTGGCAACTACCAGACAGACTCCAGCAGAACCGATTCAAGTAGTTGAAAACATTATAAAATTAAACATGAAACAATCTCAGTATGTCAACAAGTGCAAATTATCATAGATAAAATACTTCTACAGTCAACAAAGGAAATTCCTTTCCCATCATATTCATATTCACTTACTACATACAGCTAAGACACGTACCCGACTTCTTTCATCACTGATTCTAAACTACAAGTGATCAATATAGTAGCAGACTCAAAAAACAAACCAGAAACACATTCTCAAGCAAAAAAAATTAATCCACTGAAATGGGATTTGGCATTTGATATATTTGTTCCTCAGAAATCAAAAGATACCCAAATTAAAGTTTTCCACTTTTAAGCAATCACATTCACTAAGACCATTTACCAAGAAATTACTATTAATAACATATAAATAACATTAATTTCATTTCATCAAAACCAAAAAAACTCACTCTTTTTCAGGCGTTTCCATACATCCATCCATCCATTTTATTTGTCAGTCGAAGAAGGCTCCACATGATGTGAGTAGTGCTTGCTCATAGACCAATCCCGCTGTTGCATCATATTATTCATACCTGTATTCATATTCATACTCATATTCATGTTATACATATTTGGCTCGAATCCGTGACCATGATGATGAAACCCCTGGTTCATCATTCCGTAAACCGGCATCGACATCATCGGTGGCGGCTGCGGAATCGAAACCCCCATATGTCCATTATTATTATTATTATTATTATTATTATTATTGTTCTTATTGTGGCTGTTTCCGCCGGTCTCGTAGTGCAAACACTGTGGCGGGACCGGCGTGGAAGCGAAGAGCTGGTCGGACGGGGAGGGATCGTCGTTGGAGAGCCCCTGCATCCGCTTGAGATAGAGACGGTACTTCTGGAGATGGCTTGCAACATTCTCGCGGGTGAGGCCCTCCACGTTCATCAGCTGCATGATCGTCTTCGGAACGGCGTTCTTGATCCCGAGGTGGGCCACCACGTCGACGAAACGCTTATGCAGCTGCGGGGTCCACACCAGCCGCGGCCGCTTCAGCGTCCTCGCCAACGAAGGGTCCTCGTTCGAGTTCTCCGTCATCCTTGCCATAATCGCCGCCGAGTCCGCATCCTCCAAACACTCCGGCTGCTTCTGCGTCCTCCTCGTCTCAGATCCCGACCCGTTATCGTCGGTCTCCTCCATCTCCACCACCATCGGATCGCCCCGTAACTCGGCGAACGACTTGATGCCGTTGTTGTTCGTCGACGACAGCGAGTGCGACTGGCTGCCACGTATAGACGAGAGCGTCGTCTCCGACGCGCGGTTCACGTCCACCAACGTTCGGTACGGCATCGGAGATATACTAAAAGCCGACGCGAGCTCTTGAGGAATCAGCGACTGCGATAACGGCGTTAGATCCTCTCCGTTAGGTAGCCCCATCTCCCACTCCAGTATTCTCTCGTCCTCGTCGCCGCCGCCGCCGCCGCCGCCGTTAACTTCGTATTCACTCATCTTCACCTCCTCTCCCATCTCTCTATCCAAAAAAAAAAAAATTTAAAAAAAAATCAAATTCACGAAATTCGGGATCGGATCGGGAACAAAACCACAAAATAAAAGTCTCAGTTCTGGCTAGTGCCCAGGGAGATATTTTCGGGGGTGGTGTTTGGATAGAAAAGTTACGAGAAAATAACGAGTAGATTTTTCCTGGATTGGGAAAAAGTGCAATATCTTATTCCAGATCGATCTTGACTGGGTGCCAACGTGGACGACTTACTTAGATATTTTTGATCCTCTAAATATCTCCTCTTGATATCATTATCGCACTTCCTATACCTCCTACTCGCCGTACTTGATCCCCACCTGTGTTTATTTTACTCTCTCAACCAATTGTGTCCCCCCACGTAAGTGATTCTCTCCTCGATTGAATACAACCCGTTGTAGTGGATGGTAAAATGATATTACTAAAATGGGGGCGACAAGTAAGCAAAATGGTTGTGCTTTTGAGGGTATTTTGGTAATTAATTGGTTTTGGGAGCCGACGGTCCAATGGGAGGAGAGAAAGTTGGTGGACAGCTGGAGGAGGGGAGACGTGGACGAATTGTGACGGCAGGAGGGGGGTGGCGGTGGTGATGTATGGGCCATTGGATGGAATAGAACAGATGGGAACAGAAAAATATTAGTATGGGGAAAAGAGAAAAAGTGAAGTGGGCGTGTGCATTGTTGAGAGATTAAAATAAGAAAAGAAAGTTACGTGGATTATAATGGATTAGAAAAAATAAATAAAACTAAAAAGTAGAGAGTACGTGTGTTTAGTTGTGTTTTTTTTTTTTTTTAATTATAATTAATTTGGATAATAAGACACGACTCGAACTTATAACCTCAAGGATGTAAGTGTGAGGGACAAACTACTAAATCTTCTCTATCTTATCGTGTATTTAGTTGTGTTGAAAAGGCATTTCCAACAAAAAAATAATTTAATTGGAAGTAATAGTTGTCACCTTATAGTGGCTATTAATATTTAGGGAAATTATTAATTTAGTCTCTAATTTTTAGGGAATAATCAAATTTTTAACACAATTTCGTTTATTAGTATTATTAGGCTCTAACTTTTTAGAAATGCATCAATTTGATCATTCTATGAGTTGATCATTAATCAAACTTAATAGTTGCAGGAGTATTTTTATATTTAAACCTATCAATGGATTAATAATAAAATTTTTGGTAAAATGATATACTTATTCCTAATTAAAAATTTAAAATAAATTAAATTAAAAACTAAAAAAAAATTAATTAGATTTCCACTGTCCATTAAGATTGATAAACGATGGAGATTATTAATGAAGCAAAGGAACGATCGATTTTCGAGCTTGTGATTCCTAAAAAAATAGAATACTGTTAGAAGGGATACCGATGTTATATCGATAATCACCCTCCAAACGGTCGAGTCAAATTATATGATAATGGCAAACTGAGACTCAGATCAAAGAGCTAGACTCAAATTTAAAGGAATGATTCCTTAAACCAAAAAAAGTTACCTTGTTACCACTTTTTGGGTCGTTTTATAGTTGTAGTAATTACTATAGATGCACTGTTTCAGATGTAACGTATGTCTTTTTGGTCAATTGGACGTGGGTACTGTTCAATTAGACGTGGGTACTGTTCAACAACCAGTCAATCTTCGGGAGCCTAAGTCAAAGAGTCAACTGGTTAAATTGTCAAAAATCTTCTGCATTTTTTTGCTAAGTGGCACGATCTCATTGGTTCGTCGGTACTAAGTGAAAAATGCACCATAAATTATAATGGAATTTTGAAAAAAAAAAAATGAAAATTGAAAATCAAATATTATCTTTAATTTTGTTTTACTATTCTTGATGAAGATTCAATCTGGATCTCTACCATTTTAAGTTTTAAATTATTATTTTTTTGCTGAATAGAAAAAAATATATTTAATTTTCAATTTTCATATATTTTTTTAAAATTTTAATATAATCTCCACCGTCCATCAAGATCCATCAATCTTGATAAGCAATGGAGATCCATTAACAAAATTAAATTTTTTTAAAATTAATATGAAAGGACTATATCACTCTTCTATTTTTAATAATCTTTTCAAAAATTTGAGGTTAAAATTGTAATTTTGACTCATTTAAATAGAGTCATGGGCAAATCAGCCTTTTTGTAAATTCTGTAAGGTTTGACCATCAAAAAAATTAGTCAGAAAGACCATAATAATATATTTTTATAAAATTAGTATCTAAGAATACTAATAAACGAAATTGTATTAAAAATTTAATAATATTTTAAAAATTAGGAGCTAAATTGATAATTGCCTTAATATTTAATAGGACCGTTACTTCACAGTTTATGCTAAATGATTTGCTAATGTTGATAAATCTTAGAGCATCTCCAATGCTATTATGCATTTGGAGAAAATTGAGTGCCACATAGGATCAATATTGAAAAAGTTAAGAAAACATTCTCCAATGCAATTATCTAACTTTAATATTGATATGATGTGGCAAAAAAAAAGTTAGAGAATATCAAGTAGAGTTTCTAATTGTAGATATTCTCCTTGATATGCTGACTAGGATTTCTAACTTTTCCCACCAATAAAATTTTAGTATTTTGTCAATGCATTTAATTATCATATTGAATGGAGAGAGAATGTAACAAATGACTTGTGGTGATTAGTTTAAAATTACTATTTAGATATTCACATTGGAGAAGTGAATATGCATTTCTATAATTTTTTTGATAAATTAGATCCATATTATTTAGAAATGCTGATGTGGCACTATTTAGATACTCAAAAATACATATTTGCATTGGAGATGCTCTTACTTAGTCCAAAGACTATCAACACATACGTTATGGGCTCACGGTTGAGACCTGTAAAGTTCTCAATTACTGGGCTCAGAATCTACAGCTGATTAGGCCAGAGTTGCTAATGACAAAGCCCAATTCTTCTCCACCACCAGCTACCTTAGCTGTTGCCACGGTAGCAGAGAGAGAGAGTAGATGTGGTGGGAGCTGATGAGCCATGGCTACAACAGCAGCAGCAGCAGCAGCAGCAACATTTGTATCTCTATCTCCGCCACCTGTCCCCTCCATCTTCAAGCCAAAACCTTGCAGTTTATTCAACACCACCCACAAGTTACGTCTTCCATTCACTTTCTGTCTCTCATCAAGCAAAGCCATCCATTTACACCACCCAAGTCTTGGATTTCCTTCTACAAGGCACAAACTTTGGAGAAGAAATGCTACTTCTGGAGAGGTTTTGCCCTCAGAGTCCACAACCCTTGAGACTTCTCAGCAGATAATGTCTTCTTCTACAAGTGGTGACACTGTTTCCACTGTCATATCTGTTCTACTATTCATCGCCTTTGTTGCCCTATCAATTGTCACTATTGGGGTGAGTAAATTGTAAAAGTTCACTTCTTTAATTGTTTTGATCTTCCAGGACTGTTGATTTTGGATGTGGGTTGGTGTTGAATTGGTTTTTCAGGCGATCTACATTGGAGTGACAGATTTCTTGCAGAAGAGGGAGAGAGAGAAGTTTGAGAAAGAAGAGGCAACCAAGAAGAAGAAGAAGGGTGGGAAAAAAGTGAACGTGAGAGCCAGAGCCGGGCCAAGAGGGTTTGGGCAAAAAATTGATGAAGAAGAAGATGATTGATTTGGAATGCAAATGTTCCATTCCATGTAAGCTTCTCTATGTCTTTTTTACTCCTGATTTTGCAATACTTGTGTTGGAGCAATTTGTCAATTTTAATGGTTTCTTTTGAGGAGTTGTGACATTATTTTTGTAGTGTGAAATGTATTCTTGTGCTGTTTATTGTTAAAGTGAAATGACCTTCAATTCTCCCATCATCACTGCCTTGACATTTTAACTTTTAGTCCAACTTTATTTTGGCAAAGGTTATAGGGTGAATTGCACTCAAGTACCCTGATTTTTATCATAATTGCATGTTTAATGCCAGTTTTGCCATAATTGCACTCGAATACTTTATAATGTGTTGACCGCCGTTAAAATGACGGTTGACCAAACGGATTATGGTAAAATGACGAGACTGCCCCTGTAAAGGAAAAAAAAAATTGAAAACTCAGATGATCTGGGTTCGCATTTGAATGCAGAAACTGGGTTCGTGTTCGAACCTAAAAACTGGGTTCGCATTCGAACCCAGCAACTGGGTTCGCGTTCGAACCCAGATATTGGTTCGAACGCGAATCAGAATTTTTTTAAAAATTTTTTAAATTTTTTTTTTTTTTATGTTGGAAGAGATCTGTCCGGACAGATCTCTTCCACCTTTTTTTTTAATTTATTTTTTTAAAAAATATTTTTAATATGACGTGATATGTTCCTATTGGTTGGATGATTTTTTAAATTTTTTTAAAAATGAATTTAAACGTAAAAGACCAATTTGCTCCTGAACCGTTTAGTCAACCGTCACTTTAACGGTGGTCAATGCATTACAGGGTATTCGAGTGCAATTATGACAAAACTTGCATTAAATATATAATTATGATAAAAGTCAGGGTACTTGAGTGCAATTCACCCAAAATTATATAATGGAATTGAATAGATGATGCACTGAGATGTTATGTGATTCTAAGAATGTTGATGATGTCCAAAATTAAGAATTACTCTCTTCAAACATCTTTTGATCTTCAATTTGAGCTTGTATATAATGAGGAAACTACATCGAGTACATAATTCATATGTGAATACTTTATTTCTTTGTATAGAAGCAATGAACATTTTTATTGAGGATTTTGTGTCATAATCAAATAGCTTTCTTTGAGCTGAATATCAAGGGTGTACCTTGAGGTTTAATAATTGAAGAAGCTCAATAAATTCATTGTGAGGCAGATCATGATGTTTATATCAATGTACACCTTGGTGTATCTGGCATTCGAAGAGAGAGGCCAAAAAAGCTTTCTAGTGAACTTTGACAAAATTATTGAAGTAAATAATCTTATTTATTTGCCATCTTTGATCAATCAGTTCCATAAAAGCATTTCATTATATGAATAATTTGGTTCTCAAATTCTGATTTAGCTATAGTTTTAATTTCTCTTTTGAAGTACTTAGATCCTTTCAGGTAGAACACCTTATGATTGATTTGTTAGCTTAGCATACTTTCTTCAACATTAATCAGTTAATATGGGTTACACAGGGTTATTGTTACTCAGCTTGGTAAGGCTGAGATTCACAGATAGATAAATGTGACAAATACTCTGGATGAGTCCTATCAACTTGTCAACAGAGCTGTGAGAAACATTCATGACTTTGAAGCAAAGTAACAGGCAATCAAATTCTAAAAACATATACCCAATTAAGGTCTCTAACCTACAACCAGCCATTCAATTGCAATTGTGAAGGTTTTTTTAACCATACGAGGACTTTTCTCACTTGAAATTCTCTGAAAATGCAATTACAGCACACCATTCAGATAAAAACCAATACTACCTCCAGCCAACTATTCAATACATACGCCCACTCTATCTAATAAACTTTTATTTAACACCTTAAATATCTCAATATCACATCAGAGATTTAGTCTTATATCAACTTTTCATTTATTTTTTTCAAATTTTTTGACTCCCTTCAAATAAAATTGAGTTGACTAAAATCCTATTTGGTAGAGCTTTTACTTTAAACTTTTGGTTTCTTAAAAGTTCTTCCTACAAAAATCATATATTTTTACTTTATCTGAAAGAGCTTTTAAAGTTTAAAAGCTCTCCTATTGCAGACTTCGAAAAGCCTTGTCAAACAAGCCCTAACTATTGTATTATAACATCACCTCTAGAGGTAGTAAACTTCAATAATTCCACTCTTTCCCTAAATTTTTTTAATGAAATCTTCCAAGACTCTAGTTGAAGATTGAACCATAGATTCAAACATGCGAAAGCCTATACAGCCATTTCCAGAAGAAAATGAACGAGATCAACACCATCAAAGGCTTCAAATTAATCATAGCATCATCATCATCACCACCATCAAAGGAAAGAAGCACAAGACACATGAACATCTTAAAAGAAAATTGTGCTTTTTAAGGGAAATGAAAAAGTCGTATTAACCATACAATAAAAAGAAAAAATTCTGGCCTCACCTAAACATAAACAGCTCTCCACATGGAAACATTTTTGTACAGTCACGTTATAATATAAACTAACTCAGCATTTAATCATTTTTTACACCCTTAAAAACCTGTATAGTCATTTTATCTTCTCTGCAGGGGCATCAGGTGTACTCAACATCTGAACCTCAGCTTGCTCGACGCTATGTATAAACCCGTAAACTACACAATGTACACTTTTCAAGTACAACCAACAACTTTTATTTCCGATTGACTCATACCCGTCTTAAAAAGATGGGTAGAGTCGTTGCTCTAAATACGAGAAGAAAGAAAGAGGAGGAGAGGAAGCTCACACTAGCCTCAGTTAGCTGTACAGACAACTTTCTTTCCTATGCCTTCTAAGCAGGGTGTGGAGACTGCGCAGCAATTCTCCTTTCTGCAAACAAATTAATAGACCAGTTAGGGAGCATCAATAATTGTAAGAAACAAACAAGGGACTTGACAAGAAATCTACCGAACCAGAGAAATGCAATGCATATATGTTAAGTGTCACCTGTTGAGATGATAATATAATAGTAAAACTCTTTTACCTAATCTGCAAAGTATATTTAGAGCGTGTTTACTAATCAGGAATCCTAATGAGGGAAAGGGAACTTAATTCTTGATTTTGGATCACAGTGTTTACTAGAAATTGTTAGGAATTAAATTACTTGGACCTACACAAAATCAGGAATTAAGTTCCTGATAGAAAGGGAATTTGATAGCTCCCTCCCCCTTCCCCCCCAAACCCCACAACACCTTCTTTTGCCACCTAGGGAATCAAGTTCCCTTTCCTGATACCCTTTTCAGTGGACTTTAATTCCCTTTGGTTTCCATTCTCGATTAGTAAATGCGCCTTTATATATATATTTCATACAACTAATAAAATTTCAAGGTAAAGAATGAGTACCTCCAGCAGCAACAAGTTTCTCTACACGTGCAACAATATGCTTTCCATAAGTATACTTCTTTAATGCATTCAGATGAACTTTGATTCGAGAAAGGATCAGTTCACGTTGTTGATCATCACAAGTCTCCAAAACTTTTTGTACAACATAATTTGCAAATTGATCTTTCATCATTGCCTGTATAGAGATTCAAAAACAATAGCAAAAAGGTGAGATGAATCATAAAAAAAAAACCACCATATCAGGAATTTTTTTAAGAAATGTAGCACCAGCAATTGAATTTTCTCCTCTCCATATATCAAACACATGCAAAAATGGCTATGTGAGGTATTCACAAAATACTATGGATATGGAATCAACATAACAAGTCATTCTAGAGCCAACTATTTAAAAGCCAACACCCAATCAACTAGTTTTAAAGCAATAATAAAAGCCAATACCCGATCATCTAGTTTAAAAGCAATAGTACTTTCCAAGCATGGTTTTCAAGTCTTAAGCAGAAGCAAAAGAATATTATAAGTTAAACATGAGACAGGAAGAATGCAGCTGCCTTGGCAAAATTTTGTCAGGTTTCAGCTAGACACGAAGAAGCTTATCAATTCCATGAGATTTCTTATTATCCTTCAGGCCAAATCAGCAAAAAGAAATTTGGTTCACTTATCACACAAATATGGGAAAGCACGTGCAGTATTTGTGCTCTAGTTAGCTAAATGAATGGAAATTTGACAAACCTGAAGAGGCTCATTTTCATCAGTAGAGCCAAGCATCTCATTCACCAATAACTGCCGTTCAGTAGGGCCACCAAAAGTTAAACACTTCTCCACAACATTGGAGGCAAACTTCTGCTGACTCATTTGAACTATCTTCCCAGCTAATTCCTCAATTATAAGAGAACGCTCATGAGGCTTCCCATGCTCCAGTACATGCTGTCAAGTCAATTGCAGATATCAGTTGAAGTATAAAATAGAAGAGGATACAGAAACACCATAACAAATGAAATCAGCCAATCACACATTTGATAATCCACTGCTTATGGCATTCAATAGAATAAGGTAAAAGATGAGAAGTCCTATATGTAAATGCTAACAAGATTTTACTATTCATAAACGACAGAACCGGTTACAGAGATTATTCATATAATTTCTATCACTAGATATCATGAAAAATTAGCTAGTCGAAATGTCGAAAAATGGTCTAATAAAATGAGAAGTTTGATCTTATGTTTCTTCCACAATAATGGAATTGTTTTATAGCAGAGGATTAACAATAATGCCAAAGAAGAGAAAAAAAAAATCCAAATCTATATTGATTTTACATTTTCTCATTCCTCCATTCCAGAACGTCTTAGCATAAAGTGCAAAAGAAAAATCATATTCTGACAGAATAGAGCTTTGGGTATGCCATTGCCACTTAAAGATCAATGTATACGGCAATGGGATAATAGAGGATGTGAAGTTGGAAATACCAGACTTCAAGGACTTACTTTTCTTAGGACAAAGCTTTATATTAGAACAGCAACAAAGACTGAAAATCAATCCCCAGATCCCATCAATCACAAAAGAACATGAAAATGTATTTCCAATGATAGCAAAATTCGACTCAACTAACTCTCAATCCTAAATACTAAACACCACAAAATACGAATTTATCTATGAAAGAATTCAATAGCAACAAATAACACTGAAAGATTACAAACCTGAACAACATAATTGCCATACTGATCCTGTGCCAACATGCTAACAGATCCTAAAATCTCATCCATAACCTTACTCTGTGTGTTTGGGTCCTCGCAGTGCTCCAGTATTCTCTGCAACATGAAAGTAATAGTGATATAGAATATAAGACACTCCCATGTCTTCTAAAACAGTATTCAAGAATAACAAAAGGAAAAGGCAATAAACACTTTCTCAACCTGTATCACACGACACCCATAAGGATGGGTGGAAAGGTTAACAACTTGGTCAAAGAATGTTGTGACAATAAATTGTATACTGTCTTCTGGGACACATTCAATACACTTCTGGATGACATGGTTACCATTCTGGTCCCGTACACAGCGCATAACATGACCGTCAAGCTCTTCAACCATTTTAATCTTCTGATCCAGATCAACGACTTCAATGGCCTAAGCAGTTAAATAAAGGATATTACTGTCAGAACCTTCAGCGGAAACCCTATCACAATCATTCAGTGTTAGTTCAATTAGCATGAGCTTATATTTCAAGCTTTAGGCCTTTTTCATGCACTTGCTGGAACAATAAAATAACTGCAGGTAAGTACAATAGAGATGCAAACACAGACATGATAAAGTAAAATCAAAATGTACAGCAGTCACAAACTAATTGTACCTTCTGGATCACCCGACAACCATACATTTGAAGGCTAAGGGTTAAAACATGACCAAAAAGCTTGCTTGCCAGCTCTCTCCTCTGAGACGGAAGTCCATGCTCAAAAAACTGTACATGTATACAATTTTTTATTATTTAAGCCAGTAAATTGTACAGAAAAGACATAAAGATCTATCAGCAACAAAGTATGAGTACAGATACCTTCTGAATGACATAATTACCAAATACATCAGTCATCAAAGCAAGACCTTGGGGCATGATTTCCTGATAAACCATGTTCTTCTCATCTATAGAGGCAGTTTCGAGTTTTTGTTGGATGAATCGACTTCCATACTGATCCGCACTGCTCATAATGAAACAAATTACGTAAACCCAATCAAGATGGCAGAATACAGATTGAGCAGCAAGATCCAAAAGGACCTATTAAGAACAGTATGTACCTGAACTCGACAACATGGCCAGAAATTTCTGAAAGTTCAAAACATTTGGTCTTGTTGCTCTTGAACTCTTCAAGCAAAGAGGACGCAAAGCTCTCATCCATGTTAGCATCCAAATGCCAAGCCCCCATGACACCTCCAGCTAAGTTCCTCATCCCAGAAGGATAACGCATGTTTGGCTCATGTCTGATAGGACTACCAGGTCCTACTGGGGAATTTGGAATTACAGGAGCTGCCAAAGGACTTCCAGGATAAGACATGCCAAGGCCAAATGCTGGACTGCCATAACCATGATGAATTGAACCACCAGATTTACCGCCCAATGGAACACCATATTGTGATTTCTGAGGTGATAGCATGACTCCAAGATAAGCTTTCTGGAGTTCAAGCAAATTCATGTACGAATTGCCTAAGAAGTTCCTATCCACAGAGGGATCATTAACAGCTGCCAGCTGTGCTGCATATTCAGATGTCCTTAAGTACTGAAGATACATTGGATCAACAAAAGGGGTCTGTAGAGCACCCCCTGCCATTTGACTCCCCATTCTACTGAGATTATGTGATTCTGATGCAGCTGTTAGATTTTGCCCAGAAGCCAAACCTCCTCCAAGCACCCTTGAGTCCATTCCAGGGACTCCCATAGCTGATGCTGCACCAACATTGTCATATAATGGTGACAGATTACCAGTGCCATGTTGGCTAGCCATGACAGAGGCCAAAGATGGATTCAAGGAGTAACCACTTAGACCGTAGTTTGGCATATTGTCTATGTGCTGATACTGAGCAGGCAAGCTGCCTCCACCATTAAGCGTTGATGTAGGTGATCCTTTCAGATATGGGTTACTAGAAGGAAGAGCAGATTTTTGTAGTTCAATTTGCCTATCAGCTAACAAGGATGGATTGTTTAGGTCTGAAACACCTCCATTGCTCTTACCCAAATCAGAGTAAGACATTTTGGCTGATTGATGGGCATGAGGCATATGCAAATTACCAGTTTCAGACTTCTTCAGGTATTTATTTTGCTTGATAGGATTCTGACCACCCTGCATACCAAACAAATAATTTTGATGTTTATCAACATCTTGCTCAATCTGCTGTGGCAACTGGTTTTCTTCATCCATCAACCCATTTGTTGACAAGTTCATGCCAGATAAAGCAGCTACAAGATCTGCAGACTCATTCATACCAGATGAGACACCAGAAAATGAGTTTGGACTAGTTATGCCTCTCTTATCTGAGGTACCAACTCTCCCTCCTCCAATAGGTGTTGGGCAAGGACTAGGAGCTCTAGCGACAAGCTGGGGATCAGGAGTGGTACTTCTAGACAAGGAAGCACCTAGAGCAGCAGCATAAGTATATGAAGAAGGTGGGCCAATGGTTTGGACTGCAGATGAGCTTTGAACATTGGCACCAGACCGTAAATTATCTGCAGATTTCAGCTCCCGCCGCAAATTAGCCAGTTCAGCTTCAGCGGAACCAGTATCAAGGTTCTCATCAAAAGCATTGCGGCTAGCCGGACGAGAAGGGTTCCCAGTGACAGGTGTTGCTCTCCCCAAGTCATCCTGCATATGTATTAAACACTAAATCAGCAGAAAATCAAAATATAATTCAACAAAGAACCACATTGTGCTTTAACACAAATCTCCAACCAAATCTGGCAACTGCAGTTTTCATTTTTATTTTTTCTTAGAAGAAACACATGAATTTTATTAATATAAGAAGAGAGAATAGAGTAGTAAAAACGCTGCCCACAGATCAGGAGAAACCTGGTGAAAGACAAGGTATACCATATCCCATTCATACAAAACAACCTCAATAAACTATATCAAAAGGCTACTCGTATAGAAACAAGAACTCCCGGAAAGATCTCAAAATGTACTAATTTATCCCACAACTCCTTCCCAATTTAGATATACGAAGAAGAAGGATGTGCCTTCAAATTCATTGGAGTTGAAGGACTACAAGGAAGAAAAAAATTTAATCTTATCCCACAAACAATTTGTATATTTTTCTTCACTGTAACTGCAAATATATAGGACGTGCACCAACAAGAATATTCGTAGTAATCAAACACATCAATCGTTCACTGGTAAACACCCTACAAATAGGTATGGTTTAGTGCTAACGCAAACCATATCTATCAACATCAGAGATGAAAACTAGAGTTTACAATCAATTAGAAGAAACAAGAGCCAATTGAAAGTAAGGCAAAACCACTTTGCATCCACCCATGTCCCAAAACATGAATCATGTATCTGAATTTAAATCAAACAAATGAATTTTCAGCAGCGACATTTAACCTAGTATGTGTTATAGTTCGACTGGAAGAAGCAGCGAAACACATTTGTAACTCTTCACGACACAAGTCATGCAGCTAGCTTCCCAACACAGTAACAGTTATAGCACTAAAGGTATGCAATAAAATGTGTCAAAGACCAACAGGAAGTGATAAATGACACAACAGACAAGGAAAATGCATCCAGAAAACTCAAAATTACAGGAACAAATTATAAAGCAGATAATGCAATAAAACAAATACCACTCTTGCAAGCTTCAGTAAACAAAAGATCAGTCAAACACAGTTATTGAGGTAAATCACCTGAAAGATTTCAGCAAGGCTCTTCTGTTTGCTTCCTAGACCTATGCCTGACAAGCCAATGAGTCCATCGCCACCCCAGTCAGCTGAGCCACGGAGTTTCTCCAGATCAACCTCACTCTCTTGTTTCCTTGAATCAAAACCAGGTGGCATCGAAAACAAAGACCTAGTGCCACCACCACCATTATTATCAGCTCCTCTATTTACTTTCCTCCTATCTCCCACCCCACCCAACACTGAACTCTCCCCTCTCAGTCTCTGGGCAAACCTCCAATCCTCCTTCGAGAGCAAAGGAGGAGGAAGCCTCGGGTTCAGATTCACATTCGAGTAATAATACTGAAGATAAGCTGGATCAGACCTCAGCTCCTCCTCCGACATAAAACCATTATTATTTCCAACTTTAGCCCTAGAAAGCTCAGCAAATGGCTGAGTGTTAGCACTGAAACCACCACCAAATAATCCACCAACTGCACTCAACGAACCCTCCACGGTGGGGGGTGCTGAACCACTCCTATACAAGTTAAGCTCCCGCTCGCGATCATCGGCATCTTGCCTACGCTGGTCACGGAGCAACATCCCTATTTCCTTCTCCAAATCATCACCAAAAGACCCCTCGTTGTTGCCTATCATCGGTCTCCTTCCCAATTCAGATAACATTCTCCAAAAACCCTAATTGATCATTCACCCTTCTAACAAACTCCTAAAAAAAAAAAACAACTACCCAGATGCAATAAGCAACCACTTAACCCTAAAACATCCTTGAAAATCCAAACTTTCAAACACATAACAACCTGAACCCCATATTTACAGCCCAAAAAGAGCTCAACTTTAAACCTACAAAGATCAGAACTTTAACCACCTAAACTACCAAAGTTGCAAACATGAATCCAAAACCAGAATACCCAGATGATCAAAGCTACAAATAACAATAAATTGATTTCATAAATCACAGAAACCAAAAATTCGTGCACCCCATGTAACAAAAGAAAAAAGAAAAAAAAAAGTGTTGCAGGAAAACCGAGAAAAAAGAAAGAACAAAACAAACACAGTGAAAATAGTGAGCTGAGACCAAAGATAAGAGGAGAGAGAAGCAAAGAGAGAGATCAATCCGGCGGCGATTGGTTCTTACAAGAACCCTTGTTAGGGTTTTGTTGCAATTCAAAGAGGGGATTAAATACAGTGACAATAAAAATTATTTTTTCACATTTGGTCTTTATATTTTTTTTTTGTTTTTTTTTTGTTTTCAAAAATGAGAAAGAAAAACACTTTTATAACTTTTATTATAAATTTATGTCCTAAATATTAGGGTTAATTGACCAAAACATAACCGACTGATGTTAAAATGATAATAATAATATTAATAAATTTAATTTTTTGTAAAAAAAAAGAAAAAGAAATAGAGAGAGTGAGAGAGAGAAAGAGAAAGAAGAGAAGAGATAATAATGGGTTGATTTCCTCGTGTTCCAAAAGAGGAATCTGTGACTGGCACGTCACCACTTTAGATTCGCTGCTTTTAAAGCCATTTTAACAAAGGCAACAAGTACATATAAAACGTAACCAACCACTTCAAATATCTGAACTACCCTCTCTTTTTTTGCTTTTTTTAGATTTGTGTTTTTTTTTTTTTTTCTTCTCCACTCCTTAGATTTTCTCCACCTCCTTCAAAATCCCAATAATATTTATCTTCCATAATCCAACCACATCGTCTTTATTTATACATTAACTTATTATGTTTATATTGGAATGTGTTAATATTTGAGTTTGTGCACACATAGTCCCTCTTCGCATTTGCTTGAGTTTTTTTTATCTTTTAAAAGTGTAAATAACCATACAAATTGTGCCTGTTTTATCCAACTCTAAAAGTAGTTTTAGCAAAAGTATATAGTAGGGTTTAATGTTTATTTTTTTAAGAAAAAATTGATAGTTATTGACTATATAATGCCGATCCTAGTTACAAGGTAATAGTTATTTGACTTTTCGATGAAACTTCGGGTTTTTTTAATCTAAATATGTGATTTTTATATTAATGTTTTAATTATAGTTTTTGATGCAGTTGTTACTTTGTAAACTTATTTAGTACTTTATTTTGTTTTTATTAGGTAACAGGAGATTTAGACAGATCAAATTTGTTATTTTTACCTTCTTACAACAGAATTTGAGAAGCAGTAGTTATAATAAGTGGAATCTGTTATAGTGGATCTTTTAAGATTTATAACATTAATTTTGGCATGACTTTTCAGACAATGACAAAAATAAACTCTCTGATTATTTATTTATTTATATATCTACTTTTGTGGAGGCAGTTAATTTTTTTTTTTTTTTTTGTACAGTTTGGAAGTGGTGAAACATTGAGGTGCCAATCAATTAACTAAACAAAGTAGGAGTATGACTTTGTTTCCTACCGAAACCAAGTTGTTATTATGAATAAAAACACCCCATTTCAATAATTAAAAAAATTTGATTTTTGTTGTTGTTATGCATACACCATAACTAATTGAAGTGGGTATTTTTTTAGGTTCTATTATTAGCATGTTAGGTATTTAAACTTGTAATGTTGCATGGTTGACAAGTAGTGATCGGAAAGAAAAGGGAAAAAAAAAAAAAGCATTTTATATGTTAGGTTTTGAAAACTACGTGGATCATGTATTGATATATTATGTCAACACACTTATAGTTAGAGATATTGAAATAAATGTACATTTTTCAAAGATATTAAGACAAAAAAAAAAAGCTATAACAAACCTATTTGAGGTTTGTTATTTTACAGGCGATACCAATTTTATAAAAAATTGACAGCGAACCTTCCTGCTGTAGTAGCCAAAATATGTCTGACCCAAAGTATGTCCCAAAGACAAAGCCCAGAAGCTAAAAATTGGACTACTATTCTCATGTAGTACGATGATGGACCAGTACGAAGATCATGATTGTCGCACGACATACATTCGACATGAAGCACTCTCATGTAGTACGACGATGGACCAGTACGAAGATCTTATTGTCGCACGACATATATTCGACATGAAGCACTCTCATGTAGTACGACGATGGACCAGTACGAAGATCTTATTGTCGCACGACATACATTCGACATAAAGCACTCTCATGTAGTACGACGATGGACCAGTACGAACTAGATACCAAGATCTGAAAACGCGCATGCCAATCTCGGTTCCGCACTAGATACCACGATCGAACGAACCATTCCCATGGTATTTGTCCAATGGCCAGCTGTGTGGAAGCCAACAAAACTCGAAGTCGAGCCAATTTCGGACAAGCTAACTTGGATTACCCCGATCTACGACTACCTGAGGGACGAAACCCTCCCATCTGACAAGATAGAAGCACGAAGAATTAAGGTTAAGGCTGCCCGATTTTCCATAGTAGAGGGTCAACTTTACAAGCGATTCTACTCCGGGCCCTACCTCAAATGTATCGACCCAACCGAAGCTCAGCAGGTACTCAAGGACTTGCACGAGGGGCAATGTGGGAACCACTCGGCCGGGATAAGCCTAGCCAACAGAGCAATCACGGCTGGGTATTACTGGCCGACAATACGGTCCGAGTCGCACGACCTCGTCAAAAGATGTGACCCGTGTCAGCGCTTCGCCCACGTTTCACATCAACACCCAGAAAGACTCCACCCTATCTCAGCACCATGGCCCTTCATGAAGTGGGGCATGGACATAGAAGAAAAATGCCCGTCGCTATCGAAGGTAAGGTCTACATGTTAGCCGTGACCGATTACTTCACAAAATGGGTTGAAGCCGAGTCATATGTGAGAATCAAAGACTCCGAAGTAAAGAGCTTTATTTGGAAAAATGTCATATGCCGCTACGGAGTTCCAAAAGAGATAGTCACTGACAATGGCTCACAATTCATATCATACGACTTCCAAGACTTTTGCGACAAGTGGAACATCAAACTAAGCTATTCGAGCCCAAGATACCCTCAAGCTAACGGACAAGCAGAATCCACCAACAAGACAATCATGTCCACCCTCAAGAAGCGACTCGACCAATACAAAGGAAAGTGGGCCGACGACCTACAAGGTATGCTGTGGTCTTACCGTACGACGGTCAGAACATCAACAGGGGAGACGCCATTCTCCCTATCTTACGGCTCAGAGGCCGTCATAGCAACAGAGGCTGACTACCCCTCTTATAGGATACGACACGCGACAGAAGAAACAAACAACAGAGAGTTGCTGAGAGAACTCGACACAATCGACGAGCGTCGCGACAAGGCTGCAATTAGATTGGCCGTATACCAACAAAGAGTCGCCCGCCATTATAACAGAAACATTCGTCTCAAGTCATTCTATATTGGAGATTGGATCCTTCGCCGCGTGTTCCAAAATACAAAGGAAAAAGGAGCAGGTAAACTCGGTCCTACGTGGGAGGGACCATACCAAATCACCAAAGTAGTTGGACATGGAGCCTACAAACTACGATGTACAGATGGCATGGAGATCGACAACAGCTGGAACGCATGCCATCTAAAACAATATCAGTTCTAAGAATTTCGAACTTTATCACTCTAACCTTTTTATGTACATGGAACTCAATTACTCATCGGAGGGTCGTTGGTAAACCCAGCGGCCGACCCTAACCCTTTTATGCAGGTCAGCATTGCTGAGCGTACCCGAGTTGAGAGAATCTTTTTTCATACCGCACAAACTACGCACTTAATCAAAGTTGTAGCATGAAACTAAGAAGTTACACACTCCAACTGGGGCAATTCAATATCATAAAAAGCAAAGTCTATGACACGACCTGCTTTCAAGGTCTCCATCTCCAAATGGTCACACGACCCGCATTCAAGGTCACGGACCACGACCTGCTTTCAAGGTCTCCATCTCCGAATGGTCACACGACCCGCATTCAAGGTCACGGACCATGACCTGCTTTCAAGGTCTCCATCTTCAAATGGTCACACGACCCACATTCAAGGTCACGGACCATGACCTGCTTTCAAGGTCTCCATCTCCAAATGGTCACACGACCCGCATTCAAGGTCACGGACCACGACCTGTTTCAAGGTTTCCGTCTCCAAATGGTCACACGACCCGCATTCAAGGTCACGGACCACGACCTACTTTCAAGGTCTCCGTCTCTAAATGGTCACACGACCCGCATTCAAGGTCACGGACCACGACCTGCTTTCAAGGTTTCCATCTCCAAATGGTCACAAGACCCGCATTCAAGATCACAGACCTTGACCTATTTCAAGGTCTCCATCTCCAAATAGTCACACGACCCGCATTCAAGGTCACGGACCACGACCTGCTTTCAAAGTCTGCATCTCCAAATGGCCACATGACCCACACTCAAGGTCATGGACCGCGACCTACACTCGCGCTCGTAAATAAAAATGCATTACCATAATAATCATGTAAGGCGTACGACAATAAAGAAAATCATAAACATCATATATTAAAAACCTCGTTCAACAAAAGCCTTCATAAATATTAAATTAAAAAATATATATATCGTTCGATAAAGCATCATATATTACAACCCCTTATGGGGCAAGATCATCAGGCTCTCTAGTCGGCTGAGCAGCCAAAGCTACGACGGTCGAGCCTTCTGGAGGAGGAAAGACAGACTCTTCGCCAACAGTTTTGTTATCAGTCGCGTCGACGTGCTCATCGGCTTCGTCTTCTCCATCAGAAAGCGTCAGCTCCTCATGGTCGGCAATCCAACTGTCGACCTTCCACTCCGTCGCACGACCGTCCCGGTACTCCCTCATCAGGTCTGCACGGGTCTTGATGACAGTATCAAGGACATTATCCTCCGCTTTGTCGTACAGAGAGTCGTAGTCCGCCTCCTTGGCCTTCAGCTTGGCTTGTAGTAAGTCGACGCTCGACTTTAGTTTGTTCAGTTCAAGAGTCGCCTCAACCGCGCGACTCGACGCTTCAAGAGCTATTTTCTTGGCTTCCATGTTTGAAGCTTTCAGTTTGTCATTGTCAAGCTTCAGACTCTGATTGCTCGACTTCAGCTCCCTCACCTTCTTAAGGGCAGAGCCAAGCTCTTCTTTCAAATGAACGTGGGACTGAAAAGCCTGCAAGAATTTAAACACTTAGAAAAAATTGGAAAGTACACAAAAAAGAGCATATCGGTCGTACGACTATACCTGAAAAAGGTGGCCAAGACCCCAATCAGCAGCTTGAGAGAGGCCCATCTCCTTCAAACGATTCTTGTCCTCAGGCAGAAGGAGCCGCTCAACCTGGGGGAGGATCGACCTAACATCAGAATACGCAGAGGCATCCTGCGGGAAGACAAGGTCGACCGACGCGTCGACCCCCGAAAGTTGAATCCTACCTTCTCCATTTTTTTCCAGTTGAAGAAACATCAAGGGAGGTCTTAGCTCGACTTGATGGAGGTGGAGGTGGAGTGGAAACCGCTTGGTCGCTCGACTGAGCCTTTTTCTTCCCCTTCCTTTTCTCTCTGAGCCTCCTCATCGCATCATCAACACCAGGAGCGGCGATCTCTCCAGCCATGATGTCAACTGCAAATCGTCGCTCGACGTATGAGATTGGGGTCAGAAATCTTGTGCCGTACAGTCGCTCGACACAATGTCTGACCCTGACAAACTCCACTAAGTACTTGAATGCAGGGTAGGGGGTACCTGGCTCGTTGATCACACTGAACTTCCAGAGATGACTCGGACGAAGATTTTCCTCCGACAAAATATTCCTCCAACTCCGCTCCTTAACGTCGTACAACAGCACCTTCTCTGTACGCGTCACACACGTTAAGCCAACGATTGCTTGAGGTGATCCTGTGTTCACTGCAAAACAAATAAAGATAATAGTTAGTAAAAGTAAAAACTTAAGACAGTCGAACGACGCGACTGAATTAAAGACCCACCAGCCTTGGACCAGGTCGCACGAACAACCGTATCCCCAAGAGGCCAATCGACAAGTAGGCCCATCGCAAAGAAGTACCTATCCTTCCACAACCTATCATTTGTCATTAACTCCGTGATAAGGTGTGTTCTGTTGGGCCGGAGGTTCAAATTATAACGACCCTTCTCTGTGTCGTGCTCCCGCACGGTGTACGTGTAGAACAGGTTAGGCAGCTCGAAGACTATTCCCTTCCTCATACACAACAGATCTAGCCTCAGCAGGATCCTCCAACTGTTGGGCATCAGCTGCCCTGGGGCAAAGCTCGAAATGGTCGAGCACTTTCCGCAGTAGTCCGACTACTGGTAACCTGAATCCAACCCGCTGAAACGGAAACTCATAGAAACAGGTCCATCCTGGGATGTCCCAATCTGGCATCTCCTCCTTATGCGGCGCCCTCAGTGCGACACCATCAGGTATGCCATAACTGAAACGTAAGCGTATAATGTCGTCCTCTGTTAGCACGCTGGCTGGGTTACTCAAAAACAAGCCTAGCGGCCTACTAGGTCCCATTGGACATGGGCCAGCTGCGTCGCCCGGTAGCTCGACTAGGGGAATCCCCATAGGAATGTCGTCTGTTACGCGCGATGTACCCGCAAGAGAGACAGTCGCAGTGTCGTACGACGAGGAAGCCACTGTCACCTCAGCACTTGCTGCCTCCAACTCTCCCCATGAGTCGTACGACAGATCTATTGGATCGTCGTATCCACGCCCAGAGGTACTGGGAGGACTCTCATCACCTCGACTCGACATCGAAACCTACAAGTCGAACGACAGTCGGTTAGTAATTATAACCTAAACCAAAGACCTTGCACGACCTAATATCAGCTCCCAAGACTGTTAAGAAGGTCGTGCGACCTATATGTCTTGGCTACTGTCGTGCGACCTAGACACTACAAACAGGTTTTATACAAACCTAAGTCGTGTTTTTCGATCTAAAACCAAAATTTTTAAATTTCTTCTCGAAAGTTACTCAAGAACACAAAAAATACCCAGAAACTGAAATGTAAAATATAGGAAACAAATACGGAGAGAACAGAAAAACTTACCAAGTAGAGTAAAGACGATCGCCGCTTCGCCGGAATAGACGTGAAAGAGGGCCAAAAACAGCAGCTAAGACGCCGGGAATAGGAAACGCAACGACTGGTTCTAGAGAGAGAAAGAAAAATAAAGAGAAGGCAAAGAATTGAAAATGAAGAAGAAAGAGGAAGGGCGGCAATTAAAAAGATGCATGCGCTGACGTGTCAGCATTTCATTGGACACACACTCCTGTAACCGTATCATTAGCCAAGCATGCACGTTGCCCATAAAGCCACATTTATTTCAGGCGCAAATATCGAGGAGTCATTTGAAGACCAATCACTCCTCCTTTAAATGATATTGTCGTACGACAATGGCAAAACTTATGCATTATTTTCTACTCACAAACACTGATACGTTCTCTCAGAAGGACAGAGTCGTGCAACACTATGGAACCAGCATTAGAGTTCACGCATACATATCCGTATCTACATATCGTACGACGCAAACCCCTTGGTTTTTCTAATCCAATGCGTTTGGGGGCAAACTGTAGTAGCCAAAATATGTCTGCCCAAAGTATGTCCCAAAGACAAAGCCCAGAAGCTAAAAATTGGACTACATTCTCATGTAGTACGACGATGGACCAGTACGAAGACCATGATTGTCGCACGACATACATTCGACATGAAGCACTCTCATGTAGTACGACGATGGACCAGTACGAAGATCTTATTGTCGCACGACATACATTCGACATGAAGCACTCTCATGTAGTACGACGATGGACCAGTACGAAGATCTTATTGTCGCACGACATACATTCGACATGAAGTACTCTCATGTAGTACGACGATGAACCAGTATGAAGACCATGTTGTCGCACGACATATATTCGACATTAAACACTCCCATTTAGTACGACTTGTGTTGCATGTCCCACGCATCCGAGTAGCATCAAGGGATATAACTCAGTATCCACGCTTAGAAGAGCTCCTATGTAGCATGACATGCCCTTCTCATGTCGACATCCAATCAGCACATCATACGACACGCAATCATGGTCCAGATTGACAAAACCTACATGTCGTACGACATAGAATCTCCGTCATTCTGAGGGAGACCAGATTATGATCTACTTTAAAACGGGTCCTACAAAGCCATAATGACACTTGATGGCAGCCCGATCAAAAGAGGCACCCAGATGCTTTCTTGGTGGAAGACAGAGAAGAGAGAATGATGAGATCCCTCAAAAGGGAGAAGCATCAGTCTCCTATAAAAATAAGGATAATCCCTCATGAGAAAAGGAGGGAGGAAAAAACTAAGATCCAAAAGGCTATCAATACTAAAACCATACCCTCCGGCCATTGTTCATCTTCTCCGATTACCCTCCGACCTCACACCTCCTCTGATTGAGGAGGCCTCAATCACAAACAATACAGGAAGCATCCTTCACTCATCATTATTTACCAGCATACTATATTTATTAGCACTTGCTAACTTGACCGTCGGAGTGACTTTGGCCGGCACCACCCCGGTGTCCCAGACGTTCTGCGGGTCACGTGCGTTCTGTCTTTGCAAGTTGTAGTGCCCCGTGTCCCCGAGCGATTTTTGAGGACTACACCTGCCGTTACTATTGACCATTAAAGATAATCGTTAACCGTTTTAAAGTTCAAAAAGACCAAAATACCCCTAATTAAAAAATGACAAATTACAGCGAACCTACCTGAGGATTGCCATTTTACAGACAGAAACAACTTTATAAAAAATTAACAAAGAACCCCTCTGTCGTTACTGTTGACCGTTAAAGATAATCTTTGATCGTTTTAAAGTTTAAAAAGATCAAAATACCCATAATTAAAAAAATTAAAAATTTAAAAAAAAACAAAGGGTAAATTACACTAATGTTTCTCTTATTTTTTAAAAAATAAATAAAAAGAAATTTAATGGATCTCCAATATTCATTAATATTGATGGACGATGGAGATCATATTAAAAAAATAATTTTTAAAAAAAATAACAATTATAAAAATAAAAAAATAAAAAATAAATTTTAGTTGGATGGAGATGAAGATCCAATCGATCGTCCATCAGGATGAATAGTGGCGATCCCAATATAAAAATTAAATCTCCATCAAGATCAAGAAAATTTTGAAAAAGTAAAATCTCCATTACTAGAGATTGGTTATATTGAGTAATTTATTTTTTATTTTTTTATCTTGATGATGATCCAATTTTCAGATTAGATTTCCACCGTCCATCAATTCTGATGGATGGTCGAATTTAATTTTAGTGCAATTATATTGTTTTAAATTTTATTGTTTAAATTAATTTAATTTGTCCTTTTTTAATTAATTTTATTGTTTTTAATTTTTAAAAAAAAAAATAAGAGAAATTTTAGTACAGTTCACCCTTTATTTTTTTAATTTTAATTTTTGGTCTTTTTGAACTTTTAAAACGGTCAACAACTATATTTAACGATAAACGGTAACGGTAAGGGGGGTTCACTGTCAATTTTTCATAAAATTGTTTCTGCCTATAAAATAACAAACCTCAGATAGGTTCACTGTAATTTCTCCAAAAAAAAAAAAAGAAATGATACTTATAAACTTGGAATTTGATTTGATGAGTAGGTTGTATGAGTGAGGTCAAAATTTGATATTGGTTAGAGTACAGTAAAGAATATATTAAAAAAAAGAAAAAAAATATTAATGTCACCTACAGTATCATAATTTTACACTAATTGCATATCTAATTTTGTTAGTGGATGGATTGGACACCCTAAATCCAATAAACTCCCAAGTATTATTATTATTAAAGAGAAATATTTTTTCAACAAAAAAAAAAACACACATAAATAATGAACTTACAATCATATTGATATCAATACAAGAGATTTATCATTTAACATTTTAGGGAATTAGATATTTTTTTTTTTAAGAATGAATATATATAAATTAAGAAACACAGAAGTGGTGTTAAATCATTTTCATTTATCGCCTCCAATAGACTAAGATCTTCACTCTTTAACTATCATGTATTGATTGCATTGAATTTAAAATGTCAAACAATGAAGTTAGATGTTGGCAAAATAACCAAGCATCCCTATCAATATTTACATTGTTATAAATGCAATAGGGAGGCCCATCTCATCTATCATCTTAAATGTATGCACATTCTCATATGTTTATTATTATTATTAAATGTGAATTTTTTTTTATTTATAATTTTTAATATCTTAGTAGATAATCCTATGTAGATAATAATTAATTTTGACACGCCTCTATTTTTTAAATAAACTCAAAGTTGAATATATACATTAAAGTAGAATTCTTCGATTTTTTTGTTTTGTGATATAAAATTAGAAGTAAGAGGCTCGTAAATGTTAATTAATATAGAAGTGAATGTCAATAAGACAAAGAAACATAAAACTTTTCTAAATATTATAGTCGATGAGAAGTTTTAATTTAAGTGAATTAGTTGAAGTACTACAATTAATAAAAATGTTTAATGTTAGTATATATTGGATTTTTTTATATAAAAAAATATTAAGAACTTAGTGCATACATGACTTTGTGGATAAAATACCCTTGTCCATCTACATTGAGCCAAATATTCTCAATTTCTCATAGTTATAGATAGTCATATATGAATAATAATTTTCTAAAGTCACTACATATAAAATGTTTACAAAATGTATTTTTAAAATAAAAATAAGTTTATAAATATCATTAAATATCAACTACTGAATAATAATGTTAATTTTTATCGTTCGATGTAATTTAATGAAAAAGACATTCATTCAACCTGACAATATAAAAGTTGAAAGTGCCACACCATTATTAATATTGTTAGAATAGTATGAATATTAATGGTTGTGTCAACTTACAGTGATGTCAACATCGGAGGTGGTTATAATAAAATTGTGATGGTATTCTTCCATTTTATGAATAAGCTGTTTCTCTTATTTTATAAGGTGAAAATTATTTTGGTCTCTAATTTTTTTTTATATTATTACTTTTTGATCGATGTTTGCATTTTTAGTTCGTGTGCTCTCTAACTTTTAAAAATCCATCAATTTAGTTCTTTGATCAAATTTTTTACAGTTAAATATGATAAAATATACACATTGACCATTTTATCCTTAACTTCAAATGATTAAGTAAAAATTACGATTTTACCCTCTATTTTTTAAAATTTAATAAATTAACTTTAATTTATACATCCAATAAGAATATAACATGTGTACGAAAAAAATTAAAATTATAAAATACACAAAATTAATAAGAAAAATCTTTAAATATAAAAAATACGTAAATAAATTAATTAATACTAAAATTAAAAATCTTTAAAAAATAAAAAGAAAATTAGTACAATAATTACTAATTTGTAATAATTTAATAATTTAAAATAACTCTTCAAATTAATATTACAATATTAAAATAAATTTTATATATATAAATAAATTATAATAAATTAAAAGTTAAAAATAAAATAAATTATTAAAAATAATAAAAAAGTTATTTTTTTAAATGTTAGGAGAGGAGAGGAGATATTATTATTTTTAAAAAATTATAAATTTTTAATTATTATTTTAAAAAATAAAGAAATTATTAAAAGTAATTTTTAATTATTTTTTTAAAAAATTTATATTTTTTCTATTTTCAGATTTTATTTTTATTTAATAATTATTTTATTTTTTTAACTTTAATTTTTATTTTATGTATAAAGAGTGAAATACCCCTAATATCATTAAGTTTGATTAACTGTTGACTAAAAAAAAGACTAAATTGATGGATTTTGAAAAAGTTAGGGGCCACGCGAGCTAAAAGTGGAAACATCAGTCAACAAGTAATATTTTAAAAAAAGTTAAAGACCAGAATGATTTTTGCTCTATTTTATAACAAATAAAGATAACCCTTTTTTATTTTTATTTTTTGTGAATGATTAAGCATGTGCCCAACATTAGTGAAAGGGATTTTATATTTAATAGCAACGGTGAGAGAGACTTGAAAGTTATTCAATTAACATAAAACTTATTTAAATGTGAAGTGGGTATAAATATAATAGACATCTTATTGTAGTTTCTATAGATCTTTTTGTGCACGGTCAGCTTTTTTTTTTGACCTTTCTGGTCATGCATATCTTAAATTTCTGGTCATGTATATCTTATTGTAGTTTCTTGTTAAGTTATTGAAAGGTTAGAAATATATTGTAGATTAATTCCACTAACACTACCTTTGTCTTTGTTATCATCAGAACATATCTAAAGAATATACCCCGAAACATGAATGGACTATGCGTATTAACCACACCCTATACTTTGATGCCATTTTCTACATAAAATAGATTAGTAAAATATTATTGTTCGCTCGAATCTCTTGTATTTTTTATTATAAATAATACGTTTATCTGAAAACGATCTAGGCCACTAGGCAATTCACAGTTAAAACATAGGAAGAACCGATTAAATTTTACCGAATGATTGATATTAAAGATTATTGGATTGGATTGGATTCATGTGACAATTACTACAAATTATCTACGCTAATATCGCCATGTGGGTAAGTTGCCATGCTTTGACGTCATTTTCTTCAATCATAAAATAGATATATATATAAATAATTAACCATGTAATTTTTATTTTTATTTTTTTTTAAAAGAAACTATATTCAAACACCACAAGGGCAAAAGAAAACAGAAGAATCAACCTCAGAAAGTTTCCTCAACTGAGGAGGAAAAACAGACTCCCACACAGTGGAGCTAAAACAATCTAATGCCTATTTGATAATACTATGAGCAACCATGTTGCTCGATCTAGAAGAATAAGAAATAGATGCAAAATTATCACTATTGCAAGTCACATTAATATCATGGATAATATTGCCAATATCACACCTGGAGAAAGAAGCAGCCTTGCACATGTTCACTACATTCAAGGCGTCCGATTCAATGCACAAAGAAAACAAGCCTTTCTTGACAGCCAATTGGGTACCCAGAAGGATTGCTTTGGCTTCAACAACAGTAGCTGAGGCAGCTGAATTTACAACCAAACCAGCAGCACACACTAGAATACCAACAAAATTACGAACAACAATCTCAATCCCAACCTGGCCACAGCTGCTGTTGAATGCAGCATCAACATTCATCTTCAAGAAACCTCCAGCAGAAGGGCACCAAAAAAAAGGTAAAGAAGCAGAAAAACCTGAAGCATGACTGCTCTGGTTAGCTGAGGAGAATTCTGCCATGTAAAGCCCAACTCTCTGCCAACAGACAACAGTCTTCAGGAATCAGACCTTTTACACCATGAACCAGCTAATTTCGCTTGTTCCAGATAAACCAAGCTGAAACAACAAACTGGGCAGCTAACTCCTTTCCAAAAACATAACACACATAAGCTAATCTGTCAATAAACTGAACAAACCTCAACCTCATGCACCCATCTAGAAAAGGATAGCTAACCCAAGCACTCTTAACAGCAGTACAACCCTGAAGGGCATGGTCCACAGATTTGGGAAACAGACCATACAAACCACAAATATTGGAAGGAACAATCTTCCTAAAACACAATAAAGCTTTAGTCAGGAGGGTATCACAACAGGTCCTCTAACAAAACACCCTTACTTTACTAGGCACATTAAGATTCCAGAGAGTTTTCCATAGAAAAAAGGGGCCTCTAGATCAGGAAAGCTGAGCAGGAATCTGTTTTTGGAAACAATTTTATAAGTGTTTTTCAGGGAAAAATTACCTTTGAAATCATAGTGCCACTGGAGTGTATCAGCAGACCTGTGGATGCTAAGCAGGATCTACAAAATAGACTCTGCCTCTTCTTCAACAAAGCTGCTCCTAGATAGGGGCTAAATTCCAGGAACCAGGCTGAGATATCAAATCAGCAACCTTTGCATCAGCTGGGAGAGTATTTGGATAAAAGACCTTGAAAGTAGACTCCTTAGGCATCAACTGATCCTTGTAGACCGAGATACGTGATCCATCATATATCCTCCAACGAATGCGCTTCCTCAACACTTCACGACCCCAAATAATATACCTCCAAATAAATGAGGGCTGCCTAACAATAGAGAAATCAAGGAAATTTGAATCCGAGAAGTATTTAGCTTTCATGATTCTAGCCATAAGGGAGAGAGAATGAGAAAAAAGCCTTCAACCTTGTTTCGTGATCATGGTTTGGTTGAAGGCGCAAATATCCCTGAAGCCCATCTCCCCACTCTCTTTTGGGGCACGCATCTTCCTCCAAGCATACTAGTGAGCTTTCCTTTTGTTGCTCGAGAATCCCTATCAAATATCAGAGTATAAACGATATAATTCTTAACACAATGAAGAAGGGAGTCGAAAGCAACTCATTGTATATGTTGGGACCACCTGTGCCACTGCCTTGATAAGGATTTCTTTGCCACCACTCGAAAACAACTTGTGTTTCCAACCTTGCAACTTCTGCCACACTTTATCCTTAAGGGACCCAAAGACTTGCATTTTATTCCTCCCAATAATAGAAGGAAGGTCCAAGTACTTAGCATGACAAGAGACCACTTCCATGCCAAAAATATGTTTCACAACATCTTTGATATTTGCTGGAGTATTAGAGCTGAAGGATAGAGCAGATTTTTTAAAGTTGCTTGCTTGACCCGACACATTTTCGTATAGCAAAAAGATCTTTTTGAGCTGATGGCACTCCTCCCATGAGGCTCTAGTAAATATCAAGCTATCGTTAGCAAAAAACAAGTGAGAAATCACCAGAGCAGCTTTAGTAACTTTGATCTCATGGACCAAATCCAAAATTTTCAGCCTGAAAAAAGAGAGCAAACAGCCCTTCAGCGACCATCAGAAATTGATATGGTAAGAGATGACAGCCTTGTCTAAGCCCCCGAGAAGGAATTACCCTACCTTTAGCTTCACCGTTGATAAGAAACTCATATCTAGCTGAAGAAACACACTTCATGATGTTTGGAATCCACCCCTCCTCGAATCCCAAACATTCCATCACTTTATGCAAGAAACACCATTCAACTCTGTCATATGCCTTGCTCATATCGAGCTTCAAGGCAATTTAACAAACCCTACCCTTCCTTCTATTTTTCAAAGAGTGCAAACTGATAGGCCTGAAGTTACAAGCCCTCACGGGGACATTAACCTTCAGAATGAGGACCACTACCGTTTCTCCTATAGGATCCAAATCAACCCCTTTATTGAGCACCTCAAGAACAACCTTTGAGACTCTCAGGCCTCACCAAGTCCCAATATTTTTTTATAGAAGAGAGCCGAAAGATCATCCAGACCAATAGACTTAAGGGGGGCCATATGGTTCAGAGCCTTTCAAACTTCAGCTGAGCTAAACCTGGCACTAAGCTTAGCGCTCATATCAGGGGTAATTTTCCTCGACAAGGAACAACAAGCCTCTTCAATCTTCGAAAGCGATGGAGAAGAACAAAACATCCCATTGTAAAAGCTGGAAACAATAGTTTCTACCCCTTCTGGAGTGTCCTGCCAGCTCCCATCCTCATCCATTAAGCCCACAATATGATTCCTTTTTCTCCTAGCCGAAGCCTTTACATGAAAATAACAAGAATTTTTGTCCCCTACTTTCAGCCACAAAGCCCTCGAGCGTTGCCTCCAGAACAGCTCTTTATCTTCCAAAAATCTGTTCATTTTGAATTCCAACTCTCTAGTTCTGTTCAAAGAGCCACTGCTACCATCTTCTAATTGCCTAAGTTCTTTCCTCAGAAGATTGAACTCCGCAATCCTATATTTTTTCAGTTTTCTACTCCAAGAGCTCAACAAGATAGCCACAGTTGAAGAGCAGCTCTGTACACCCTGTACTATACTGCTGAAACAGTCCGAAGACCAGGCATGTTTAACAATTTTTTTACACTCTTCCTCCTTAATCCAGCCCTTTTCGAGGTGAAAACGAGATCTCCATACATTCAGCCCACTATTACAACCAGAAGGTTTAGAAATTCCCGAAATATGCAACGGACTGTGATCCAAACCTAATCTATTAAGGTGATCCACACAAGCCGAAGGAAACATCGAACGTCAACTCATGTTACACAGCATCCTATCTAGTCTTTCTTGAATGAAGTTCTCCCCAACTTGGCGATTTGACTAAGTAAACCTACTACTCTTGAATCCCAAATCAAGTAAACCACAACCATCAACCGCATCTCTAAATCAGCCATTGCTCTGAAGCTTCTACAACGACCACCTTCCTTTTCTTCGTTTTTGAGAATCTCATTAAAATCCCCGCCTATGATCCAAGGCAAAGAAAAGAGACCCTCTAATCTAAGTAACAAATACCGCGAATAAAATCTAAAAGCAAGATTAGGCTCCCCATAGAACCTAGTGAAGCGCCATCTCGAGCCCTCACAATTCCTGACAATCGAATCCACATGACCCTTCGAAAGGATTTAATCTCAACCTCAATATCGTTTTTCCACAACAGGAGCAAACCACCATCAAAACCATCTTTATCCACTGAAAAACAACTTTCAAAACTCAAACCAATCCTAATTCCCTCAATCGCACCATGATCCAAATGTGTCTCCGAGAGAAATACTAACAAGGGGTTTTCCCTGCAAAGCAACTTCCGTAAGGCTCTGAATGTCCGGGGATTACCTAAACCCCGGACATTCTAGCATAGGCTTTTCATGGTTGTCGGTGATGCTGAATTTCAGCTACCGCCGACTGGTCATGACTGACCAAACCTTTTCCGCACTTCCTAGCAGGAGACTCCTCCCTACCACTATCAACATCTCTTTTACCCAAACCCTCCATAATAGTGTTGTTGCAAGACCCTCTAAATTTCACCCTGGCCAGTCTTTTCCACTTTCTAACTCTAAAGCTAGATACTTTAGCACTCTCCTCTCCTACTAAAACTGAACCAGCAGCTGAAAATTGAGCCTCTAATTCACCAGAAAAAACATGAGTAGAGGGAGTAACACGACTCGACAGATCAGATTTTTTAACATTCAACATAACACTAAAGATAAATGATCCCATAGCAGCAACAAAGTTATCTTTCACAACTTCATCAAAAGATCTCTCAATACCACAATCAATTTTATGAATAGAAGAACATCCCTTTTTCCCTTTTCGAGCCATGATCAGAAAATAACGATTGAATCTCTTCTCCCCCAGATTCTCCTTAAAGGACAGTTCCTGCTTCAAATCAGTATCCTGAGCCACAACAGCCTTCTTAGTAGAGCTAGGAGCTGAAACAACCAAGTCTTTATCAACAAACACATCTACTAGTATAGAACCAGTAAACTCTTACCTACACCCAAGCCTACTTTCCGAAGCAGAGGTAGAATTTTCCTTCCCCTTAACACTGTCAGCTACATAGGGAGTAAGTTTTGTCAAGCCCTCATCACCAACACCCCTATTCACAGTAGAGTTTGGATTAATATTCTCCTTACCTCGCCCAGACTCTGCAGAATCACCTTTAAAATTATTCCTACCCTGAGATCTGACAGGAGGACTTGTAGCTCTCATCAAACTTCCTAATTTAACCTGAGATCCTTTAACAATATTATCTGGACATTCCCTAATCAAATGACCCACCTTACCACAAAAGTAACAAAAATTTGGTAAACGTTCATATTTCAACACTACCACACAAACTTTCTTAAGATCACCCATCAACACCCTCAGACCCCTTTTCAGAGGCTTACCTACATCAACTACCACCCTTACTCTCACAAACTTCCATAAGCAATCACCACTGGATCCAGGATCCACCTCAATCACAGAACCCTGCCCCCACCAAATAAAAAAAAAAAAAAAAACAAACCCACCTTACGACTCATACAAGTTAGAGGTAAATTATGTAATTGAATCCACATAGGAGAGAAATGAAAATCAGACTCAGAAATCTTACCAATACCCTTAGCCTCATAAAGAATCAGAAGGTACTTATCGAATCACCACGGACCCCCCTCCAGTATCCTCTTCATGTCCCAAGCATAACTGAAGCGAAATACAAACACATTAGTACCGATGGCTTTAGTCTCAAACTCTTTCATAGTTCTCCAAATTTTTGGGATCGTCGATTAAAAGGCTTCACGATTGATCTCTCTGTTTGCGATTAGCTTCCCAAACAGGCACATGGAAACCGATTTCAAATCTCGTTCCTACAGAGAAAGACCCACCCTCGTAATTGTCTCGTCCTCATCTGTTAAGGACAAATGCTCGCAGCATCTAGATAGTTCCTCAGTCTCCATCAGTAGCAAAGCTGAAGAAAAACTAGGAGGGAAACATCCAAGAAAGGATGAGAGCTACACGCATTAAGCATGAAATCTGTTTTCACTTGGTTCAGCTCTAGAAGCTTTAGAGAGAAAGCTCTAGAGAGAAACGAAGAAAAGACTATAAGTTGTGATAATAACCATGTAATGTTAAACATGGTTATTTGCTCCAATCCATTCTCCTAAAGCTTATATTTTTTATTTTATGATAAATAATCCGCTTGTTTAAGTTGATTTAATTGATATTAGAGACCATTAAATTGCAGTCACGGGAACACGATACAATAAGAGCATCTCCAATGCAAATATGTATTTTTGAATATCTAAATAGTGCTACATCAGTATTTCTAAATAATATGAATCTACCTTGTCAAAAAAATTATAGAAATGCATATTAACTTCTCTAATGTGAATATCTAAACAGTAATTTTAAACCAATCACTATAAGTCATTTATTACATTCTCTCTCCATTCAATATGATAATTAAATGCATTGACAAAATGATAAAATTTTATTGGTGGAAAAAGTTAGAAATCATAGTCAGCATATCAAGGAGGATATCTACAATTAGAAACTCTACTTGATATTCTCTAACTTTTTTTTTTTGCCACATCATATCAATATTAAAGTTAGATAATTGCTATTGGAGGAATGTTTTCTTAACTTTTTCAATATGGATCCTATGTAGCATTCAATTTTCTCTAAATACATAATAGAATTGGAGATGCTCTAAGTCAATAACTACAAACTATCTGTTGATATTACTATGCGGGTAGGTTAGCTAAACCCATCAAACGGATAAAACTGATTTTGATTGATAGATTGTATTGGATCCGGAGGGTCCATCCTTTGAAAAAGATAGTACTTCTATAAGAAACTACATTTTCACTTTGACAATGTCAGGCCCAATACATGAAATTTAGACCCAATACCAATAATGATTGGGCCCAGGAGTGACCATTCGATCACATTTCATTATAACGGTCCTTATTCGAAAACGACACCGAACCCACATCAAATTTATCTGATCTATGACTTTTGTGTCAACGACCACCAATAGATGTCCAAGTCGTGTTGTTGTTTGGTGGTGGTCAATTTCATGAGAATTTATGTGGCTACTTGTGAGATTTTGAAAAAGCAACTTTTTCTTGGAAAAGTGTGGGGGTGATGGGGTGAGAGATTCTATTTAGCACCACCTTTCTATCTTTTCTATCTTTTTATATTTCGAAATTGTTCTAATATTCTCTATGTTGCTTGAATTTTATGGTGAGTTTGCATATATAAACATTTACGATGGTAGCATTCAAAATTGTGTATTGTGAATGTAAAGAAATTACTAGACCATTTGATTTGAGTTGACACATAAAGGCTCTTCTATTGATCGGCACCGGTGGCTCATGCTCAAGTAAAATGAGCCAAAAAGACCAAAAAAGTAAAATAAAATGAAGGCATATATTATGATGCAAGAGATGCAAATGAACACACACAACTTTTAAAGCGTGCAAAAATGAACATATAAATAGTCTCTATGATCTTTAAGGAATTGAAGACAAGAAGAAGAGACAATCATGAGTGGGCACCTAACTGTTTCTTCCTTTTGATCTGTCCTTCAGAAAAAGAAAAACATTTTCAAGAACCAACTATGCATACTTTTCTTGGCATCTCCTTAATAGGAAGAAGATGCTTGTGGTGTCTTTCTCTCTTTGACAAATAATAATGTGGCTTATTTGTAGCAACAAGTGACAATTGCTCTATGGTTAGAACGGATGGTCTCGTTTTTTACACTATCATGCTACTGATTTTTATACTGTTAGATATAATTTTTTTTAAAAGGGATGTAATTATAAGAATAACTGTAGGGATCTAACGAGACTACTGTTAAATATAATTTTAATAATAAATTTATTATATTAATAGTTAAAATTTTATATAAAATAAAAAAGAGAGAATATTGATTCGAAAGTTACACTGTATGGAATAGTAGGGAGAGGGAGATTTATTAGAGATTGATTTTAAGATTTGAAAATCATATTAAAATAAATGATATGGTGTACGGTTTTAGGATATATACTTTGAATACAAATAAATTCTGCATTTTAATTTTATGTTAATTTTTTTCTTCTTTTGGTTATATATTTGTCCTACTCTAAGCTGACGAGCTTGGCTGGAATTTTCTTGTGCTGACATACAAAAACGCGGATAATAAGATAATTTGACTTTAATATAAAGATAGATACACTCCATTATCTATATATGCTTCTTCCACCTCGTCATCATATTAATTTTTAAAGCTAATTATACCAATCTCTTCTGATATTTTACTAACTACAAGTAAAATTAATTTTATCATTTATTGACAATAACTTCCCCTGATGTTAGTTGACTTTAGTAAAACTTAACAAGCTCATAAGTATTTTCATCTTTTAAAACTTTTTAAATTTTATTTTATTAAATAAAAAAATTAAGAAAAAATCGTATTCCTCCATCTTTAAAATGATATACGGTTAGGATTTATTAAAAAAATTAAAAATAATAATAGTAATAAAAATAAAAAATAAATCTTAGTTAATGGAGATCCAATCTGAAGAATAGATCTCCACCAAGAAATTTTTTTTTTTTTGGAAGAAATGTTATTCGAATAATTGAAGAACCCAGAAATGGGTTCTTTAAACGAACCCAGAAGGGTTCGAACCCTTCTGGGTTCGTTCGAAGAACCCAAATCTGGGTTCTTCCTCCAATTTTTTTTTTTTTTTTAATTTCCCATATCTAAGTTTGCCTTCAAAGGTGAACTCAGTGACAAACCCATATGGGTTTGTCGCACCGGAGACATCTGGATCTCCTGTAAATTTCTTTTTTTTTTCTTGGTGGAGATCTAATCTGGAGATAAGATCTCCACATTTCAAACTCAATTTTTTTTTTTAAAAAAAAAATTTATTTAAAAAAATTAAAAAAATAAATTTTAGATCTCCACCGTCCATTCAAAGATGGACGATGGAGATCTGAAGTTTAATTTTTTATAATAAATTTTTTTTAAAAAGAAAAAATCCCGGTGGAGATCTAATTTTATTTTTTTTATTTAATAAAAAAAATATTATTTTAGGGGTATTTTAGTATTTTTAATGGTTGAAGGTGGTCAACCGTTAAGTCTAACAGAAGTCAACTAACGGCAGAGAAGGTGTTTATTAATAAACGATAAAATTGATTCTGCTTGTAGTTAATAAAACTTTAGGGGAGATCGATATAATTAGCACTAATTTTACAAACTCCAAACCAATTTTACACGTAAGAATTCACTATGCATTCTCTATCTCATTATTGGTCAAATTTTTTTCTATTTTTTTTTAAAAAAGCTATTCATATTTCAAAAATCAAAACAATTAATTCTGCAATATAGAGAATTCATATCGTAATTTTGGAATTTGTTCATACGGCAGAGATCAGAACAATCATCCTGAAACTTGTGACAATTAATCTCGCCACCTAAGTTAGGATGACAAGATTATTACTCGTACTATAATTGTGTCTGCTGTTAATTAAATTAAACATGTTATGCGAATGAAAAATAAATAAATTTCGCAGTCTCTTTAACTCGTTGAAAAGTGGGGCCCGATCCGCGCCAAAGAGACAACAAGACAGCTTGCCTCGTTAAGCATCTTCGTGTCATGCCCAGGTGTCACAATCAATATCGATTTTACAATTTTGTCCTCCTTCCGTCCGGTCTCTTGGTCAACCAAATGATCTATCAATCTCTACGCGGCCTAGCAATTTCACATTTTTTAACCCAATCAAAAGTTGCCACGTAATAAGCCGACATTTATTAGTTCCCACCGCTGCCTCTGTCTTTTTTTATATAAAGGCCTCCGCTTTTTTTCCATTTTCCTCTCTCAAAATAGTCTTAGAATTCCCCCGTGTTGGATCGATTTGAAGTTGAACAGATGTCGTCGCCGGCGTCATACTGGTGCTACAGATGTGTCCGTATCACCCACTCTTCGTCCCTCTTCACATGTCCTCACTGCGGCGGCGGATTCGTCGAGGAAATGGAAGCAGAGACCTCGGACAATCTCGGCCGTCGATTATCGTCATCGGCGGCGGCCGCCATGCTCATGATTGAAAGTGACGAAAACGACAACAGTAGTCAGGATTCCAGCCATAGAACGACGCCGTTTGCGCGGTGGAGAAGTCGCCGGAACTCCCGGGACCACCACCACCCTCCTTCCTTCAACCCGGTGATTGTCCTGCGCGGCCGCACCAGCGACGAAGATGACGAGGAGAACAATAGCATCTTCGAGCTCTACTACGACGACGGGTCCGGGTCGGGTTTGAGACCGATACCCGACACCATACTTGAGTTCCTGATGGGTTCGGGTTTCCACATGCTACTCCGTCAGCTATCCCAGATCGATCTGACGGTGCTGGGCCGCCCTGAGAACTCCCCGGCGTCGAAGGCGGCGATAGAGTCGATGCCGACGATCGAGATTTCTTTGAGCCATACCAGTGCAGAGACTCACTGCGCGGTCTGCAAAGAAGAGTTCGAGCTCGGTACCTCCGCCAGAGAGATGCCGTGCAAGCACATATACCACCAAGACTGTATCTTGCCTTGGCTCGCCTCGCGAAACTCGTGTCCGGTATGTCGACAGGAGATCCCTTTCGAGGATGTCGTCGAAACCGAGAATCTAGAGCAAACCAGCGAAGAAGAGACCACGGTGGGACTGTCGATATGGAGGCTGCCGGGAGGCGGGTTTGCTGTGGGGAGGTACAGTGGAAGGAGATCGGCCGCCGCTGCCGCCGGAGATCAGAGAGGGTTGTCGATAGTGTTCACCGAAATGGACGGTAACGAAATCACGGATTCTCGGAGGAGGCTGTCGTGGATTGGGCGGAGTTGGGAGAGACGCGGCGGTGGCGGAGGAGGGTTTAGGAGGGTTTTTCGTGGGCTGAGGTCCATTTTCAGGAGGTTTAGGAGTAATGAATCTGATCATCGGCCTAATAATAACACAGCTTTTGTTATGGATTGAGTTGAAAAATGAAATTTTTTTGAAGATGTGAAAAGACATTATTTTTTTTTCTTTTTGTAATTTAATTATAGAAAGATTTGATTTCATAATTTTTCCTCTATATATACTGTGTATATACATGGCAACGATAGCTTCTTCCAAGTACTTATTAGCCAGATCGATTCTTTCAGTTCTGTTTGGTTCTTGAAGTGCAAAAACAAGTGTAAAGCTAAGGTGGGGTTTCTGAAAAGTGTTTACTTTCTTTTTTTCTTGTTCTGAGCATCGACTTGTCTCCAGTGTTTCATCAACTTGTCTCCAGTGTTTCTCAAAGATTCAGTTCCTCTTTTTGGCATCTATTTATATTTTGTTGATTAATTTATTTTCCAATTCTCTCACATGTGTATGTACATGATTTCTAGTTGTTTGTGTTTGGTGCGGTTTATCTGATGATCCGGTTGACTAGAAAACAGCACAAGACTGGAAAGACAAGTTTGTTCATTCAAATGTCTTGTTCCTCTTCGAGCTCCAAAACATTATTAACTGATGAAAATGTCGCTCAGATTCAGATTACCAGCAGATGATATGTGTAGGTTAGGGTTGTGGACACAAATTTTGTGATAGATATCACGAATGTAATTTTTAACTTTACTAGATTAGTAACTTCACAACTTTTAATGCTCAAATTAAAACTTCATAAAATTTAACAAACCAATATCATAATCTTAGCATCACCCTTTACAAACTTAAAATTGATATCGGTCTCTTCTTAAAACGGTAATAAAATTTATACTTAATTTCATCTCGATTAATGATGTAATCTATTTAAATTCCACTTATCAGATGCAAAATTAGCACATTTTTGGTAGTCACTATAGGTTGTTAGTCGTAGAGAAATTGGTTCTTCTATTTTCTTTAATTGACTTTAAATTTTAATTGATTTTTAACAAGAAAATTTTATATTATGACTCAATTTTAAAATTTTAAAATTTTAAATGCTTGTAGTTCTATAAAAACACAATTCTCTAAATTATTATAATAATAATGTTAGATTATCTAAAAATTTGTTTAAATAATGTGCAAACTGGTTTATAATAACCACATTATCGACACATTATTTCATTATTATTATGTACCAAATTTTATTTGGCTCAAAAAGGTCCGACGACACTAAAAAGCTCAACAGGCCCAAACAAACCGACAAAGCCTATACGCATCAGAATGGAACAACGAGGCCCAACGGATGGAGGAAGCTAACAAATTACGATACAACAGATGGGTTCCTCGCTCCGACATGCATAAAGAAGGAAGCTCTATGCGAACTTGTAACATCCCTAATTTCGAATAAATATGAAAAGTATGATTGAATTAATCTTGAATATGTGAATATGATATTTATGATTTGAGTGGTGAAAAATGTATATTTTTAGGTTTCCAAATGGACCAATTTGAACGGTCGAAAACAATGCACGAAGAAAAGGGTGAAAAATTGGACAGTGTGCATCGCGACCATCCTCGCGACTAGGGATCGCGGTAGCTGCTCGCCATGAAAATGGAGAAATTGGACAGTAAGCATCGCGATGAGAGACCGCGACCAGCGCGAGCGGTAGTCGCTCTACCGCTCGCGCTGAAGGTGACAAATTTCCACCAGTGAGCATCGCGACCGAGCGACGCGACCACCACTTGCGATGTGCTGTCGCGATGACTCAAAATCTTTTTTAAAAAAATAAGTATCGAGTGATTGAAGCGGTGCCATTATAAAGAAAAAACAGAACAAGAAAGAGAGCTAAAGCTCTCAAACATATCAGCAAACATAGCAGCAAACGAGAGAGATAGAAGTGAGAAAAGAGGAGAGAGAAAGAAGAGAGAGAAGAAGAAGAAAAGAGAAGGAGAAGAGGAAAAAGGAATTGTCCAGGTTCGGTGTACACGTGTTCTTGAATTTTTCTGTTTTTCCAGAATATTTCGGATTGATTTCATTTGATTTATTTTGAGTTATTTGGATTATATTGCTTATAGTTGATAGTTTGAAATTGATTCTGGAATGATTTGAATCGTGAATTATCAAAATATAGATTATATCTGAAATTTTGATTATAAATACTATTCGGAATTGATTTTAATACATTTTGATACTAATATTGTTATGAAATATATTGTTGAAGGTGATTTTAACTATATAATATTTGTGAAATGTATCGGAAAATGATTTTGGGGCATTTTGATTCGATATGGAATTATGAAATACATTTGAATATATTTTTAGATTTATTTGATGTGATTATGGATTTAGAAATATATTCGTATATTTCTGATATATGATATTTGATAAAATTTGAATTTCGAATATATATATATATATATATATATATATATATATATATATATATATATGAATTGAAATTGAATACGTTTAAAGTTGATTTTGATGATTCTGAAAGAAATGAAAAATGTTGACATTGGATGTAAGAAAATGTTTTGTGAAATGGCTATGATATGTATGAACATAGATATGGATATAGGAGGTTGACATGTCAATTGGGTTTCTGTCTGAACAGTATTGTGCCGATATACTCACCCTTTGGATAGTACAGGCCCAAAGTACCGGTCCTAGGGTTATGAAATTTGTCATAGGACATTTATAGTGGGTGAATCCGTTGGTATTCCATTCTGATATGATGTTTGGCGGATGGCCTCGTTTATGTATTCGATACCGAACAACCCTAATCCAGTTCGATAACTTATGTTATGTATATCAGGAGCCCAGTCTGAAAATTGATTTGTTATATGAAAGCATTTGAGAAATTATGAAGATTTTGTCTGTTGATTGATTTTGAATGTGTATTTGTGAATATATTATTTGATTTGACATGAGCCCCATATATGATTTAAATATATGTTATTTATATTTTGATAAAAAATATATGTTATAGTTATTTGAAGATACAATTTTATGTACATCCACTAAGCAATATGCTTAGCGTGTTGAGTTTTCTCACACGCAAGTAACAGAGGTTTCAAAGGCGATAAAGATAAAGAAGAGTAGAGACTGCAGAATCAGAGTACGGAATCACATATGTCCTACATATATTTTGGTAGTTCTTTTGTAATAAGTCTATATATTTTGATACCGCATGCATATACATAAACTGTTTGTATATATTTAAGGAGCTTCCACTATGTAAATATTTTATTATATGTTTATGTTATCTGAATATATATATATATATATATATATATATATATATATTATCTTGTGATAAATTGGTTGGTAAGTCGCACTATATTTGAAAGGGTGCACAAAATTGATTTGAGAATTTGTAAGTTGATTTTTATGAATTTGAACTGTAAACAGGTTTTGGAAAGTCAGAAAAATAGAGGAAACTCTGGCAAGATTTTCGAAAATTTATTTGGACCACTTTCAAATATTTTTAATATAGTATTCAATTATGGTTATATAAAAGTAAAAATTAGATTTTAGTATATAGTAGCGCTCCCTGATTCGGTCCGAGTGGATTAGATCAGGAGGTGTTATAGAACTACAATCTCAGAAATGCTTGAGGGAATCAGACACCTCAATTCATTAACTGCTTGCTCGCAGATCGTGTAAATACCCAGTCCCCACAGTCATTAGCTGGAAGCCTCAATCAAAGGAAGAATCCCCATAATAAAGGAATTCGATGTAGTCAACTAGCAGAATCCCTGTCAATCTCAAATTCCTTAATTTTAGTAATTGTATTTCAATTAGACCATGATTCTTAGGGATATAATTTAGTCGCTAATTCGTATAATTATATTCCATATAAAACAGAATGATTTCAACCCCTTCACACTATAAAAGGGACAGATAATCTCAGTTAAAAATGTTACCAATTTTTCCAGAAAAAACACAAATAAACGAGCTCCCTACGCACCCTCAGCGAGCTCATCTGAAATAATAAAAAACAATGAATATAGACATTCTCATATGCCGAACCACTTTAAAAATCCTTGTATCAATCTCTTTACTCACTTTTACCCTTTAAGTTACGGATAATTATGTTAATCAGATTCGTACGTCAACAATTATTAATCAACTTACTACAATATTTGGATAATAAATTTGGATAAACTATTTGACAATCTGCTGTTCGTATCATTCGTACTCTTCATGGCAGCAAAGGACTACCAGTCACTGCCAGACTTGCTCTGTTAAACTTTATCTACTGCAAATATGACCAGGCTGTCATAGGCACTTCCATTATCACCCTTCATGCAGGCAGTATTTGCCTCACCTTTTATCCCTAATTTCAATATTCCCCTTGCGGATCCAAATATTTGCAAGTTCTTTAAGATCCAAGTACAGATCTCTGGAATCTCTACGGTTCCTAGTTCCTATATGGTAACTCTCCATCACCAACTTGCCTACAGACTACAAGATCATGCTATTGATCTTTCCCTTCCAGGCACATCTACAGACACTTTCCTCATTACTGCCGAAAGAGAAGAGGTTTCTACCATCACACAAATCCCCAGACAGATTGCTCGAGATAAGCTTCTTGAGCTTATGCCACTTGAATGGGTAACCAACTACGAAAAGTTGTATGTTGATACGTCTCCTGTTCAGAGTCAAGATCTCCAGTTTCATAGATAGACAGACGGATCTGTTAAAACAACTTTTCAACTCCAGCAACCATCTTCAGATGATACTCTTCCCATCTTTCAGTCTATGATGATCACCCCCGTTGCTTTTGAAGAAGACATCCCAGTTCATGCCTTCCATTATGATGGATCTGTTACATACACTGACAAGATTAATGGTCATTTCATCTGGGACGTTGATCCCAACATGTGTAATGACAACTGTTCTTGCACACGAAAGAAGAAGCCTAAGACCTCATGCTCTCAGTCCAAACAATCGTTCAAACCTGGTGATCTAGACTCCCCATGGATTGGTCTACATACACCTCGCAAACCTCTTGACATTTATGAAGAAGCTCTTCGTATTCTCAAAGAAGAAGGCCTCCTTCCACCAGAGCTTGAGTCTCCACCCGAGCCTGAGCCCATTGTGACTCCATCTCTCCAACCAATTCCATGCTACATGGCATCCTCTTATGATTATGATGCAGATTTCCCTCAACTCGAGAGACTCACAGACAAAGATCATAACATTGTAACTCGTTCTTTAGTCCAACCTTCTGAAGTTCTTCCTGATGGAAGACAGAAGCCATGCTCTTAAGCAGAAAAAGTTTTGAACTGGTAAACCAAAAATGCCAGATCACAGAACCAAATCCTAAGAACAATTGATTCAAAGCTTGACAGAGCCATGGATAGATCAGCCCAAACAGAAGAAAGATTGGCGGGCTTAGATTCTGAGCTAAAGAGAATCTATCTTGATCTTCAGAGTCGCATCGCCCAACTTGATGCTGATCTCAAATACCTGATCAAAAAGCAACGATTTGGTAAGAAAGGGAGATTCAAGAATTCAAAGCTGAAATGGAACGCATTCATGAAGATATGTACATACACATACCCTATGTTCCTCCTATTCCGGTTCCATCTTATGGTTACTCTCTTTTCAACTCTCCCCCATACACTTCATCCTCACCTACAGATTACTCTAAAGCCTTTAAAATGACTCATGAAGTTTTTAGAAGAAATCCTATCCAAAAATAACCTGTTCCTAGTCCATCATCATCCACCAGGAAAGACAAACAACCGATGGATTATCGAAAACTCAGACGATCTCCATCACCCAAACACAAGAAGAAATCAGTTTCTATTGTTGAACCATAGTCTCCTAGTTTCCCCTCTACTGATTTCTCTGATGATACTGATCCAAAAAAAATTGATGTTAGTCGTATGTTTATGGCAACACCATCTGGTGACAGTTTCAATCGGTCCTCCCAGACTAGAGCAGAATCTTCCCATGCTCATAATGATGAACCTATTGTTGATGAGCCGCCTGAAGAAGAAGAAGATTCTGAATTTCGTCCAAGACCTCCAGAGCCACCACCTACAACAGATAAAGCTGGCAATGGCCCTTGGTTCTCTTTTGACGCTACTGATCCAAAGAATTGGTGGGATAAAGTCCATGAATTTGGAGATTGGATTGACCTCCAGATGATAAAATCAAACCGACCTCTCCAAGATGTTCTTAGAGAATTCACTTCTCGTTTCACTGGTACCCTTCGAGATTGGTATCAGTCTCTTGGAGAATACAGACAACTTCAAATAGTCCAAAGTCTTAGTGCTTCTCACATCCTTGGAATTATCTTCAAAGAATTCAGTGAAGATTTCCAGTTGATTGATAAACAGGCCAGACAAGAATACTTTGAAATGAAGTGTTGTTCCTTAAAAAGAAAAGATCTTAACTTCCATTTCAGAAAGATGTCTCACAAATATTACATACTAAACGACCTCAATGATGAAACCTTGAGACAAGTTTATATCAATTCTCTTCCTGATGAACTCCAAGATGAGATTCACCGACACATGGCTTCTACAAGAAGAGATTTGAGAAATACTTCTCTTGGTGAAATTCATCAGATTGCTCTCACCTCTCTTGAAAAAATTTGTGATACCTAGAAACTCTTCTCTAATATGCTAAAAGATAAAGCCAAGTTTGATAAGATCTGTAAAAAGCCTTATCTATAGATTAAATGCAAGTCTGACAAATGCCTTTGTAAGACTAAGAAGCGGAAGCATTTCCTCCCCAAAGAAGGAAGAAAGAATCGCCGATTCCGCTACTTCCAGAAGAAATGCCATTCACCACAAACTTGAAAATCTTTTCCCTCACCAACAGTCCACAGTCCTTTGAAGAATTCAAACAGACTCTCTTATCCTATTGTGCAGATAATCATGCCATGTTCAAACATCCAAACCCCTTATGGCATAACCCAGATTTCTTTATTAAGCTCCCCTTTAAGCTTCATGAGGATGCTAACCCCACTAAAGCCTCACACCCTAGCATGTCTCCTTCAGACCTCAAACTGGTCCGACAAGAGTGTGAAACTCTGTTACAACAAGGCCTCATTGAGCCCACAACTTCACCCTAGGCTTGTCAGGCTTTTTATGTTGAAAAAAGATATGAAAAAATCAGAGGAAAAAAATGACTTGTTATTGATTACAAGCTCTTAAATCGGTTTTTACAAGATGACAAGTTTCCTTTACCCAAAACCTCTACCCTTCTTGTTCACCTAGCCAAAGCCAAATTATTTTCAAAATTTGATCTTAAAGGTGCTTTCTGGCAACTAGGTATCCACTCTTCAGATCGTCTCAAAACAGCCTTTTGCATTCCTAATGCTCAGTATCAATGGACAGTTTTACCCTTTGGATTAAAGACTGCATTCCTGTTCCAAAAGGCCATGACTCGCATTTTTCACCATATACTTCACAGTACTCTCATTTATATTGATGACATCCTCCTTTTTAGTCCCTCTAAGGAAGAACACCGTTCTCTCCTTTCCCAATTCTGTAACATCATCAAACAGTTTGGCATCATGCTTTCTGAAAAGAAAAGTTTTATTGCTCAGCCCGAGATTGACTTTCTTGGTATGCATGTTACACATGGCACCTTTTCTCCCGAACCCCATATTGCACAACAGTTACTCAAATTTCCTGATTCACACATGTCTAGAGAACAAATTCAACAGTTCCTTGGCACAGTTAATTATGTCCGTGATTTTATCCCACATGCAGCCAAATACATTGTCCCTCTTTCAAATCTTTTGAAAAAGAAACCGCCCCCATGGGGCCCTGAGCACACTCAAGCTATCAGCCATCTCAAAAAAGTTGCCCAAAAACCACCACCTCTTCACATACCTTCTGACGGTATTTGCATCTTACAGACAAATGCCTCTGATTACCATTAGGGAGCACTGCTCCTTGAAGATCAAGACAAAAAGAGATACTACTGTGTACACGCCAGTGGTACATTCAGGCCATCACAACAACACTATCACACAATCTATAAAGAGATTTTTGCAGTGAAATATGGCATTGAAAAATTTGATTTTTATCTCAGAGGACACTTTTTTAAAGTTGAAATGGATAACTCATCCTTTCCACGTGTCCTGGAATTCAAAAATAAGATTCCTCATGATCCTTTGCTCCTTAGACTTAAATTATGGTTTGAACGCTATGACTTTCAAACAACACATAGAAAAGGATCCCACAACCTCATACTAGACATGCTTTCTCGTCCTAAACCAACACAATTAATTACTCCCTCTTCAGTCATTCCTCTTGTATACACTTTTTCATCATCAATGGCTTCATCCTCATCACAGCCAGCTCACACTCCAGAAGAAGTTTTGAACCTTTCTGCTCGACAGACACCTCTCTTTTCTATCTCCTTTTTATTGGAATTCCTTCATGACAAAACACCTCAAGATATAAAAACTTTTGCTCTTAATAATATTCATCAGTATCTTTCTGGTCTTACTGAACCCGACCACCCTCAACCAATTTTTAAACAGCTCAACAAGCTGTTTCTCAACCTTCTCTATATCCATCCATACCCAACCATGGCCTTTACCCATAATCATTTGTGGTACCTTTGGTCTCTTTCTCTTTTGTATTCTCATCCAGTTGCTTTTCCTTTCATGCAACTTTACTAGCATCTCCATGACCCAGCCAACCAAGACTCTCTCATTTGGACATTTTTGCAATGGTTCCTTCCACTTTCCACGTGGAGGAAAGACCTCACCAAACTCATGGGCAATCATAATATATGAAAAATGGATGATCATATGAGTAACAAAATTACTTGTATTTTCATTTTTCATAGGCCATATATGTTTAACACTGATACTAAACTGCTTTGGATAATCAATAATGCTTATGAATATCATACTGTTTATGACATGGATGTCCAATGGCCAGCCATCTATCCTTTACTCATGGAGTTCCTTTGTGAAGCCAATGATTTACAACTCGATTATCCTCATAACATGTTCCTCCTGCTAGATATCCACACTCCTCCTCCATACTTTCAGGATTCCCAATATTCAATGGAGCTTGACCCAGATGTTCTTCGTCTTCTTGATCAACCAGATATGGGACCCTCCCAACCATGGTACAAATCACTCTATGAAGATGTCAAATCAGATGATGAGGATTACAACAACAACAACCTGTCACCTTCTCAGAATTCAATATGACTAGCCAAGATTCCAACTTATCCTACTTTTGATAAAATTGTTTACTTTTGTAAAAGTTTGCCATATTTGCTATTTTGTTTGTTGTAATTATTATGGTCGCATGTGACCTGTCTTTACTTTTATACTTTTACTTTGGAATCTACTTTTATAAAGCAGTTTGTCCGTTTCAATCATGTAATCTACTTTGTCTGTTTGTAATCATGCTTGGATCCAGAGAAGTCTGCTCTACCTATATAATAGCATGACCTTTCTCAAGTTTGGGATCATCAAGTTTTCACCTTGTAAAATATTTTATGATAAATAAAAATGATGCTTGCCTAAATATTCTATATCTTTCCTAAAACCCTAAATTCTTTTTATTTTGTTATGGAATCCTGCTATACTATCTAAGTATGCTCTGTGCTTGCTTCCGGTAGAGGATCCTGCATATCAGAACGGATATACAGTTTGATTCGATAATAGCTACGGGCCCTCTCACAATGTCGTGGTCGACCCTATTCTCTGCCGTAAGTCCCGCTTTGAGTTAATATAGGACAATAGGAGTGGGTCTCACTGTGGCTGTGTTGAGGGCTCCCAATTATAATCTTTAAACCAGTAGTATAAGAAAAACAAAAAACAAAAAAAGTTAGGTGAAATGTGGAAAGTGATTAACTACATCATTGCTATAATCAGCAACTTAGTTTATGCGTTTGATTGGTTCGAAAATGGTTGGCGGTTTCGAAGATTTAGTATGGGCCAGCCGGCGGGTAATAAACTTAAACTTAGTGCGACGAATTCAAGTGCTCCAATAATCACTGTTTGGACGGGCAAACCTTGCAAATAATTTTTTTTATTTTTTATTTTTGAGAAAAACCTTGCAAATAAGTTAACACAATGGTACATCACTTCCACCACCGAACAACACAACAATCCAAAAACTTGTTCTTGGCTTTTGCACCGACCACGACTAATAAGGCTGATTTTGTATGTTTTGTCGTTCTACTTATCATGTCAAAGCAGATATGCATGCACTTGCAACTTGCAAGTGAGTACACCACACCTGGGAACTCAGTTTCGGGCATTTGGACAAGTCATGTTATTATGTGTCCTTTTAACATGTGTTGAAATTATTTATTTAAATTTTGAGTAATTAATTTCTTAACATAACTTATTTGAATAATCTAATTTTATATTGTTTATAAAATAATATTATCCAAACAATTAATAATCATTCTTGTATTAAATTACTAAGAGAAAATAATGTTATCAGCACAGTTATAATAATAGCTAGATTACATTAATGCACTAAATTGTAATTTAATTATCACTGTATATATATATTGCAAAAATATTAAGTTTTTCAAATATTTTACATAAATTATATCTAAATAATACGACACATAATTTATAATTAATATATTATCTAGTACATATTAACGCTGTATGACAAATGTCCCATATTGTGGATAATCTCATCCTGATATCACATATGAGTGGGGTAATCGTAAACGTAATTACAATCATATAGTCGTGAATCTCGTGATTATTGTATTTAACACCAAACAGATCCAACGGCTGACGTTAAACTCTCCCACACTCGCGCACACAAACAACTCGTGGCACTGTGGCAGCTTCCGTTCAAAGCAAATCCACGTGGCAGCCTCTAGAGTCCTCCTCCTCCTCCATCCAACAAACAAAAATCCATTTCGATTCTCGACAGATCCACCACCTCCCCTCCCTCCTTTCTTCGATCTCACTCCCTCTCTGCTCTTCCACTTATCACTCTCGCTCGCAAATCGTAAGTCACTCTTCTTTGTTTCACTTCTTCACTTCTGTTTGGTTGCCGAGAAATTGCGGAAAAACTCGAGAAACTTCTGTTATTCTCACATTCTTACTCTATATTAAGTCTGCCGTCTTTTTAAATATTGTATTCTAAGTTTTTAGGAGATGACTAATTTGCTGCGCTAGAGGTTCTAAACAATTAGCTGGATTTGTAAACCAAATCGCTTGCTTCGTTATTGACTAATGGGCAAGTCTTGAGATGGTGGTGGCATTTATTGTTAAATGATTTTTTTTTTCATGTTGTTGATTTGTTGGTGGGTCAAATGGTTGACAATTCGTAATTTGAATTTTGTATAATTAGCTGTTTATTTTGTATTATATCATTCATTTGTGGCTGCATTTATCATGTGTTGTGTTGAATATTTATATGACCTTGATACTTGTTAATATACATGTGGCGAACTCTTTAGTTCTATTGTTCTTGTAGGTGCCTAACAATTTTGTAGGCATCTTTGCTAAATTAAGATTTGTATTTATATGGTCCCCATTTAAGATTTCACATATGAAAATAAAGAGATGTATGTAGATGATTTAATTCTTTTCAATGTATATAACACGTGTGTAATCTAAGTTTTTCTACCTTTACATTTTTGCTGAAGGATCAATGATTTGGTTCGGTAATTGGTATTACTTATCTTCTATGCCTACCCAATTTGTGGGTGGCTGTGCACCATTGGGACTTGTTGTATGGTTACAATGCTTGAAAGCCTATGCTTTCATTTGATTTGAGATGGGATTCATTGGTCTCATAGAAAAAATATATCATTTCCTAGTTTATGTACATATATCCAGTGTATGGTTTTCTTATTTGGAATGCTTGAAATATATCTTATATGGTGTTTTGACATATACCATGCCTGGACTCATCTCGTGTTGGGTGGGTGGACACAGATGCCTCATAAGATATATTTTATTCTTAGTATTAACTGTGTATTTCTCTGTAATCTGATTTTGCCATTATGAACCATGGGCTGCAACTTACCTAATAGAGAATTTTGTAGTTTGCAGTTACTACTTAATCTGTTACTGCAGTTTACTTAATAGGATTACTCTCGTAGATGATAAAACAGAATTACTGGTAAATGCCCAAGTGCCATGTGCCTTTTGGAATTTCGCAGGATTTTTCTGAAGGCGTATCAGAGGATTAATATATTCAAATTTGCTGCATACTATCTATTATTTCTAAATTGAGGGAAGTACTTGAAGTCTTTTCCAGTTATGAGTTTTGTTTTCAGAGGAACCAGAGGAGATATTGAAAGTGGGTTTCCAGGAATCCCTGAACGACCTGCAGTGGTATGTTCATGTGTGCTTTTGTACTTTGGTACTTGTCAGATTATATAATTAGATTATGAAATGAGATTCCTAGTTTACCATTGTGTTAATTTTTCTTCTTTACCTATCAGCGTATTCATGCAGCTCGACCAGTTAATATCAATTCACTGGCTTTTCTTGTTACGGGTAATGTTCAGTATTTTGTATGTTTAACCGTGCTGGTTTCCATGCTACAACAGTGGTTTCTAATCTGTACTTCCTTCTGTTCACTGAGCAGTTCTTTTGCTATTCATGATTTTAAACTCTCACCAGATGTCCCCAAACTTTCTAGTATGTAATCTGATCATTTATTGTGGGCATGCTAGTTTTTCTGAAATACAAGTACATAGCCATTAAGGAGGTATTATTTGTAACTATGGATGCAGCTCTGGCTAGTTGTGGGTGTCTTTTTGATGGCCACAAGCCTGAGGATGTATGCAACTTGTCAACAACTTCAAGCTCAGGCTAGAGCTCATGCTGCAGCAGCTAGTGGCTTGCTTGGTCATACTGAATTACGACTGCACATGCCGCCATCAATTGCTTTTGCAACAAGAGGACGACTACAAGGGTTAAGGCTTCAGCTTGCACTTCTAGATCGGGAATTTGATGAGTTAGGTATGATTTCTTCCAAGCTTTCTAGGTTTGTTAGATGTGTTTGGAAGGCCACTATATGCAAAATGCCAAATGATAGGATCATACGTAAAAGACCTCTCTCTGGACTCTGTTTCTGCAGAAATTGGCAACAGGAAATGATTTTAGCATTTGCAGATGTCCAAAGAAAGCTGGGATTGTAGGTCTGGTTTAGGTTGTTTTATTATGTGAAGATTAATATTTTTTTATATTTGGTGTAGATTATGATACTCTGAGAGCACTGGACTTTGATAATACTTCCACTACTCCTTCAATGAGTGAGGAAGAGATCAATGCCTTACCTGTTAACAAATACAAGGCTTCTGGCCTGGAGAGGTGAGTTGGGATGGTATTTTTATTTTCTTTTAATAGCTCTGACCGTAGAGCGTTGAATAACAACAGTTAAATGTTAAGTTCTGAGCTTTTTTCCGAAAGAGATTGATTCCGTAAACTGTCACAGTTATACTCTGTTTGCTAATGTAGTCCTCAACTTAAGACTGGAGATATCCCTTCTTTTGACTTGAGCCTGAGAACAGCATGAACTATATTAGACATCTAAAGTTGTTCCTGTGCTAAAGTTATCATGGAGGTTTTACATTGACGACATCATTAATTCAGTAATAAAATCCTGTGTCAGTATTACCATATAATAGATGATTCTAAATTATTTATCATATTGAACCATATTTAAGGCAGAGGATATAATGAACATCCGAAAAGAAAACTTTTATTATGGTATTGGCCATTTGAACCCACCTGGTCAGATATGAACTGGTGAAATAGTCAGTTTTAACAGAATAAGATAATCACTGAATCAGGAGGATAAAGAAATTTTTTCTTTTTTCTTTTCATACATGTTATGTATTTATGAGAGAACCTTTTCTCCTTGATGTTGTTTATTACTTACTGCAGTATATCTCTCGATTAAGTTTTTATAATTTATCATTAGGTTCCAGCTGTCAGTTCACAGGACATCCTTCTAAATTTATTTATAATCCCTCTGGATCATGACAATGATTTAACATTATTTTGTGCTGTCACAGTGCTGGCTCATCACTACAACAACCGTCGTCTTCAGCCCCGGCTGAGGTATAATATTACTCTGTTTAATTGCAAAACTAATTATGCAATCATGGTGATGTTCGTAACCTTACGAGGTTCTCTTTTTCCTTTACATATTGGTAATTATTTATTCATGAATCTCTGGTCTGTGGTGAATGACATTTGGTCCTGAATCTGATACTAAGATAAATATAATGAACATCTGAAGTCTTTGCAAGTCTTTATAGTTAGCATGTCAGTCGCTGGCCTCTTCCTGAAACACCGTCATAATTCTTTACATATGAAATGCTACCGTGCATTCCAAGGTGGTTCCATCTTGTATGGTTTCTAATATCCGTGCTCGGCTAATTCAGACAATTTATTTATCCTTGAATTATGCAGGCAGTGGTTTTGTGCACTTTATCTATATATCTAATTATCATAGAAATGGTAGCTATCTGATACTTTCTAACTATTTCATCTTTGTGTTAAAATAGTTCCATCTTCGTGGTTTCTAATCAGTGAGGACATACTCAACCATTGCAACTTGGCCCATTCCTTTTCTTTTCTTTTTCGTTCATAAAGTGCAACAGTTTGACTAAAATCTTCAGTTATTCTACAGAAATTTCTTTTATTTCTTCGAATGCTCCTAATATCCTGCACATAGCATAATACATACTTGATATTTAGGTTTCTTGAACTAATTAGGATTCAAAATTTGTTGAAATTTTACCTGTCTTGAGTTGACAGATTGGTTCAGGGGTACATGTGAGGTCTTTAAGCACACACATGACAAGCAGTCACTGCATTTGCCTTAAACAGAAAGTTAAATGGTTTTAAGGTTTTATCTCATACATAATTTTTTATGAAATCCAGTTAAGGTGCTGGCTTTCAATGATGTTTGCGTACTCTTTTGTCAATGGCTGTTAATATTTACTTTTATTTTGCAAGCAGTCAAAGCAAGACTCTAGAAAGGCCGATGGGTGTGCGAAGATTTCAGAAGATGAGCTGACTTGCACTATTTGCTTGGAGCAAGTAAACAGGGGGGAGCTTGTTCGTAGCCTGCCATGTTTGCATCAGGTATCCATAAACATGCTCACCACTGTTATGCCTTTAACACTTTTCTCAAGAGTCGGTATTTACGTGCAATCACATTTTCTTGAATCTGTTCCAGTGAACTATTGCAATTTTGCACATATTTTTAAAGTTCCAATACGTTCTTTTTCATACGTTTTCTTTATTTTTTTGTCTGAATAAATGATAATAACAATTTCTAAGTTATCCATAAACGTACTATATCACCTTTTGAATGAACCATTTTCATATAATTTTTTCTAGATCTGGGCTTTAATTGTGGTTACCTTGATATGTGTGTGTGTGTGTGTGTGTGTGTGTGTGTGTGTATATATCATCGGCTGTTATCTTTGCAGTTCCATGCCAACTGCATTGATCCATGGCTACGGCAACGAGGCACATGTCCCGTGTGTAAATTCAGGATGGGTTCAAGATGGCAGGAAATTCAGGAAAGCGAATCTGATGAATCGGACATGGTTTGATGATATACCAAGTAAAAGCATAATCTGTATGTGCAATATCTAGTATATATATGTATCATATTTGCATATAAATAAGCTGGACACCTGTAAATATCCCCAACTTTCTCAGCCTTGTATCTTGGATTAAAAATCTACATTATGATCTTATAATTGTGAAGAAACCAACAGTGGTTGTTGCTTTCGATTGTATAAGCTTTTGGGTGTTTTTTTCTACTTAGAAACAATAAATTATGTGGCCCCAGAAGCATATCCTAATAGTTAATTTAGTAGTATAAGTAGAGGAATGAGTACATGTCAACAGATAAACACGTCCTCATATATTATTACCGAAGATGTAAGCAAGGTGAGCTGTGAGTACTTCAAATCTGATACAATGATTTTATTGTTTTATTTAAAGGACTACTTTTTTTCGTTATAGCCGTTACTATCAATATCTTCGTCTTTGCCTTCATCATGTTGGATTGTTATATAAATAAATTTGATGTTTACGAGATCATTTAAAGATTCAGGTTAAGTTTAAATCAGTAGTGGGCGTTTTCGAAGTGGGTTGAGTTGGGTTAAAAATTTTCTATTCCAATCCAATTAAATATAAATATAAATTATAATTTAATCTAACTCAATTTTGGTCGTGTTGGGATAGGTGGGCGGGTTGGATTGATTGGGTTGAGATTTTAAGTCTAATAAAAGGGGATTATTAAATTGGTCCCTAATTTTTAAAGAATTATTAGTTTTTTAAATAAGTTTTGCTTATTAATATTTTTGGACCCTAAATTTTTAAAAATATATCAATTTGGTCCTTCTGTAAGTCAATTGTTAGTCAAACTTAATGGTTCTAAGGGTATTTTTGTCTTAAACCTATTTTAATGGTCAACAGTAAATTTTTTTAGAAAATATCATATCTACCCTTAGTTAAAAATTTAAAATATTTCTTTAAAAATAAATTAAATTAAAAAAAATTAAAAAAAAATTAATTGGATCTCTGACGTTCATCAAGATTATTTGACAGTGTAGATTATACTGAAATTTTTATTAAAAGAAATTAAAAAATAAAAAATATTTTTTTTTATTTGTGGAGATCCAGATTGGATCTCCACCGTCCATTCATATGGATGGATCTGGATGAACGGTGGAGATTTGGATCTCCACCAGCATCCAAAAAAAAAAATAGAAAAATCTGGGTCGAACCCAGATCGACGGAGAAGGAGAACCCAGATAGGTTCTCCGTCGAAGAACCCGATCTGGGTTGGAGAACCCAGATCGGGTTCTTCGCCGAAGAACACAAAATGAGTTCTTCGGCAAAACGGGTTCATTGCCGAAGAACCCATTTCTGGGTGCTTCGGCGAACTTCGGCGATGAATCCATCTGGGTTCTTCGCCGAAGCATTTCTGAATGCTTCGACGAAGAACCCAGATGGATTCATCGCCGAAGTTCGCTGATCTGGGTTCTTCAGCGTTCTTCCTTTTTTGTTTTTTTTTTTTTTTTTTTTTATGATGGTGGAGATCCATATGGTGAACAATTTCAATTTTTTTATTGAAAAAAAAATTTAAAAAATTAATTTGAGGTTTCTATTTTTTTAAAAATTATAATATAATTTTTACCGTCCATCAATCTTGATGACGATGGAGATTAATTTTTAAAAAATTAATATTTATTTTTTATTTTTAAAAAATTTAATACAATCTCTACCATTTAAAATTTTTATTTTTTTAAATATTAATCTAAAATGACTATATTACCCTATTAAAATATTAATAATTTTTAAAAAAAATTAAGGTTAAAATTATAATTTTAATTCATTTAAATATAGTTAAAGTTAAATTAGTCTTTTTACCAATTCTGTTAGGTTTGACCATTAAAAAGTTAGTCAAACGGACCAAAATGATACATTTCCAAAAAGTTAGGGTCCAATGATACCAATAAACGAAACTCATTTAAAAAAGGGCGAATTGCACTTAAGCTTACCCTGAGTTTAAGCATAATTACACGCATAATGTCAGTTTACCATTTATTACACTCAAATACTCTTGACCACGTTGACTTCACTAGTTGACCAACTATTTTTTTGAAAATGACATAAATACCTTTATTGATAAATTTAAAACATAACTTAAGAAATAAATAATATAGTTCTTCGCAGAAGAACCAAGAGATGGGTTCTTCTTGTTCCAAAAAAAAATTTTTTTTTTTTTTTTGGAGACCATTTTAGATGGATCTCCACGTCCATAATTTGAGGACGATTGAGATCAATCTGAACAATGGATTATATAGAAAGTAAGTTTATTTTATAATTTGTTTTATATTATTATTTACATTCTTAAATAAACGCCGCCGTCCGTTGATAAATAGGGGAGGAGATTTTTCTTATTTTTTTTACAGTTTATTAATAAAATAAATTTAAAAATTCTAAAAGCAAAATGCCTGGCTATGGTGGTATTTCGTCTTGAATGTTAAGTGGTCAACTGTAATTTTAAGTCAAGATAACTGGAGGGGGGTTTGCTGTCAATTTTTGATAAAGTTGTTTCTAGCTGTAGAATTGCAAACCTCAGGTAGGTTTGGCGTAATTTCTCCTATATTTTAATATTTATCAATAAGGGTATTTATGTCATTTTCAAAAAATTAGTTGGTCAACAGTGAAGTCAACGTGGTCAAGGGTATTTGAGTGTAATAAACGGTAAACTGACATTATGCGTGTAATTATGCTTAAACTTAGGGTATCTTAGTGCAATTCGCCCTTTAAAAAACTGATAATTCCCAAAAGTTAGGGACCAAACTAATAATTTCCCCTAATAAAATTAAAATAATTTTATATATTATTTAAACTGTTTAAATTCAAATTTTATTATTTCTTAATTCAGTTTTAAACTTATCATATTATTATACTACTCACAGTTTAAGTGGTTAATACACCTCTCACAGTTTAAAATTGTAGTTAGTTTTCTTCCCTTATTGTGAGAGTAGATATCCGGACCGCGCGTTTAGTGATTGATCTCGGTAGATCCCGAATGTATAAATTTAACTGTATAAATTATAAAAATAAAAATACAAAATTAATAATCATTCCGTCGAATGTCTCGTAATTGAACAATCTATTATTTATTTTAATCAATATAATAATTAAAGTTTATATACAATTATTAGATTTTTATATATTAAATTTTTAATCAAATTTTAAATTAAAGATACTAAAAAAATATATCTTAAAATATAATTAATGACGTTGTAATTAATACAAAACAAAGAAGACAATATAATTGTATATTTAAAAAAAAAAGTATTTATATATTATATATTTATGGTATAAAATCAAAATATTAAAAATTATATATATCAAAAAAAAAATTTAGTCATTTAGATTTTTTTTAAAAAATAAGATTCATAACAAAATTAATAAAAAGTAATTAATATAATATTTTATTTTATTTTATATTATTTTTATGAAATTAATTTAATTGGGTTGAATATATTTTATTAAACCCAATATTATAACCCAACCCAATCTTAAAAGTAACCCCAAATCAAAAATTTATATGCTTGGAAAAGTTTTATGGTATGTTTAAAAACTGACTGTTATCAAACTAAATTCAATTTTCGGCCTGCTTGTACCTGGCCCTAACCCAGCAAGGCAGCAACTGCAAATTGTTTGTGTAGTACAACTTTGGAAAGTCAAATACTGTACTGCACTAGAGAGACAAATCCAAGCCATTTTTAAATCAACTTTAAAACACAAACTAATCCCAGACCAGAACAACCAAGTTCATCACCATGACCACCATCTATATGGCTTATTCTATTCCTCCTCTCAAAGCTCTAAAGTCAACCACCCTTTTCATTTCTCTCCTCTTCCTGCAATTCTCCCTGATCAACGGTCACGGCGGGCACGACCACGATGATGACGGTGGTGGTGATGATGCTCATGCAAATTTGCATGAAAAGGGGTTGATCTTGGTGAAAATATGGTGCTTGATCATTCTGCTAGTGAGCACATTTGCAGGCGGTGTTTCGCCCTACTTTTGTCGATGGAACGAGAGTTTTCTTCTCTTGGGCACTCAGTTTGCTGGCGGGGTTTTTCTGGGGACTTCTATGATGCATTTCTTGAGTGATGCCAATGAAACTTTTGGTGATCTCACAAGCAAAGCATACCCTTTTGCATTCATGCTAGCTTCAGCTGGTTATCTTCTAACAATGCTTGGTGATTGCATAGTGAGTTTTCTTACAAAGGGTAACGAAAAAGAAGCTAGAGTTGATGTAGAGGAAGCTAGAAGAAGAAGTAGTACTGTTGATGATGCTAATAAAGACACTACTGGAATGGATGTGAATCCAGTTTTATTGAAGACAACCTCACTTGGAGACACAATACTTCTCATTCTTGCCCTTTGTTTTCATTCGGTTTTCGAGGGTATCGCCGTTGGAGTTGCAGGTAACGAAATTCATTGAAACCTTTCTATATGAAAATCTGAAAACCATCATAAACCTTATTTAATCAGAAAACGTCTCAGAATACTGCTGATCAAGTTCATCTATTATTAGGTTAACTTTTGGTGTAACAAATTAAATGAAATTTCGTTTCCTTTTCTCAAATAAAACTTGTTTTATATATGCGCAGCGACAAAGGCGGAAGCATGGAGGAATCTCTGGACAATTTCTTTGCACAAAATATTCGCAGCCGTCGCAATGGGAATAGCCCTGCTAAAGATGATACCAAAGAGGCCATTCTTACTAACGGTGGGTTATTCTTTTGCCTTTGCTATTTCAAGCCCCATCGGTGTCGGAATCGGGATCGCCATCGACGCCACGACTCAGGGACGGGTTGCCGATTGGACCTACGCAATCTCAATGGGAATTGCTTGTGGGGTTTTCATCTACGTTGCAATCAACCATCTTATAGCCAAAGGCTTCAAGCCTCAAGCTAAATGTTATTTTGACACTCCCTTTTTCAAGTTTCTTGCTGTGCTTGCTGGGGTGGGAGTTATTGCAGTTGTTATGATCTGGGATTAATGAAGAGTTTCTGATGTGTACTTGTATGATGAATTGGAGTGGTTGCTTAATATATATAGACAATCTAATAAAGAAAATTACAATTTAATGATAATGATAACGTGTCATAAAGATCATTAGAAATAGACAAATAACTTGATTTACAATTACAATTACATCTGAAATTCATTGCTTTTTAAATGACACCCATAAACCTTGGTAGTTTCCCATCTCATCTATGCATTTTTTGTTAAAATTGAGACAACGTTAATTCTTAACAGTGAGATGGATCTAAGAATGATATCGTATTCTTTTCTTATCACACGTTAGATGTATTCAATAATTGAGATTTGACAATATTTTCCAGACAATAAGTAATAACTTAAAAAAAAAAAACAACACATAAAATTCTGTCAATGGCTAATTATTTCTATATAAACAACACTGCATGCAAAAGATATCACTAATTAAACCATTAAATCAAAGTTTTGCATACAAGTTGAGAACACAATCATGGGTGGTGCTTCGATAATGCCTCTATCGCCAACAATTCTCGGGCTTCTTTTCTCTTGGCTGTGGGCTGCTTTTGTGTCAATCCAGTGGCTGCCACTGCAACTCATCATGCAGGCATTACAAGGCACTTCAAGTTCAACGTAATGTATCATGCCTGCATCTATAATGTGTTAATAGAATTCTAGCTCAAACAAATAGTATTGAGAAACTGTAAATAATTTGCATCCAATGTTTCTGCAGATAAAACTGGAAAGTGTCACCCAGTACTTATGCCACAAAAAGGGCATGGTCAGTTCTGCTAATGGGAAGTTCCCTGGCGCTGGTGTCATTGCTAGAGAAGGTGATCGTCTCGTGGTTCAGGTGGTCAATCATGTTTGAAACAACATCAGCATTCACTGGTACGAAACCATCGAGTAATTAATTTAATTACGGATAAATGTTATGGAATTAATTTGACTAACATACAAACTAACTAGATATGGTTAATGTTTGTGCTTGATAACTGCCCTTACAATAGGATCCGTCTTTGACCAAATTTTGAAAAGATAATAGAAGAGGTTTGTGAGAGTAGGTCAATCAAATTTACCCTCTGCTTATTTTTACAACGACGTCTCTTTATTTGGTTATCATTTTTTTTAAAAATTTTAGTTTGGTGAATTCATGATAAAATTATGATGAAACACACAGGCATGGAGTTAGACAACTTCAAAGTGGGTGGGCAGATGGGCCATCATATATAATACAATGTCCCATTCAAACTGGCCTGGCCTGAGATATGTCTACAACTTCACCATCGTTCTCTTCTGGCATGCACACTTCTCATGGATGAGACTTGAGAGCAACTGTGAACTGTCCATGGACCCCTTATCATTTTCCCAAGGCACAATGCTTCTTACCCATTTCTCAAACCCTACAAGGAAGTCTCAATCATATGCTCGGTAATATAATTATTTATTCCATTCTTTTCTGGTCTATACTCTTACAATTTTATAAAAATACTGACCAATACTTAAAGACAAGTGTACATAGATTTATCGTTAATATGTACTTCAAAAAAATATAGGCGTATGGACCTAAGAATTGTTATATGAATATTTACACCAGACCTTTGATATGTGATTGAGATTTGGTTGTGACCCTAAACATGCCAACTTAAATGTGTTAGATGAAATTAATATGGTGATCCTGAGGCAATTATCAACCAGTCTTTACAGACAGGAGCTGGTCCAAATGTCCCTGAAGCCTACACTTTTAATGAGCTTCCAGGGCCACTTTCTGCAAAAATTGTGCTTCTTTACTACTATATATGGCACAAAAGCTTTGAAGAGCACAAGGCTTTTATTATTATTATTATTACTCAAGATTATAGTTACTCCAGCCCAACAAATACATGGATACAATTTATATTTTGTGGGTCAGGGTTTTTGGCAACTTTGATCCCAACAAAGACCCTGCAATGTTCAACGTTGTTGACCCTGTTGAAAGAAACACTGTTGGTGTCCCATCTGGAGGTTGAGTCGCTATCTTTTTTCTGGCAGATAATCCAGGTGAGTATTCATTGCTTTAGTATCCACAAAAAAGTTCTTACACGTGAGCTGGGGTTTAAGGATGGCTTGGATTGTCCTGGACGGCAAACTCCCCAACCAAAAGCTGCCTCCTCGATCCACCGTCTGATCTTCCCAAATGCTGACCTTAATTTGACCATTTTTATTTTATTTTTTTACAAGAGTAACTTTACAGTGGTTTAATTTTCCTATAAGTTGCTTTTCAATATTTGGCAGCAGTCATTCGCAGCCAACATGAGGATTGAAACTTATGATAAACAGTGTTTGGTTTGCTTTTCTCGAGATGATCTGACCAGATTCCTTCACTGATCGAGAGATGAAGAACAAAGTGGAGGAGATTTTGTACTTTGTTTTTATCAAGAATTTCAGTGCTTTTTGTTGGTCCAATCGATCTATATGAAAATAAAGATAATTAATATATAATGTCCCTTTGATTTATACTCTCTGATAGTATGAGTATGCATTAAAGATTTCTCTTCTTTTTTGTTTTGACCAACAATGATTAGAAAAGTTGTTGGTAATTCTCAAGGCGTTCAATTTTCTCACTCAACAATAATAAAAAGGAAAATATGAAAAATAAAACAATTATTATATCTTACAAATATAAATATAAATAAAAATTTTGGATGCTTCACAATGTATAATACTTCACATAGTAAAATCTAGTTTAATAAGAAGCGTTACATAATCAGAATGCGGACATAATATACCTGATAGATCTAATATTATTCTTTAATTTATCTGTAACAATAACCCTTTTGAAAAAATTTCAACTGCTTTTCCTCTTTTTGGCTGTGCATGGCTAGCTCGAATGGTTTTTGCACTTTTTATGCTGTTTCAAATGAGCATCAAAATCTTAACTTTTCCAAGATGGGGTTGGCTAAAGCTAAAAAAAGGTCTGATAAGTCTCAGTCTTAGCCTCACATCAAACTGGTCAATGTTTTTCTTATCTACAAATCCACGTTAATCCACAAATCATCACCACTTTTCTAAAAATGGTCAAAAGCTTGCAAATTAAATCACACAAAAGTGTTCTTGGTTATATTTATATATTCATCATTAATCATTGGGAGCAGAAGCAGATGATCATCTCTTAATCTCATAAATATGTCGGCTGCATTATCCAAACACGTTGGAATTAGTAAATAATAAAATTAACAGTACATCCTACTGTTCCTTAATTACAACTCCAACTAAAATATATATCAGGGTGAGATTGATTAGATGTAATTGTTTTGTAACCTTAGGCTAACATTGGTTATATAACATCCCGAATCAATCCACGTCGCAGTTAGTGTGTGAGGCACTCGAAATTTCACATCGCTTGTGAAAACACCAATTAATTGATTAATATTTATACTAAATTTCTGCATATATAATTGCATTAGTATTAGCTGAGTTGGTTGAAAATTAAAGCCATGAATGAATGAGTATTAAATCATGACTGTAATAAATACATTTATAAGTTTTAATATGTATTTATCTAATTACAATTACATATACTATATTTTACCCACCTGACTGTTTTGTTCAAAAGTCAAGACTGATCCAGAGAGCATTGAAGTAGTGAAATCGTATTAGGGCTAGGTAGCTAGTAATTGAATTCAGCATTTATGGATGTGATTTAACTAGCATGCAGTTGCATCCAATAAAGTGAAGATCCAAATGGAAGAATTCAATGTTTTCAACTGTCAACTTATTAAATGATCTGAACTTCACTATTTATGGCCATTTACAGAGGTTCTCACTCATTCTTTTAGTTTGGGAATCTTGACTTGGAGAAGCCATTGGTAACCTACACAAATAATTGTCATAATCTTGTCAGCTTTTTCAATAATTGAGGATCAATGTGAGAGAATTGGCACCAATTTTCTTCACTTTTCACTTAATAATAATAATAATAGATTATAGACTATCTCTCTACATTGAGATCATATACCTAGCTAGCTAGATCCTTAGCTATTTTTCAATTAAACTAAATTTGGTTTTCTATACTTTTATCCTTTGTTAATCTAAGCTCTTATTAAATTTTAAATATTTAATCGTAATATTGATACAAACAAACAAGACAAAATAAAATTACGTTGATAGTTATATCAATGTTGTTAATTTAATTATAGATGGTTACAGATTCTTTTTTTTTTCTGTTAACAACCAATCATTAAATATTTTTCCAATAAAAACTCAATCCAAATTCATACTTTTTTACTGCTGAATTACTCCACTTGTAATTCTTTTTTGTGAAATGGGAAAAAAAAAGAAGGTGATTCTTGCATTTCCAATGCAGATCCAATCACTCTAATAATGTCTTATTATTATATTTGAATTAGCTCCAACAACTTCAAAGGAATCTCTCACTCATCTAGACAAAAAGAAGAATACAGAAATGGCAACAAGAGATTAAAACGGAGTATTTACCAAGTTGTAATCAAAAAGTATAAAACCCCACCAAAAAGCTTGAGATCTGATATGACTGGTTTATACACTAAAATAAAAACATGCAAGAAAATGGAGAAACCCAAAAATTAGTAAATGTTCGCTAGTTTTTTGTGATAAAATAAAATATTAATCTCTTCTTCTGCTACACTACTGTTTAAAAAACTTGTAGCTGCTTTCTTCAATTTTTGTAATTACATTTCAATCTAAATCATGATATATCAATCTCTTTCTTTGATGGGGATGGCATCCGAAAGTAAAAATAAAAATGCACTGATGAGTTGAAATAATATACCAAGATCCATCTCACAGAAGAACCGCAAAAGAATATGGAAGAGTGAAGGGGGTTCTTTCATTTTCGATCCTCTGTTTTCTATCCATGCATGATAGGAGACCCGTTTCTTTTTGGAATTGAGATCCTCTGCTGAGCTGAGCTGAGCTTTTCTGTTGAAATTTCGGTTCTAAGAATCGCCATGTTTGTGCCAGCAAACGAGCATCGCGACGCAGCGTCTCATGATGTAGAATCTTGCCTTCTGTTCCTTTAGGCTACTGCATTTTCGAGAGATTGAGGAGGAGGAAGACGAAGAAGAAGAGGAGGAGGAGGAGCCACCCTTTTGAGAGAAGCTTCTGGGAAGTGGGCACTTGGTGGAGGAGCTTTTCTGCAGCAGAGGAGACTTCGAAGAGGTGCTTCTTGTTGAAAAGCTTCTGGTGAAGGATGATGATGATTTTGAAGAAGAAGAACAACATTCCTTCGACGACTTTGATGGTTTCCACTTCTCATCCATGTAAATAAATATATATATTTTTTTAAAAACTACTTTTTGAATATGCTTGAAACACTTAACAGTGATGATGAAACTGGCACTACTTTCTCTCTGTGTTGTTGTTTTTCAGAGAGTGTGTGTGAGAGAGAGAGATGTGATGAAGAAGAGTTGTGTCTGGGGGTAGAAGTGGGGCTTTGTTGATTATATATAGTGACATGTGATAGCATGGAGAAAAATTTGAATGCGGAGGTATCCAGTTACCTGTATGTATATTCGTATAATATATATAAATTTAAATTCAAAATTATTATTTCAAATTTTAGTTTTTTAAACATAAATAGTTACTCATGCAGACGTGACAAAATATTAATTAAATAAATATTATGGTGACAAGATAGGCCCGTTCCATTCCATTCCATTGAAGCTAAAATTAACATGACATTTATCGGTGGTGATGGTGCCGTGGCATGATGTGATTAGGTAGGTGTGTTGAAAGAGTTGTGGTATTGCTCATAGCATAAAGGAATTTCTTTGATTATTGAAGCTCCTCCACTTCTCTCCATCTCCTTGAGATCCATCATTTAATTTGGAGACATTTCTGTCGTACGGTTCTCATTATGCAGTCACTTTTTTAATCTCTATCAGATAGAGAGAGAGAGAGAGAGAGAGAGAGAGAGAGAGAGACAGATGTTAGCTGGTTCTAGTGAAGAGAAGTTGTGGCTTGTGCCCATTGTTCTACATACGACAGTCTCTGCTTTAATAATTCAAATGTTTTTCACTTTGTGGTGAAACCACCGTCACCATCACCATTTACATATACATTTCCTACGTATATATTCTTACTGGATTTTATTCAGTATGGACAGGACACTAGAGATAACCCCACCTTCGCTGTGAAGATTAAGACAATTATTCTTATTTATCAGTATATATTAATAATAAAAAAATTTAATATTATAAAAATATATATTTTATTTTTATAAAAATAAATATTCAGACTGTATAAATAGGATTCCGCTTCTATAAATTGAAACAAACTCTAGTCGATGAACAATAGATTTTAAAATAAAAAAAGACAATGTAACAATGTTAACATACAATTATTTGTGTTTATCTAACCTTTCAAATACATGACTAAAAGATAAAATTCGATGGATTAATTTGTAACGTAATAACAAGCATAACCATGTCAATGTCATTATATAAAAAAATATTCTTCTTGCTTTAAATTAAATTTTGTATTCATTCTAAAACTGTTTGCATGCATGTTTTTTAGTCAAACCCACTCATTAGTTATAATCAGCGCTATAAATGCTCATGATGATGATGATGCCAATGCTAATTCATTTTTTCAAATATAAAATTTCCTATGATTTTTTTCCCAACCATATAAGGTAAATACAAACGAATTCACATAAGTAAAAACTTCATTGAAAATCTTTCTATAATAGATGCTTTTCACAAATTTCAAAAAACGATCACGATACATGTTTCAACTTTCAAGTGAGATTTATTTATTTATTATTATTTTTTTAACTAAGTATTATTTTATCTTAATGATTAGAGTAGTCTTATAAACTACTTCAAGTCACCAAAATTTAATTATTTTATTATTGTACATAAAAATACATTAGTGTGGGTACATCCCTAGGAATAGATAACTTCCTCTATGGAAGTAGATGTCCGAACAGTATCAATAGAGATTTAATCTCAGTAAATTATAGTAATTCTCTCACTCGTAAAGTATTATATTTTTAAAAAAAAGTGATATATCTACCATAATAGTGATTTAAATTTAAAATATTATCATGACTTAACAATCAAATGACGTTAAGTGGTGATAACTTACAAGTGAGATTAGTAACAAAATTTTACCATTCATAAGGGTTTTTTAATAAAAAATTTTAAATTCTCTAAATCTAACTTTATCTAAATTAATCACACCTTGGCCTACATAAAATGATTGTGAAAATCTCTTACCACCCAAAAGTTGCCATTATCTTTGACCTTGACTGTAATAATAAAGAACATAATTACTATCTTCTCTCGAAGACTAATTGGAGTTGAAAGAATCCAATCTTTTTATATGTAAATAAGAGATTGGACACTTTCATATATCTTTACGCATCATTGTGTAATCTTTATTATCATGACTCATACTAATTACTCATTCAAATTATTCGATATTTTACTTTTGATCATTGGCCTTGGATTCTTTTCTTTTTCTAGCTAGGGTTTGGTTTTGGTTAATTTCCCTAGGGTGGTTTGTTGTGTTAAATTATTATATAATACGTACCTTGTATTCCAATTTTATTCTTGCAGCAAGATGTATAAATGATAATAAAATCGTATTCACCTAGTTATAGTAAATGCTTGTGACCATTTAGATCAGCAACCTTGGAATTCTAATTAATTAATCGCTTTTGAGGTACAGTCTCATATTAAAATATTAACCCCCAAGGTGGTATGCTGAAATCACCCATGTGTCATATTGATTTTGTAATGCTTGTTCACTAAGGTTTTGGACAAAAACCCAGTTGTTCAATTTACGGGATTATTTAATGCCTATATTTTTGCTTTCCATGCACAAAATGATCTTATCGCCTGTCCAATGTGGTTCGGTATTAAATATGCTCATTCAGCCTGATAATGTCCTCAAGTTCGAACCGTCAGTACTATAAAGTTGTATGTCAAAAAAATAAAAAAAAAACACAAAGTGATTTTGCTTTTAATTAAATTACGGTACATATATGCAGGACGTTGGAGGGTTTAAATTTATAACTATTTTCAATGTATATTTTACATACTTGGTAATTTCTAACCAAAACATAAACGAATCTTAAAAAAAGAGGAAAAAAAAGAAAAAGAACAATGATCTTTTAGGTTTGAATAGGATGAGTCTTATCATATTATCTATATGATAAGACTCATCCTATTGAAACCATACCATGCAATCATACCATGCATATTTTATTAGTATTTTGAATTAAATTTAATTTATAAATTTAAATGATATAATTTTAATAGATGGACATTCACACCAGTACTGAAGCATAACAAAATTTTAGAATATTCAGAATTTTTTTTTTTTTTTGTTGAATTTCAAATTTTTAATGTAAGTTTTATTATGAACTCTGTTGCCTTGTATTTTGACTAAAGGGCAGAGGAAATTTTTAACACCTATTGAAATATATATAAAAGAAATTAATTATTTATTTATGAACAAGTTGATCAATTTGACTGGTCAAAATTCTTACAAATCCAAACCAATTTCATACATACATTGATTATATATATATATATATATATATTGCAATTTTATCATAAATAATTAGGTTAATAGACGACCGTTTGTATGTCAATTTTCCATTTCCATGTGAACTTCAGCTTGATTTCGTTTGTGAACTCTGTGGCACATGATGAATCATTTTTAATTAAAAGAATATATATGATTTCCACAGAATATTTGAAATCAGAAATAAATTAATTTAGAAATTGTACTAACTCATGACCATCTACTATACATGTGCTTATTGAGACATAAAAAACCATGACAGACTATCCATGCATGATGCGGCCTATGTGTAATAAAACAGAAACCCTAAAAAATCTTAATTACTTGGTAATGTTAATTAAAATCCAAACATCCAAAGAGGCTATATATGATGTAAATCGAAATGGCCACTTCAAGTCCAAGAAGCTTAATATATTTTTTTTCTTTTTATGGTTTGAGAAACTTCAATTAGATCCCAAAGGTTTAAAATTATTTTAAAATAATTAATTCTATTTTTAAAGACTGATGTTTAAAATTTATTTTTACGAGTATAATTTGATCATAATACCTCTTATATTGAGCTAATTTAGTACTATTTTATGTGACATTTAAAAAAATAAAATAGATTTGAAGGTCCTATATATGGACTTATGTGTGTATTTTTATATTACATAGAAGAAGATTATTAGAGGAAGATGTAGTTTGGGAAAGAAAGTTAATATATGAAATAAAAAGCACCCAAAGAAGGAAAGATGTGAAAGGAATGACCAATAGCAAGTGGATATTGAATATTGATGTATGTTATTTTTGACCAACGAAGAAAAGCAGAGATTTGATTGGTCAAACACAAGTGAGTACTTGAATGGTCAAAATCAAGTCACATGGTGTGTTATGGTTACAATACAACGAACCTTGATAACTTCTTTTCCTTTTTTTTTTTTTTTTGAGGCTTTGGGCTTATAAACCAAAAAAAACATAGTAAAATTATTATATGTTTATATTTTATATTTATATGTTTTTAAAAAAAAAAAAAAAATCATGTGGAGTTGAGAATATCAGCATTTGGGAGACCCACATGCACACATGTGGTCTGCACAACCATGCTCAGAGGAGCTGGCCTCGTTTTATTATAACACGGACCCCCTTGTACTACACTCTATATAATAAAAATAAAAATTCACCATTGTTTTATTTTTTATATCTTGGAAAAAAAAATAAAGTTACTGATAAGAAATTTGGGTTTACATAATTGATTTTAACTAAAATATACTTTTCTCTTTTTATCGTGGTAGTAGATATCTCTCGATATTCGGACTGCACGTTTAGTGATCGATCTCAGTCATGTTCCGACAGTTATTAATCTTGTAATTATATTCCCTTAAAAAAAAAAAAACTAAAATATAAATGCCTTTGAGTAAGTTTAATATTTGTAAAATGCTTTTTACAAAGTTTCCAAACAAATTCAAATGAAATCTTTTGACAAAATTTTGGGAAAAAAAAGTATTTTTATTGAGTTACAGAAATTTTGAAATGTTTCTAACGAATTTTGATACTAATGGAATTTGGATGATTTTATCTGAATATTATTGAATCAGAATAATTTATTAGTCTCCCATTTTAAAAGAAACAAAAATGACATTTTTATATACACCCACCATTTTCTTAGAAGAATATGTGCTCTAAGATTGCACCATAATGTAGAAAAACCCACATAGAAAAACAGGTCAAACCATGCATGATTCTGTGTCAAAAAAAGTCCACTATTTTATACCCAAACAGTCAGGCTTAAAAGAGTCCTCACAGTTCACATTGTTGGGTCCGAACAATATTTCTGCCTAAAATATTGGAAACATATATATATATTTAAAATCTCATAATTTCAAGTTATATGTGTGATTCTGGGTTGACCGCACTTTAATTACAAGCATCTATCATTAATCATAATATATAAAATGGCCTGTAACATGATTTTCTAGGTCTTCGTAGGATAGGATCGATCATCAATTTTTAGTTATTAATCTGCGACAAACAAATCTGTCCAAGAAATTAAATAAATAATCTTCACAAGATCAATGAGCAATGAAAAAAAAAAAAAAAAAACCATAAAATTGTCCCCAAGACAAGAAAGCATTAGTTGTTGTGCTAATTGGTGTACACAATTGGGCTCCACTAATAACCTGTTGGGGTTTTAGGTCCACACACAACACAAGTGGACTTACAAGTGGTTTTCAACTCAAACTGTGAGAATTCTAACTCATGGGCTCTATTTTTGTAAAAAGGAAAAAAAAAAGTAAATAATAATTCATTAACTCCATAAACAAAAAATCTATAAAATTTTTTTACTAAGAATATGATAATTTATAAAAATCTATATATATATATATATATAAAGCTAACAACATATATGATTTGAACAACATATATAGATACATTACAAAAAAAAAAAAAAAAAAATATCAAGGAATAATAATAATATGCAATTGGTGGTACGTACATTTTGAAGAAGAAGCCATATTCAATAAAAAGACAAGAGAATATATATAATTAACGTTCTTCGACCCCTAGTTTTGCAAGTTGATTGGATTGTTTTAGAATTGAAGATCCTTAGAAATTAGAATCCTATATATTTTTTAGAGCTTATAATTTTATTCCCTCCATTTATAATTGAATTAAAATTAATTAAAAAAATTCACTCCTAGCATTTGTGATATTATTTGGCTGTATTGTCATAGCTCGAGAGAAACGATGATGTGGATTTTTCAATACTTTCTTAAATTAAGATATGTAGATGTACAAGTCCATGTTAGAGAAGAGAAGAGAAGGATTTCGTTATATTTATATATGCAAATTAGAAGGCATAAAAAAAAAGCTACTATTTACTACAATCTAATAGAGTGGAGAATCCCTCGTCGAGTCATCCTTCACTTTGAATGATGACTAGCTTCAAAGACCAACCTAATTGCATTTATTAATTAAGCACAGTTGCATGATCTTGATTTGAACAAAAGCCTTAATTAAAGAATAATACTGATAGGTTTAAAGTTGATACTAATCTTAAGACTTTTGAGTAAGCAAACTTGAACCATAGATAAACTAGGTTTTATTGGTTTGTTACATTAAATAAAATACATAAAGCAGCTTTGTTGTGTTATTTTAATTTTCTACTTTAATTTTAAGATATAGTATATATAACTAGAATAGAAACTAAATATCTCCAAAACTTAATTATGTCGGAGTGAATAGAGCTTTCCGCTAAGCTAAATACGCGACTCACAACTAGAGTTGTCTACCACCTACAAGTTCATAAAAGAAAACATACGCTTCTCTCTCCTATCCTCTTATTAATCACATCACACTCTAGTACCAATACAGACTTTAATACATTATATATATATATATATATATGCGTGTATACACGCGCGCATAGACAATAATCGATCACATCATATATACCCTATGATCTTGTTCTGAATAGAACTCAATTTTTCTGCTATCCAAAACAATCCTTTAATTTTTAATACTATAAAACAAGAGTTGGATATGGCCTAATCACATGAAATTCAAGCTCCTTATTATTGCGTGCGTCCTCGGTCCTCACTGATAATTTATTATATACTAGAGAAAAGTCTAGGATGGATCAGGTGTAATATCAATGCAGTACATCTGATCATCTAATGATATTTTGGGCACTTCAGTCAATTTAGAACTGAAAACATATATGAATTTCGAAATAAAAAGAAGATACATCATACATGTTTTGAACCAATGTTGATCCTAAAGTTTCACGGCAATTGCTACTAATTAAGAAAAATTTCACAAATACATTTGCTACAAGTATTTATTAAATATGTTTATTAATTATAACAGCAGCGCTCCAACTTATATCAAATCTCAAATTTGAATAACACTATTATGTTAATGTTATTAATATTTGATTAGCATGAGTGATTAAACCACTTGATTTGAAGATCTAATTAATTTATTCAATAATAATAATTTGGAAATACCAACCTGATCAGAAAATATTTTGCTCCATAATTCATGTACTAATCCTGAGATGATTTTTTTTTTCTTTTCTACCAAGAAGATTAATCTTTGTGATAATCCTGAAAAGAATTGGCTTCTAGTTATAAGCCTGCCTCATGAACATATATATTCTTCAGTTGTGAGAAGTTGATCAGCCGACCGATTGCTTTCAGTGGCAGAAAATGGCCATATATTAAACATCAGAAAATGTTGCAAGATACAATATTAGGTTAATTCTCAGTATTACTTATTTATATATATAGCAGCTAACCTCTCTATGCATAAATAGCATACGCTAACTTTCTGGTTGTAGCTGTTTGGTTTCTAGATAGAGAACCTTGCACATCAGTAGCAACAATCAAGAAGAAGAGCAAGTGTTGGATTCTCTTTCGACTAGGTCTTGAAAGGAGAAGGTTAAACTAGCTACAATTTTGCCTACCAGCATCTACTAATGAATTCACTTGACCTTATATATAGTACCAAGACCCATAGGTCGCCAATCCCTAAAATGGACTCTATAAAGACTATTATAGATAAATGAAAGCTAGGTGTAATCGCGATATTTAGAATTAGTAAATATAAAAGGAGAATTAAAGAGAAGGACAAAGAAGAAGAAGAAATTACCTTCTCAGATTTTGAAGTAGCTGATGAATGTTGATGAAACTTGGTGGGCATCTGTTCATAGAATTGAAATCCAATAGTAGAACTAATTAAGAAGTATAGTCATATATTAGCCGATGCAGCATCATCAAGATTCCCAGTTTTTTTGTAAGGAACCTTTCGAGTGCCGAGTATGCATCCCCACTCAACAAATTAGCTCCTTATTGAAGTTTGTGAATCTTGAAGATGCCGCATCAGCGAATACTGGCTGGTGGTGGTCCTCAGATCTTCCCCATGCAACTGCTCATACACACATATAAATGATAAACCCTAGTTAACCCTCAAATAAAGGGGGGGAAAAAAAAAAAAAACCCCATCTAGTAAAAGTAAAAGAAAATGCCAACAAAACCCACTTCAATGAATCATGATTGCAACAAGAAAGACCCACCAGGGTTTCCCAAAATAAAAAACAATGATGAATAAAGAGCTATATTTGTTTGTTTCTCCAGTCTTACACACACACACACATACACACCCATATATATATATATATATATATATATAGAGAGAGAGAGAGAGAGAGAGAGAGAGAGAGAGAGAGAGAGAGAGAGAGACCTAGATTTATACAGTAGAAAGATAATCATCAAAAATGAAATTATGATTTATTAAAAAACAAAAGCCAGCTATCTATCACAGTCATATGGACCAGACTTATGCAGTATAATAGTACGATACAATATGATTATTTTCAAAGAAGGAAATGATATTGTATGTGAAAGGGCTAGCAAGAGAGAATGGATATGTACAAAAGATCATCAACAAAGGAAAAACCTAGCTAGTGAGAAATATTGAAAGGGAAAGGGGATATATATAGAGAGAGAGAGAGAGAGAGAGAGAGAGAGAGAGAGAGAAATGAAGAGTTTTAAGGGGGATGAGCTCAGAGATGCGTGGCAGGAATATTATTTAGGGTTCAAAATTAGGTGCATATCTAATGATATCTTCGTACCAGAATAACAATCCTTCTAAGGATATCAAAACCTAGCGCACTCGTGTAGATTACAGGTGTCCTAAAAAGAACTGAATAAAACAAATTTTAATATTCTGCAGTGCTGGCTTTTGGCAATGAGAAAATGCACCTTTAAATCTTTTATTAGTACCAACTTTAAATCTTTTACTAGCACTAACTGAACCCATTTAAAATTTGTAATAAATTTGTGATATGTTACTAGCAAGAAAGGGATTAAAAAGAAAATAAATATGAATCATAAGAAAATTCAGTTTAGAATTCAAATGATCCTAATTCCAAAAAATGATTATATGTATAAAGGCCATTGGGAGACAAAAACAAGCATTTTCATGTGGATTGTGGGGGGAGTTGTCAGGGGCGAAGGCCTGAGCTGAGCTGACCCCAGATATCAAAAGGCTGCCTTCTTTTGCAGATTCTTCATCTCCCACTTGGCTTTTGTTTTTCATTTTCACAAACTCTGTCATCTGCCTTGGATTTGGTTGGAGGTCGTTCTATAAAAATAAGGTCTTGTGATATATGATTGAGCTAGCTAATTAAACTTTATAAAAGTATCTTTGGAAGTTCATGAGGAGTTATCAGCTTTGAAATATATTTTCTTTATTTACACCCTGTTAACAAGCGCCAAGCAGCTGCCACACTCGATAATCTTCAACTCCATGTCTAACCACAAAATTAGTTCCTTGATTCCTGGTTATGGTGTCAATCATTAAACAAGTCCAACTGTGTTGATCTCTCTTTCTTTTTCTTATTTAATTCTCTCTCTCTCTCTCTCTCTCTCTCTCTCTCTCTCTCTCTCTCTCTCTCTATATATATATATATATATATACACCCTTTTTTATTAGTCTCTTTTCTATGTCCCACCTAAATTAGGGATGGGTTTCGGTTGGATCGGTTCGCTTTTTGTATGATCCGAACCAATCTGATAATTGATCAGTTTTTCAAAAAGTGATCCGATATAACCGAAAAGTCTAAAATGATCCGAACCAATACGAACTGAATTGGATCGGTTCGATTCGATTCGGATTGATCGGTTCATGGACCTATTGGGCCATACAAATGTACTTGATTTTTACTATATTATTATTCATATTTTAAGCTTATCAATTTAAGCCTTAAGTCCTCAACTATATAAAAGTTGTATAATAACATTCCAAATAACAAGTCCTCAATATAAACCTATTTAAAATTCAAATAACATTTCAAGTCCTCAATATAAATCTGTTCAAATAATATTCCAATGAATTTGAAATCTTAGCTATTACAATACAATAACAAATATAACAGTTAACAGTCAATAAATAATAGTCTACAAACAACTATTAAATAATATATAATAATCCAAATATCAATTCATAAATAATAATAAAAATTCCAAATAAACAATAGAAAAATCAAACCAGATGGTTTTGAATAGAGATCGTGCTCTGTCTATGTTTATGAGACTGAGAAAAATGACTAAATAAGGGAGGCAGTAGATTAGGGTTTTTTTTTTTAATTTATATACTGGGTTACCGGTTCGAATCGCAGTTCCGAAATTCGAACTGGTAATGACTGGTTCCTAAAAAAATGAACCGAACCGATCCATTAAGAATCTTGAATCGATCCCAAACCAGTTTAGAACGGTTCGGCTCATTGGATTTTTGCCCACCTCTAACCCAAATCGGAAACCAATTTCACCCAAAATCTTTATAATAAAATGACAATGGTCAAGGTTACAAGGTTATTAAAAGCCCGACAACGGTCGAGATTGAAAGATCATTTCAATCAAATCAAAAGAAATAAAAGGTTGAAAGACTGTTTTGACCAAAAAAAATTATTTTTTCAGTGTATTTTAATATTTGTTTTGATTTTCCTATAAGTAAAATCATAGGTTTAATTTTATACTTACATATAATGTTTGATCTCGAAAGACTTTGATTTTAACTATATAAAAAAAAATGTAAGAAATTTGTTGTGTATAATTACATCAAAATAACACACCTCTCTTCTACTTTAGTGTTAAGAATTCAATTCACATTATATACATTTACCAGTATGTGTGGGTAATTTTTTCGATAAGTCGCTATAGTTATTAATTTTATAATTGTACCTCTTCAAAAAAATTACATTAAAACAAAATTAATTTCTACAAATATCTTAGAGGTATATTAAAGTTAAAGTCTTAAAGATGAGAAAGGAATCGAATCCAAGTTGGGAGAAAAAGGGAAGATGATTTTTATCGAAATGGGGGCAAGTGGCATTAAAAAATATATGATTAAGTTATTAAGATGGTTCTTTACACTAATCAGTTGTAATTAGCAAAAATTAAAATTGGCAGCGCACAACGTGTGCACTACGTGTAAAGGCAAACTACTATGCAGAAAGTGACTAGCTGCTTTAACTTTATTAATCTCTGCTGAATTAACTAAACATATATATTTGAATTAATTAAACATAATCTTATTATGGAGAATCAGTTTTAATCGGCGTAATGTGAGGGAATCAATGAAATGGATAGTACATGTATGAATAAAATAATTAATTATTTTATTTTTTAAGTATATAATTATAAAATTAATAATTTATCTAAATTTATCAAAATTAATTAATAAATATATTGTCTGAATAATTAATTATTTATTTTTAAGAGTTTTCTTAATGTTAATTGTTAATTTAATTAACCAAAGATTTGCAAATGCTTTAACTGGATAGGGTTGTAGATTAGCATTCATATATGCAAAATAACTCCGCCGCCGCCCAGCTAATTAGTACTAGTACAATAATTCTACATTTTTAAAATATTATATCTTACACTTTAGTGCTTTTAAATGGGTTGGTTGTGAACTTGTGATTTGTGAACCTATCTATCAGTGTCGTTGATCAGGATTCGAATCTCGCTTTACACGTAGTAAGTAGGGAAACTGATCTTGCCTTGTACTCGTTGATGTGAGTGAGATTTGTTTACGTGTAATTTTAGTCAACATAAATAACAGTAATAATAATAATAAAACAATAAAAATAAGATCAAATACAAAGAAATTTTAGAGTGGTTCGACCAGAAATAATGTATACATCTACTGTTCTTATATTGCTATTGAGCTCGCAATATGTGTGTTTTCTCTCTAATTTTTTGTAACCTTTATAACAATGATGATCTCTCCCTTTTATAGTATGAAGGGATGAAATTATTTTGTTTTACATAGAATCTAATTATAGGAAATTAGGGATTGAATCAAATCCCTAAGAATCATACTCTAATTGAAATAAAATTGCTGAAATTAAGGAGTTTAAGACTGATTGAGACTATACTAGTTGACCAGATCAAATCCCTTTATTCTTGGGATTCTTCTCTATCTAGAGCTTCGAGCTAAATGTTATGCGAGTTGGAGCCATGCTGTTGATAAGAGGTGGTGTGCATAAATCTCACAGGTCGTCCCAGTGCTATTGTTATAGCCAAAATATGTCAAGCCCAAAATACAACTAAAGATCCGGCCCAAAGCCAAAAGTTAATCAACCTACATGGCCCAAGATTTGGGCAACCAACGGCCCAGTAATTGTCGCACGACATAAAACGGTCGCACTACATCTTCGACACTCATGTGACGATCCTGATAAATGACAAACATGTGGCAACATAAATGTCACACCTCGAGGTCCCCTACGTCGCACGACATCTGTGTCGTTCAATACGGAACCCTCGTAGGCCTACGTAGGCTCGACTCCATGACCATCTAAACAAGACTAGACCTACGGCCCAGGCCCATGGACTAACCCGTCCAGTAACAAAATTCAACATTTATTGACCAAGTCTATTAAGTAATCATGGCTTCCGCAATTCAAGCCACCAAGGAGGTAGACGTTACCTTTCCACCAAGATAAGGGCTATTACGTCCAGATCCGGGGCCTGAAAATTCGGGATACGATCCACCCCCCCAACGGGTGGATTAACCTCTATAAATATAGAGCTGAACACTCAAAAAGGGGCTCGCACATAGTGTCACTAAGAGAAAAGAATACTTCAAGCCGCCAAAATCCATCCGGTTAATCACCAGCAAGTATCAATTTTCTCCGATCATCCGGCCCTCACAATTCCGGTCGCTCATATTATTTTGCTATCTATCACAAGGATCGTCATCCTACCTATAAAGGAAGTATTCCCTACTTTACTCTATTTTCTACTCTTTGTCATTAACTAGCATTCATTAACTTGACCGTCGAAGTGACTTTGGCCGGCACCACCCCGGTGTCCCAGATGTTCTACGGGTCACACGCGTTCTTTCTTTACAGGTTGTAGTGCCCGTGTCTCCCGAGCGATTTTCGAGCACTACAATTTGGCGCCCACCGTGGGGCACAACAATCCTTGAACGAGCAAAGGTAGAAAGTGTCTAATCAAACAATGTCGTCAGACAACTCTCATCACGACGCCATGGAGGCGAGGTTCCAGCTCCTCATATCCCAGATGCAGGAAAACACCAAGAGACTCCAAACGCTCGAACAAGAGAATCAACGGGTAGTGGCAGAAAACCAAGAACTGCAAAATCGGGTCAATTCCCTCATCGTCGTACGCCTATTTGGAGGCACCTCGACGTCTCAACCCTTGCCGTTCGGCTAAGTCGCCCATACTGCTTTCTTTGAGCCATGCCCGGACGAACCAGGAATGATCGCGAGCGACCTCGACCCAGTTCCTGCAGGTACGGAGCTGAGCAACCTAGCCTTGGATGGAGCGCCCAATGTCGTGCGACACACAACTGGTAACCCATCGAACCAGGCAGGTGTGATCACATCGGAGGATGCCGTAAGGACAGCACAGGAGGCGCTACCTATATCCACCCCCAATGGCAATATCGGCTCAACCCAGCAAGCCATCCCACCACAGGAAACGCCTTCGGCTCCCTCACATTCAGCCCCGTCGAGCTCAAACTTGGTAAACTCCGAACCAGCCTTAACTAACCCCGACTTGGCACGCAGGTTTGCAGAGATGGAGGCACTCATCCAACGCATTATTGGAATTCCGGCACTTATAAAGAAGACCGCGGCCAATAGCTTTACGGACTCCCTCTTTATGGAATCGATAGCACTCGTGGAGATGCCGAGGAAGTTCAATTTCCCAAGTATGAAGCAATACGATGACATGACTAATCCGGACGACCACGAGACCTGAGGAAGATGTGCACGTGCAAGGGCTTCGGCTTAAGCCTCGTAGGGCCAGCACTGCAATGGTACACTAACCTTCCCAACGTTTCCATAAGCTCCTTCGTTCAACTCACAGATACTTTTGTAGAGCAGTTCGCCAGCAGCCGAAAATTAGAAAAGTAGTCCGATGATCTTTACACAATCAGCCAGGGGAGAGGTGAACGCCTGTGCGACTTTGTGGGTCGCTTCAACAAAGAAAAAGTCTCTATTCCCTACTGCAACCAGGCGACGGCCATATTAGCTTTCCGCAAAGGCCTGCTTCATGATTCTGACATGTACAAAGAGCTCACCAAATACCTATGCAAGACAATAGATGACGTCCTAGCCAAGGCATGGGCATAGATAAAATGGGAGGAGGATGAAGCGAACTACCAACCCAACAGATCAAGCGGGAGAGATGACAGATTGAGTAGTAGGGTCGAACGACGTACAGATGGCAGACGAGCCGAACCTTACCCGACGTCGTCATGCAGGGATAGCCAGATGAGGAACAACCGCCGACGTAACCAGGGACCCCCTAGACCAGTCGACCAACCAAGGAACCAAATACCCGAGTATACCTTGAATATTAAGCCGAAAGAAGTAATCGCCGTTCTCAAAGGAATGGGTGGATCAGTTAGGTGGCAAACCAAGATGAGAAGCCCGCTGGATAAGAGGAACACCTCCAAGTGGTGCGAATTCCATGGACCACGGACATCGAACAGAAGACTGCACCGCCCTACGATTGGAAGTGGCAGAATTACTCAAGAGGGGTCATCTTAAAGAATTTCTAACTGACAAAGGTAAGAAGACTTTGAATATGCACGATGACAGGTCACGCGACAATGGTTCTACTCCACCACCAGAACCCCCCCGACACGAGAGGACTGTGAACGTCATCTCAGGTGTATCCGAAGTAAGCGGAGTTACCTATTCAGAAGCTAAACGCCACCCGCGACAAGCTGGACTGCCTGGAGGTCCGACAAACCCGTCCAACAAACCCAGCCTACAACTATCTAGTCACTTTTAGCAGCAACCAGTACATAAATCTACTTAACCCTTACCACGATGCATTGGTTATTTCATTAACAGTGGCGAATTGCTTGATCAAGAGGATCTTAATCGACAACGGAAGCTCAACAAATGTGCTCTTTCTCGATGCGCTAAGGGAGATGGGCATTGACAAAAGTAACATCGTACGCTGCTCGACCGTACTGGTAGGATTCAATGGGGAGCATAAGAACACAATCGGGGAGATAGTCCTGCCCGTCTACATTGAGGGAATCAACCTGAACACTCGCTTCCTTATCCTTGATTGTCCGTCGTCCTACAACATAATCATGGGTCGCCAGTGGATCCATAAGATAAGGGCAGTCCCCTCCACATATCATCAGGTTATCCGTTTTCCCATCAAATGGAGGGCCCCTGAGATCCGAAGGCAGCAGAAGACCTCACGAGATTGCTATCAAAACACATTGAAGAGCAGACCGTCCGACTTACAGCAATTATAGAGCCCGAGCTCCACTACCAATAAAGACGAACCTGAAATGGAGGAGCTCAACAAAGTCCCTATACACCCAGACTTCCCAGACCATAAAGTTAGTATCGGCTCTCGACTCCCACCTGACATCAGAGCCAAAATAATCAGTTTCCTAACGGCTCGCCACAACAGTTTTGCATGGTCGCATGCGGACATGATCGGCATTGATCCAGAGGTCCTGGTGCACAGGTTGCAGGTCGATCCAGACTACCTGTCTGTGAAGCAAAAATGAAGAAAGTTCGCACCCGAACGCAATAAGGTTATCAACGAAGAAATTCAGAAGTTAATCGACATAGGATCGGTAAGAGAAGTGAACTACTCGGACTGGCTCACAAATGTAGTGGTCGTGAAGAAAAAAATGGAAAGTGGCGAGTCTGCATCGACTTCACAGACCTCAACAAAGCCTGCCCAAAGGATTCTTTCCCCTTGCCACATATCAATATGATAGTAGATGCTACTGCAGGCCACGAACGTTTGAGCTTCATGGATGCGTTCTCTGGCTACAACCAGATTCTCATGCATCCAGATGACCAGGAGAAGACCTCCTTTATCACGGAGTGCGACATTTTTTACTACAAAGTGATGCCTTTCGGCCTCAAAAATGCCGGGGCTACCTATTAGAGATTAGTCAACAAGATGTTCACAAGCATGCTTGGACGGACCATGGAAGTCTATATCAACGACATATTGGCGAAGTCCTTAGTGGTGGACCAATGCCTCGAACACCTACAACAGTCGTTCGACATCATCGACAGGTATGTATGAAGCTCAACCCAACCAAGTACTCATTTGGAGTGTCATTAGGGAAGTTCCTTGGCTACCTAGTCACCAAGAGGGGCATCGAGGCTAACCCGGATCAGATCAGATCAATTATGGATCTACAGTCTCCCAAAAGCATCAAAGACGTGCAGAAACTAACTGGACGACTCGCAGCCCTCAACCGCTTCATCTTGAAATCATCTGACAGATGCAAACCATTCTTCGACACCCAAAGGAAAAACAAGTCGTTCAACTTGAACTATGCATGCGAAGAAGCCTTTAAGAATATCAAGCGATACCTAGCAGATCCTCCACTCCTGTCCAAACCTAAGGAAGAAGAGACGCTTCTACTCTATCTCGCCGTGTCCGAAACAGCTGTGAGCGCAGTACTAGTAAGGGAGGAAGGAGGCAAGCAACTACCCGTATACTACGTTAGTAAAATCATACTTGATGCGGAGACTCGATACGCACAACTAAAGAAGCTGGCCCTTGCACTAGTCACAGCCGCAAGGAAGTTGAGGCCATACTTCCAATGCCACACCATCAACGTGCTTACTACTTTTCCCTTGAAGAACGTCCTCCACAAGCCCGAACTTTTCGGACGACTGGTGAAGTGGGTCGTAAAGCTAAGCGAGCATGACATCAACTACCAACCTTGCACGACAATCAAGTCACAAGCCTTAGCGGATTTCATCGTAGACTTCACGCCTGGAACTCTACAATGGGCGGAAGAATAATTTTGCACCATGTCGTGCGACGCATCACATGAGGAGTGGACTCTGGCCATTGACAGATCAAGCAACGTCAAGGGCAGCGGACTAGGCGTAGTACTCACCTCACCCGAAGGTTATGTCATCAAGGCCCAGAAAATACTCAAAGATTTGCACGAAGGGCAGTGCTGAAACCACTCGGCAGGGAGAAGCCTGGCCAACCGAACACTTACAGCGGGGTATTATTAGCCGACGATGTGATCGGAGTCGCACAACTTCGTAAAGCAATACGACCCGTGCCAGCGCTTTGCCCAAGTGTCACATCAGCACCCGGAGCGACTTTATCCTATCTCAGCTTCATGGCCCTTCATGAAGTGGGGGATGGACACAGTGGGAAAAATATCAGTCGCCACGGGTAGGAAGGTCTACATGCTCGCAGTGACGGATTATTTCACTAAATGGGTCGAGGCCGAATCCTACGTCAGAATCAAGGACATCGAAGCTAAGTGTTTTATTTGGAAGAATATCATATATCACTACGGAGTCCCTAAAGAGATAGTCACGGACAGCGACTTGCAGTTCATATCATATGACTTCCAAGATTTCTGCGACAGATGAAAGATCAAGCTCAGTTACTCAAGCCCTAGGTATCCTCAAGCAAACGGGCAAGCGGAGTCCACAAACAAAACAATTATCTCCAACCTCAAGAAGCGGCTCGACAAATACAAGGGAAAATGGGCCGACGAATTGAAAGGCGTACTGTGGTCCTACCGTACGACAGCAAAAACATCGACAAGGGAAACACCTTTTTCCTTAACTTACGGCTCAGAAGTTGTGATAGCCACCGAAGTTGATCACCCCTCCTACAGAGTCGAGCACGCAATTGAGGAAAGGAACAATAGAGAATTACAGAATGAGCTAGACACCGTTGACGAGTGACGCGACAAGGCTGCATTACAGTTAGCTATAGTACCAACAGCGAGTCGCTCAACATTATAACATGAACACTCAACTCAGAACATTCAAGGTCAAGGATTGGGTCCTGCGCCGCAGTTTTTCAAAACACAAAAGAGCAAGACGCAGGCAAACTAGGTCCTACATGGGAAGGACCGTACCATATCTCCAAAGTGGTCAGACAGGGGGTCCTACAAGTTACGGTGTTCAGACAGGCATGGAAATTGGTATCAGCTGGAATGCCATCCACTTCAAACAATATCATTTCTAAATCTCTGTCTCTCTACTTTCATACTTTACTTATCTCACAATCTGAAACTAACTTTGGCATCGGAGGGCCGTTGGTAAACCCAACGGCCAACCCTAACATAGTTTTACGCAGGTTGACGTCGCTCGACACTCCCGCATTCAAGGAATTCAACACACGTCAACCGGCAACTCTGCTACAAAACTACAGTGGTCGCCCAACCTGCACTCAAGGTCATGAGTCGCACGACTAAAAGCATATTTACAGTTCAAGCATGAACCATAGAGATTCACACTTCAACTGGGGGCAAATACCATTAGTAGCCATCACACAAATCGGACGACACAAATAAAACACTTCCCCGGCCAGACGACTCGCTTTGAAGGACCTTCGTGCCACACGGCGGTCAATAAACCTACTTTGTCCCACTTGTGCTAAATTTATTTTTATTGTGTACAGTTTTTCACGTCGCGCAACAATGTTATCTTTACTTGTTGGAAATTGACAAGGAAACAAATTTTTAAGAGATGATTATTCTCCTCTTACTCCGTCGTGCGACTATCAATTATTTAAAACGGATTTATTCAAAGTAAAACTGTGTTCGATTAAAGCATAATTGAAAATTCAAAAGCCCACGGGGGCAAAAGTTTCAAAGTAAAAAGAAAAATCCATAAGCACATGGAATTCAAAGTTTACAACCCTTTATGGGGCAACATCGTCATGACCTCCCTCGACCTCAGCATCCTATTCCATTGCGACCTGCTGAATGCCGCTCGACTGAGTGGGGAGAGCTACAACAGCCGCCCCCTCAGGGGCCAAATCGACAAGGCGCTTTTGGTTAGCTTTTTCACTAACAGCCTTCACCTCGATAGCTTGACTCTTCTCTTTGGCTCCAGCCTCATCATCGTCCTTCTTCTCGTCTTCCGGGCGAGTAAGCTCCTCATGGTCGGCGATCCACTTATCCACCTCCTATTCGATCTCACGACCTTCTCTGTATTGCATCATCAGGTCCGCCCTTGTCTTGATTATAGCGTTGAGCACGCTATTATAACACCCCCTGACCTAAATCCACTCGGACCGAATCAGAGAGCGCTACTATATACTAAAATCTAACTTTTACTGTTAATAACTATAATTTAAAACTATATTAAAAACATTTGAAAATAGTCCAAATAAATTTCTAAAAAAAATCTTGCCAGAGTTTCCACCCCTCAAATATTAAATATCATATTCACATACTCAAGATTAATTCAATTATACTTTTCATATTTATTCGAAATTAGGGATGTTACAATTTTTCCTCTCTTAAGAAATTTCGTCCTCGAAATTTACCTTATTCGAATAATTGTGGATATTGCTGTCTTATAATTTTTTCACTTTCCCATGTAGCTTCTTCCACATTATGGTTCCTCCAGAGAATTTTGACTAATGGTACTGTCTTATTCCGGAGTTCCTTAAGCTCTTTGTCCAGAATCTCCACTAGTTCTTCCTTATATGTCAAGTCAGGTTATATCTCAATAGTTTCAGTCTGAACTCTATGAGATGGATCAGATCTGTATCTCCTCAGCATAGATACATAAAATACATTATGTATCTTTTCTAATTCCAATGGTAAAGCTAGTCTACAGGCTATCGGTCTCACACGTTCAAGAATTTCATACGGACCAATAAACCTAGGACTTAACTTTCCTTTCTGTCCGAATCTCATTACTTCCATAGAGATACTTTCAGAAATACCTTACCACCGATCTCATATGCAATGTCTCTTCTTTTCAAATCTGCATATGACTTCTGACGATCGGAAGCGACTTTCAGTCTTTCCTTTATGATCTTTACCTTTTCTTCAGTCAGTCTGATTAAATCAGATCCAACCAACCTGTCTTCACCCAATTCTATCCAGCACAAGGGTGCCCTGCATTTCCTTCCATATAATGCCTCATACGGTGCCATATCTATGCTCGTCTGATAACTGTTGTTATAAGCAAATTCAACCAATGGAAGATGATCAACCCAACTCCCCTCAAAATCAATTATACAACTCCGAAGCATATCTTCTAGCACCTGAATTACTCGTTCTGACTGTCCATCTGTCTGTGGATGGAAAGCTGTACTGAAGCTTAATTGAGTACCCAGAGCTTCCTAAAATTTCTTCCAGAATCTAGACGTAAACTTCGGATCTCTATCTGAAATAATAGAAGCTGGCACTCCATGTAATCGAACTATTTCTTTAATATATAGCTCTGCTGATCTGTCCAATGAATAATCGATTCTGATAGGTAGGAAATGTGCTGACTTGGTCAGTCTATCCACTATTACCCAAATCGCATCATGTTGACTCCGTGTAAGAGGTAATCCTGTGACAAAATTCATGGTAATGCAGTCTCATTTCCATTCAGGTATAGGTATTGACTGTAGCAAACCTGATGGAACTTGGTGTTCTGCTTTTACCTGTTGGCATGTCATACATCTATTCACAAAGTCCACCACATCCCTCTTCATACCTGACCACCAATATTGAGTTCTAAGATCTCTGTACATTTTTGTACTACCTGGATGCATTGTATATGGCACTACTATGTACGTCTGTCAAAATTGCCCTTTTCAACTCCTCATCATCTGGAATGTAGATTCTGTTTTTAAAGCACAAAGTACCATCATCCCTGATTGCAAAATCAATGTCTTTTCCTTCCTGGACTTGTCCACTAATGGCCAAAAGTTTCTCATCCTGTTTCTGCTTTTCCTGTATCTGCTGGATCAGATTCGGCTTGAGTGTCAGTTCAGCTAAAATAGCATCATCTGATGTCAATCTCAAATGAGCATTCATAGCTTTCAATACAATTAGAGATTTCCTGCTCAACATCAGCAACAATGTTCGCCTTCCCTGGATGGTAATCAATAACACAGTCATAATCTTTAATTAACTCTATCCATCTTCTCTGCCTTAAATTAAGTTCCTTCTGGGTAGGTAAATACTTGAGACTCTTGTGATCAGTATAAATATAGCATTTCTCTCCATAAAGATAATGCCTCCATATTCTTAAAGCAAACACAATGGCTGCAAGTTCCAGATCATGTGTCGGATAATTTTGTTCACGAGTCCTCAACTGTCTGGAAACATAAGCAACCACTTTTCCTTCTTGCATTAACACACAACCTAAGCCATTGTGTGAAGCATCACTATAGATCACATAGTCTTTACCGGATACTGGCTGTACCTGTAACATCCCAAATTTCGAGTAATTAATTTTGAACATGTGCAAATAAATTTTGTGAAGTGAAGGGTGTAAACGTAATTAAAAGTAACCAAATTGAACGGTCGAAAATGATGCACGAAGAGAGAGTGAAAAATTGGGACAGTGAGCATCGCGACCTGGCCATCGCCACCACAGATCGCAATGAGCTGCTCGCGATGAAGAAGGTTGATTCTTGGCAGTGAGCACCGCGACCAGTCACCGCGACCACAGATCGTGATGACTGGCTCGCGATGAAAAAGTAAAAATTCTGGCAGTGAGCATCGCGACCACCCGCGCGATCAAAGCACCGTGAGGTGTGCTCGCGATGAGGGCGGCGGAGTTGCTCCAGAGAGCAACGCGACCAGGTCACCGCGACCACAGGTCGCGACGATCAAAATTTTATTAAAAAAAAAAAAAAGAAGAGACGTGAAATCTCTAGAAAAAACAAAAGAGAGGAAAAACAGAAAGAAAAGAGACCGAGAAAGAGACCGAGAAAGAAAAAGAAAAGAGAGAGAAGAAGAAGAAGAAAGAGAAGAAGAAGAGAAGAAGAAGAAGAAAAAGAAGAAGAAGAAGAAGAGAGGAAGAAGAAAAGAAAAGGAAAAAGAAAAAAGGAAAAAGGAAAGAGAAAGGGAAAAGAAAATCCATAAGAGAAACTGTGCGAAAAACGGAAACCAGGTTGGTGTACACTTATTTCTGCAACTATTTTTGATATGTGTTTTGATTTAGTAATTTTAGAAATATATTTCTGGATTTTAAATACTCGTATTGATTATATATATATTCGTATTTCATTTGCGTATATTGTTGAAATGATTTGTGCAATATTATGAGAATATGTAATTTTGAATATAAGTGTATGTTGCCAAAACCTGATTTCGAAGTATTGTTTTACGAATATTGTTGGTTTTCTAATTATTGATTTGATTGAAACTTATATTTGTTGCTTTTCGAATTAAAGGAATTGATTGTGAAATAGTTTCTATTATTTCCAAGTTTTTGATTGAATGAATTGGTGAATAATATTCGAAACTGATTTTGAGATACGAAAATTGTGATTATAGCGAATTTAATGATTTTGATTTTCTGTATTATGTTATTTTATGTATTTATATTTCCGTATATGTTCTTTGATATATTATGAATATTTTGTTTTATAATTGCTAATGAATATTAAATTTTGGATAGATTGAGAAAATTTTGATTATCTGAAAGATGTGTAAAAAGTACATAAAATATTTGTAATATCTGAACTTTGCTTTTGGCCCTGATATATGTATAGGGATATAGGGATATAGGAGATTGACATGTCAATTGGGTATATTAGCAGTACTGCGCCGATATTTCTGTATTGATATCACTCTATGGATTATTAGCAGTCACCGTTGTGGCCAATCCTTGAGTGAAGCCGTTTCCGACGGGTAGTTCCAGTTGGTTCCGATGTCGGAAATAACACCTATATAGGGATACCATTTCAGCGGGCAGTTCCCGTTGGTTCCGATGCTGAAATGGGAAACCCGACTGTATATTCGGCGGGTAGTTCCTGTTGGTTCCGATGCCAAATAACCCGTAATCCAGTCCTGCGAACCCTGTTATATGTATCAAGGGCCCAATTGAGAATTGATAGTAAAAAAAAAAAACGTTATGGAAAAAAATAAAGAAATGATATTGGAAACTGAAAACTCTTGAATGTATATATAAATATATTTCTGTCATTCTGTATTTAAGTTTTATGGTTTCGTTATATATGTAAACTGAATTTCTGAGTTTCATATGTAGTGATTTCAATTATATTATAATGTGTTTTCTATATATATTTATATTTCTGAAATTTTGATAAAGCTATATTGTTTATTTATATATATACATCTTTATGAATTTCTAAATTTACAATCCAGTGTTTTATATGATATTGAATTTTATTTCGTGTACACCCACTAAGCTATATGCTTAGCGCGTTAATGTTTATCGCGCGTAGGTAACCAGGATATTGGAAAGCAAAAAGGTTGAAGAAGAGGGAGTTGCAGGCAGATCTTCAGAGTCACAGTCACCACATTTTGGGTAGATATATATATATATATATATATATATATATATATATATATATATATATATATATTTCTGTTTAAAGTACTTAGTTATGCATGCATATACAGAATACCTGGAATGGAGTTATATAAATATGTTCCGTAATTATGTGTTGTAAGTAATTATTTTATGATGTCTGTTTTTATTTTCAAAGAACTGTCATTTAATGAATTGTTTTATTTTATAAACTATTTGAAAGTCGCACTAAACGGCAAAGTGCGCATTTGAATGAAATGATATTTAGAAGTGTTTGTGGATTTTGTGTGAATTGGATTTTATTTGAAAACAGGTTTTTGGGAAACCCGAAAAATAGAGGAAACTCTGTCGAAATGTTTAAAAATAAAATTTCATGGGCTCACTCGAAACATATTTTTATATGATTTTCACCAGAATTGGTGCTTCAACCAACATCGCTTTCAATTTCTCAAAATTCATCTGGCATTTCTCATTCCGCTCAAATTTGACATTCTTGTACAATAATTTAGTCAAAGGAGTGGCAATGGATGAAAATCCTTTTATAAATCGTCTATAATATCCGGCTAAGCCTAGAAAACTTTTGATCTCAGTAATATTCTTCGGAAGCTTCCACTCCATAATTGCTTCAATCTTCTTGGGATTTGCTGTAATACCATTAGCTGATACTACATGTACCAGAAAAGCAATTTCATTCAGCCAAAATTCACATTTACTAAACTTGGCATACAATTTCTTTTCGCTCAAAGTCTGTAGCACTATTCAAAAATGTCGATCATGTTCTTCCAGACTCTGAGAATATATCAAAATATCATCAATGAATACCACCACAAATTGATCTAAATACGGACGAAAAATACGATTCATCAAATCCATAAAGGCTGCTGGTGCATTAGTCAACCCAAATGGCATTACAACGAATTCATAGTGTCCATATCGTGTTCGGAAAGCTGTTTTCTGAACATCAGAATCTTTCACCCTCAACTGATGATATCCCGATCTGAGATCAGTTTTCGAGAAGACACTGGCTCCTCTCAACTAGTCAAATAAATCATCAATTCTAGGCAACATGTATTTATTCTTAATGGTAAGCTTATTCAGTTGCCTGTAATCAATACACAATCTCATCAACCCTATCTTTCTTCTTCACAAACAATACAAGGTGCTCCCTACGGGGAAACACTAGGTCGAATGAATCCCTTTTCTAGCAATTCTTGTAATTGTATTTTCAATTCTTTCAATTCCGCAGGCGCCTATCCTGTACGAAGGAATCGATACTGGAATGGTACCTGGTATCACATCAATCACAAATTCCACCTCTCTCTCCGATGGTAATTCAGGGAGTTCTTCTGGAAACACATCCAGAAAATCACATACAATGGGTATATTCTGCAAACTAGAATCAACCCTCCGTAAATCAACCACATGTGCTAGATATGCTTCACAACCTTTTCTTATCAATGTTTGAGCAGTAGTGGCTGAAATAACATTGGAGAGATAATCCCTTCCTATTACCCACCATTATCACCTATGTACCATCTGCTAATCTAAGCGTTACTCTATTCAAACTACAATCAATTATAACCTGGTGTATGGTTAACCTAATCTATGCCCAATATCACATCGAATTCATGGAATGGTAATTCCATCAAATCACCCAAAAATTCATAACCCTGAATTTCGATAGAACAATTTCTTAATACCCGGTTTACAATCACACTGTGCCCTAAAGGATTACTCACCACTATCTCATAATCAGTAGATTCAGTTTTAAATTTCTATTTCTCAACATGGCATCACAGATGTATGAATGTGTAGATCCGGGATCTATCAATGCAATGGCAGTAATATCAAAAATAGAAATCATACCAGTAATCACATTTGGTGCATCTTTATTTTCCTGAGCCCTAACAACATAGGCTCGACCTGGGGCACGACTATCCTGTCTCCCTGAAGACTCTGCTGCCCCTCTATATTTGCTAGCCTCAGTCCCTATCTGGCTGGGTCTCCTACCTCTAGAACCCGTAGGAACTGATCTCTCCGATGGCCTACCAGAAACAGTCTGATTTTACGGACAATCCCTCAGGAAATGATCTCGGGATCCACGTCTATAACAGGCTCCGATCAATCTCCAGCACTCTCCCGGATGCCATCTCCCGCAGTGCTCACAAGTTGCTAAAGCTGGTCCTCTCGCTGTATTCTCAGGAGCACTAGCTACTGAAGTAACCTGACTGTCCTGGTCTAACTGAACTGGAGGTCTCTATGTCTGCCTTTGTACACTCGTCTGAGGTCCCATATATCTCTTACTTGGTTGCTGGGACGAACTAGCCTGTCTTGGACCTCTTCTCTGTTGACTCCAGTTCTTTCTAGCTTGCTCATGTTTTCGAACCCTTTCAACACTAAGGGCTGCTGATACTAATCTAGGAAAATCAATCATCTCAAAAGCTGCAACCTGAAGACGTATATAATCATTCAATCCGTCTTCAAATCTCCTGCACCTATTGTCCTCCGTCATCACCATCTCATTCGCATACTTGCTTAATTTTATAAATTCTCGTTCATACTCGGTGACTGTCATCTGTCTCTGTTTTAAGTTCACAAACTCTCTTTCATATTTTCAATATAGATACGGCCAACATATTTTCTTCGAAACTCTGTCTGGAAAAATGCCCAAGTCCGTTCCTCCGGCCGTACTATCTGTACAATAGAGGTTCACCACTGATAAGCGTCCTCCTGTAATAAAGAAACTGCACACTCCAAACTCTCCTCTGGTGTGCTATGTAACTGCTCTAATATCCGCTCAGTCCGCTCAAACCAATGCTCGGCAGCGGATGCATCTTCCTCTCTTCTACCACAAAAATCTGTCGGTCTGTATTTGGCCAACCTTTCTATTGCTGACCTTCGTGGCACTGCTCTGGCCATGCACTGGAAAAAGTCTGCCATATCTTGCAAATTAATTGGCTGACCCTGCATCTCTGGTCCAGCCACCCCTGGGCTCACTGAATCTCCCCCATCGCCCCCAGCTACACTGGCAGGACTATTAATGCTAAATGGTTCCATTTCCTACACAAGACAGAAGAGGAATTCTGCAGATTATAGTCACATCTTTTTGTTTTTCTTTTCTATAATGCATGCATATACAATATTATTATATACAAAATATTTTGCTCTGGTCTAGGAACGCCTAAACCATTGCTCTGATACCAAAAACTGTAACACCCCCTGACTCAAATCCACTCGGACCGAATAAGGGAGCGCTATTATATACTAAAATCTAACTTTTACTGTTGATAACTATAATTTAAAACTATATTAAAAACATTTGAAAATGGTCCAAATAAATTTCTAAAAAAAATCTTGCCAGAGTTTCCTCTATTTTTATGACTTTCCAAAACCTGTTTACAGTTAAAATTCATAAAATCAACTTCCAAATTCTCAAATCAATTTTTTTGCGCACCCTTCCAAATATAGTGCAACTTACCAACTAATTTATTACAAGATAATATATATATATATATATATATTCAGCTAACACAAACAGATAATAAAATATTTACATAGCGGAAGCTCCTTAAATATATACAAACAGTTTTTGTATATGCATGCGGTATTAAAATATATAGACTTATTACAAACGAACTACCAAAATATATGCAGAAAAGATGTGATTCCGGAGTCTGGTTCTACAGTCTCTACTCTTCTTTATCTTTATCGCCTTTGGAATTTTTGTTACCTGCATGCTAGAAAACTCAACACGCTAAGCAATATGCTTAGTGGATGTACTATACAAATATACTATATCAAATATGTTTATCTATTTTTGATCAAAATATAAATCACATATAATTAAATCATATATGGGGCTCATATCATATCAAATATCCAAAATCAATCAACAGATAAATTTTTCATAATTTCTCAAACGTTTTCATATAACAAATCAGTTTTCAGATTGGGCTCCTGACATACAAAACATAAGTTATCGGACTGGATTACGGGTTGTTCGGCATCGGACATATAAACGGGGCCACCAGCCGAACATCATATCAGAATGGAACACTAACGGAATCACCCGCTGTAAATGTCCCATGACAGAATTCAGAACCCTAGGACCGACACTTTGGGCCTGTAATATCCAAAGGGTGGTATAATCGGCACAGTACTGTTCAGACAGAAACCCAATTGACATTTCAACCTCCTATATCCATATCAATATTCATACACATCAGAGCCAAAATGTTTTCTCAAATCCAATGTCAATATATTTCATTTCTTTCCGAATCATCGAATTCAATTTTCAACGTATTCAATTTCAATTCATATCGATATATCTATATTTTTGAAATTCAAATTTCATTAAATATAATATAACGGAAATATACGAATATATTTCTAAATCAATAATCACATTAAATCGATCCAAAAATATATTCAAACGTATTTCATAATTTCATATCGAATCAAAATGCCCTAAAATCATTTTCCAGTACATTTTACAATTAGTATATAACTAAAATCACTTTCAACAATATATTTCCATAACAATACTAAAATCAAAACATATTAAAATCAATTCCGAATAGTATTTATAATCAAAATTTCAGATATAATTTATATTTCGATAATTCACGATTCAAATCATTCCAGAATCAATTTCAAACTATCAACTATAAGCAATATAATCCAAATAACTCAAAATAAGTCAAATAAAATCAATCCGAAATATTCTGGAAAACGAAAAAATTCGAAAACACGTGTACACCAAACCTGAACTATAATCTATAATCAATATAATTCAACTAATTCAAAAACTCTAAAATTCAACAATTCTGAAAATTTCTAGAAAACTGGAAATTCGAAAAATACGTGTACACCAAACCTGAACTCTTCCTCCTTCTCTTCTTCTTCTTCTTCTTTCTCTCTCCTCTTCTATTTTCTTTCTCTCTCGTTTTGGTTTCTGTTCTGCTTCTGTGTGTTTGCTGTATTTTTGGCTTCAATTTGGTTTATGAAGCCCTACCGCTTCATCACTCGGTGCTATTTTTTTTTCAAATTTTTAAGCCATCGCGATCTCGTACCGCGAGCAGTGGTCGAGTCGCTGGGTCACGTTGCTCACTGGTGAAAATTTACCACTTTCACCACGAGCAGTTACCACGAGCGCTGGTTGCGGTGCTCACTAGTCCAATTTTTCCATTTTCACCGCGAGCACTGGTCGCGATGCTTACTGTCCAAGTTTTCACCCTTTTCTTTGTGCATTATTTTCAACTGGTCAAATTTTCCACCCCTCAAATATTAAATATCATATTCACGTACTCAAGATTAATTCAATCATACTTTTCATATTTATTCGAAATTAGAGATGTTACAGCTATCCTCAACCTGATTATACATAGCGTCGTACTCCGACTCCTTAACTTTGAGTTTAGCGCCCAGCTGGTCGACCTTCCACTGCATTAGTCCGAACTTGTCAACCTCCGACTTCAAACGTTCAAGCTCAAGGGTCGCCTCGGTCGCGCGACTGCTAGCCTCCTCAGCGTTCTTCTTGGCCTCCAAGTTGGATGCCCTCAGCCTTTCCATTTCAACCCTGAGGCCTTGGTTGCTCGACTTGAGTTCTTTTACCTTCCTCAAAGCCGAACCAAGCTCCTTCTTCATGTATATCTAAGATTGAAGAGCCTACAAAAAGGAATTCCATACTTAGAAAAACTTACTATCACCTAAAACAGTGGTAAGTCGCACGACATTACCTGGAATTAGTGGTTGAGGCCCCAGTCAACTGCCTGGGAAAGACCCATTTCTTTCAGCCTACTTTCATCTTCGGGGAGCAGCAGTCGCTCGACTTAGGGAAGAATCAACCTGAAGTCTGAGTAGGCAGAGGCATCCTGTAGAAATGCCAGGTGGACCGACGCTTCACTGCCGGTTGCCGAATCGTTCCTCCTCCGCTTCTTCCCGACGGAACTCATGTCGAGGACATCTTTTCCTCGACTAGGCAGGGAAGGTGGTGCTGGTTGAGTTACCATCGGCTCGACAGCGTCGCTCGACTTAACTTTTTTCTTTCCCTTCTTTTTCTTCTTGAGCCTCCTCAAGACTTAACTTTTTTCTTTCCCTTCTTTTTCTTTTTCTTCTTTTTCTTTTTCTTCTTTTTCTTCCAGCAATCAAATCAACTGCAAAGCGTTGCTGACGTATGAGATAGGAGTTAGAAACCTTGTGTCGTATAGTCGCTCGACACAATGTCTAGCTCTAACAAACTCCACTAAATTTTTGAAGGCTGGGTAGGGAGTACTTGACTCGTTGATGACCGAGAATTTCCACAAGTGACTGGGCCGCAAGTTCTCCTCTGTCAGGATCCTTCTCCAACTTCTTTCTTTCGTGTCGTACGATAATATCTTCTCTGTGCATTTTACACAAGTTAAGCCTACCACTGTCTGAGGAGCCCCCAAGTTCATTGCAACACATGGAAACAAAAAAAGACAGTCAGGAAAGCACAACAATCTAAGCAATGTCGAACGACACAACACGACAAAGTTAGTAACCCACCGGCCTTGGACCATGTCGTATGGACTGTTGTATCCCCTACTGGCCACTCGACAAGAAGGCCCCGTGCAAAGAAATATCTATCTTTCCATGACCTTTCATTCGTAGTCAACTCAGTGATGAGATGCTTCCTATTCATTCTGAGTGTCAAGTTGTAGCGGCCCTTCTCAGTGTCGTGTTCCTCCATTGAATAGGTATAGAACAGGTCCGACAGTTCGAAAACAATGGATTTCGTCGTACAGAGCAGTTCCAACCCCAACAGAATCCTCCAACTGTTGGGCATGAATTGCCCTAAGGCAAGCTCGAAGTGATCCAATACCTTCCGCAGCAGTCCGACCACCAGTAACCTGAACCCGACCCGCTAAAATGGCAGCTCGTAGTAGCATGTCCACCCTGGGATATCCCAATCAGGTCTCTCCTCCTTGTACAGCACCCATAGTTATACCTTATACGTATGGGGTCCTCCTCCTTCAGTACACTGGTTGGATTGATCAAAAGCAAGCCCAACAGCCTACTTGGACCCATGGGGCAAGGACCAGCAGCTTCCCATGGTAGCTTAACAAGAGAAATACTACGGGTATGGCATCCATGGCGCACGACGTACCCTCATGATTAGAGATAGTAACGGGGTCATGCGCAGGAGAGGCCAAGGTGACGCCCCCACTCTTTGTCCTCTACTCACCCCACGAGTCAGACGACAGCTCTACGGTATCATCATATCCTCGCCCAGAGACACTAGGAGTACTTTTGTCACCTCTACTCGACATCCTACCTACAAGTCGAGCGACAACAGATGCACTCAGTTAGTAAAGACAAACCCTAGTTAAGTGCTCGACTCAATCTAATTCTAAACCTCAAGACAGTTAGTCAGATCCTACAACATGTAGTACGACGACTAAAGGCAAGAAGAGTCACACGACGTGGGCCTTGCAAACAAAAACCTAGATCCCTAAGCGACACATTCAGATCAAAACATGCTCTTTTCAAATAATTCAAAAGAACATTTCAAGAACACAACCAAATACAAAGAACCCAAAAATAAAGGAATCAAAGAAACTGAAATCAGAGGCAAAAATAACAAATAAACTCATCCGAAGTATTAGGATGCATGCTGCCTCGCTGGAATAGACATAAAATGAGACGGAAATGACTAGAAACAACATCGGAATCAAGAAGAGCGGCGACTGCTTTTTGAGAAACAGTGAGAGAAGAAAAATTGAAAAGCTTTCAAAAGTGAAGAAGAAGAGAGAGAGACGGGAATAAATAATAATAACTTGTTGACGCGTCAATCAATGACAAGGCACAAGACCCTATAACTGCCTTCATTTAATGAACATACATATTCCCAAGGAACACAATGATTGCACTTACACAACTGTCCAAAGCAACTGAAAAGCCAGTTACTCAATCGCTTGACATGGTTGCACGACCATATCAACACAACGGAGGCTTAATCCTCCTTTGAAAACCAGACACATGGCTCGACTCGACGCTGCTGACATTATGACATCATGGTCGTACGACTACATAATAAACATCCTCGTGTCTTAACCAGTACACCGGCCCTACAACAAGTTGGGTTTTACTTGCCGTACGACACCACCAAATATCCTTTCCTACTTTATGTCGAGCGACATCAAATGGTACTGCAAATCCCTTGGCGTATTATATACGTCCAAGAAGTTTGGGGGCAAACTATTATAGCCAAAATATGTCAAGCCCAAAATACAAGTAAAGATCCGGCCCAAAGCCAAAAGGTAATCAACCTACATGGCCCAAGATTTGGGCAACCAACGGCCCAACAATTGTCGCACGACATAAAACGGTCGCACGATATCTTCGACACTCACATGGCGATCCTGATAAATGACAAACACGTGGCAGCATAAATGTCACACCTCGAGGTCCCCTACGTGGCACGATATCCGTGTTGTTCGACACGGAACCCTCTTGGGCCTACGTAGGCTTGACTCCATGACCATCTAAACAAGACTAGACCTACGGCCCAGGCCCATGGACTAACCCGTCCAGCAACAAAATTCAACATTTATTGACCAAGTCCATTAAGTAATCATGGCTTCCGCAATTCAAGCCACCAAGGAGGCAGACGTTACTGTCCCACCAAGATAAGGGCTATTACGTCCAGATCCGGGGCCTTAGTGTCACTAAGAGAAAAGAATACTTCAAGCCGCCAAACTCCATCCGGTCAATCACCAGCAAGTATAAATTTTCTCTGATCATCCTGCCCTCACGATTCCGGTCGCTCATATTATTTTGCTATCTATCACAAGGATCATCATCCTACGTGTAAAGGAAGTATTCCCCACTTTACTCTATTTTCTACTCTTTGTCATTAACTAGCATTCACTAACTTGATCGTCGGAGTGACTTTGGCCGGCACCACTCCGATGTCCTACAGGTCACGTGTTCTTTCTTTGCAGGTTGTAGTGCCCCATATCCCCCAAACAATTTTTGAGGACTACAGCTATAGCTCGCATAGAGCCTTCAAGTCCCTTTTTTTTTATTTACGTTGTTGGGATGGATACACAATTTATATTAATTATTTTAATATTTCAATGCTTAAATTCATTTATCTTGGATTTAACTGGTATGGTTGGGCAGGTTTCTTGGAGGCTAATTTCAGCTGTTGAAAATGAGCCCTATAAGCTGCTGCTGAGGGACAAATTGTACTGGCGGCAGCGTTTGAGGGTAGCTTGGTTGAAGGATGGAGACCGTAATACACGATTTTTTCATTCGCAGGCATCCAAATGGAAATAAAATAACACCATAAAAGGGCAGCTGGATTCGAATGGTATGTGGAAGAAGAGGAAATGTGATATCGAGGGGATTATGATTTCTTATTTCTCGAATATCTTTTCTTCTTCGAGCCTTTCAGAGGTTGACATAGATGCTGTCACGGGGACTGTTGGGCAGCAGTTGTCCCTCTCGTCGCGTCGCTTGCTTGAGTGACCCTTTTTAGCTGAGGAGGTTCGTCGTGCTTTGTTCGACATGGCTCCTTCTAAAGCACCAAGTTTAAATGGGTTTAATGCGGGGTTCTATCAGAAGTTCTGGCCCGTTCTTAGCAAGAGTGTGACTGAAGCTTGCCTTAGTATTCTTAATGATCACCGTTCGATGAAAGAGTTGAATATACGCTAATTATGCTAATTCCTAAGGTTAAGAGGGCTGTTAAATTGGGGGACTTTCGTCCAATTAGCCTATGTAATGTCTCTTATAAAATTGTTGCAAAGGCTCTAGCGAATCGGCTGAGAAGTGTGTTAGGTGAGCTTATTTCGAAGACTCAGAATGCTTTTATTCCGGATCGGTCGGTTTTCGATAATACAATTGTAGGTTTTAAGTGCATGTATGCGTCAAAAAGGAAACAAAGAGGTAAGGTTGGTTTTTTGGGGGTGAATTTGGATATGGCTAGTCATGGCCCCGGTTCGATTCGAACCAGGCGATTCAAACCGGACCGACGGTTTTTAATCGGAACCTTCGGTTTCGGTTAAAAATCAGTTTCGAAACCTATCATCGAAACCGGGACACCCAATCCCAGTTCTGATTGGCCTTGGTTACAAAATGGAACTGCCGGTTTGTAATCGGCGGTTCGCAGAACCGCCTGAACCAACCTTTTTTTTTAAAAAAAAAAATTAAAAAAATTTCAAATTGTGGCCGTTGGCCATAGTGAGGGGCCATCGGCCACCTGCTGCCATGGCAGCATGGCAACAGTCAGAAGGAGCCAAAACGAACCCTTAGTCCTTTAGGTAAAATTACCAAAATCTCCCCTAAAAAATTACATTTCACCCCCTAAATTTTAAAAAATATTAATTTTATCTCCAACCCAAAAAATTATATAAACCCCATCAATTCTCCAATTCATTCACACAAATTCTTTCATTCTCTCAATATTTCTCTAATCTCTCATTCTCTCAATCTTTCTCTAATTCTCTTAATCTTGCTTTTGTTTTTTACTACTGCAATTATTTTAAATACTTTATTTTTATAAATTTATAATGGCATCATCCTCAAAACCATCTATTTTCAAAGGTCAAAAATCTGTTTCAAATTTCAGAAGGTCCGTTTCCAGCAGAGACGTTGAGCAGGTACCGGATTTAAATGCTCAAGAAGTGCAGAGTCGCCTTTTCCCAGAATACAACAACGATCAAAATTTTGCTGAATACATGCAACAAAGAGAATATAATGAGGTAATTTTTGGTAATGAAACTCCTCTTAATTTTACTCCTCATGATTCTCATCCCTCTGCTGGTGTTGGTCCCTCTGCTCCAACCCTCCCAACCCCAAGTGAAACCGTACAAATGTCGCAGCCAAATTTGGTAAAGTACAAATCTGAACTTTTTAAAGTTCATATGAAGAGGGTGGAGAAGGATGGGGTAGTTATAATGGTTTGCAACTATTGTTCAAAAGATTTTAAATTAAACAAATTCGGAGGGTACGAGACGTATTGGAAGCATATCAACATCAAGCATTCAGCTGAAGCTCACCATCAGCGAGGATAACACCAAATTTCAAGGTATACATCTCATAACCATCCTTTATTTAAATATACTAATATAAATAATATGGAACAATTAGTAAGAATGGTAGCGACCAAACATCTTCCCTTTAGTTTTGGGGAAAAAAACTGATTTTTTAAAATATTATCATAATGTTTTAAATCTCTCTACATATAGAGTACCTAGGACCATATTAAAACGTACTATATGTGATATTTATAAAAAAGAAAAAAAAGTATTAGTAAAATATTTTCAAAATTATATGGGTAGTGTGTCTTTTTGTGCCGATATCTGGAGTGATCATTGGCAAAAACATTCATACTTAGGACTCACTTGCCATTACGTTGACCAATCATAGGATTTGCAAAAACGAATATTAGCATTTAGAGTTTTTGACGACACATATACTGCTGACAATATTTATAAATTAATGAAAATTATTTTTGAAGAATATTGTATTGAAAGTAAAATTTTTGCATTTGGTTTTGATAATACTGCAAATAATACTGATGTCGTTCCAAAATTAATTCAATTGTGTCAACCCTATTTTGGCGGCAAATTTTTTCATCAAAGATGTGTTTGTCATGTTTTAAATATATGTGTACAACATGGCTTGCAAACACTACAAGAGTGGATTACACCAATTAGGGATGCTCTATACTATTTGTGGAAACATCCTAGCATTATGAAATAATGGGCTAGGTATTGTAAAGCTAACGAGAAACATCCAATTAGGTTTTCCCGTGATATTCTAACTCATTGGAACTCTACATATAAGTTGCCTTGTGAAAGCTACGAGTATAGAGAATTGTTAATTAGATTTATGCAGCATAATGTTAATAGCATTAATTTATATGAACATCATTGGGATGTTTGTACAAAAACTCGTGCTTTATCCGGTATATATTATCCAATTTCACATTTATTTTTATTTGAAGCCCTTAATATTGTAGGTGCACTTAATGAATGTGTACAAATACCGGAATTAACTCCATGTGTTTGTGCAATGCGAGATAGATGGATAAACTATTATAGGGACATTCCTGCAATTTATACTGTTGCATCAGTTTTTGACCCTAGGAATAAATTAAATAGTTTATATGAATTTTTTACACTTTATTACCAATCTTTAGGGATAACGAGCATAGATATTAGTGGTTTACATAATAATGTTAGGAATTTATTTTATTCAATGTATGATGAATATCGTTCTGTATACGGTCCCTCATTGAACATTAATGTTCATTCACCGGAACCAAGTGGAAGCGGTAGTACTGGTAATTTTTCCCTCCAAATTAAGGAAGTTAGGGGCAAGCGTGTTTACCAAAAAAACAAGGATGCCGGGAAGTTTGTCTTCATCAACGTATGTTTCAGAGGTTGATGTTTACATAAACACATCCTTTGAGTTTTTGGACACCCCAGACTTTAACATCCTACATTGGTGGAGGGAGCACAAAACTAAATTTTCAATTTCGGCCATCATTGCCAAAAAAAATTTTGGAACCCTTGTCTTGATCGTCACCGTCAAACAGGAATTTAATGCAAGTGGCAATGTTCTGGACGAGAGACGAGCATTGCTCAGTCCTAACTCAATACAGATCCAGGTCTGTGTTGACGACTGGACCAAGGCCTCATACCAGCAACAGGAATTGGATCTGGTGTCTGACAACAATTACTTCTTCGACACCAACAAGGATACAACGGCAACCGAAGGAACAAGCCACAGTTGATCACCTCCGGAACATAACAGGTAAAAGAATAACGTAGGCTTTGATTCCTCCTAGAGGATACGTATGCAGCTTAATTGAGGTAAAATTAAGTGCAAACCCTAATTTCTTATTTATTTATTTATTTAATTTTATAGTTTTATAATATTATCATAATTTTATTTCAATTTTATTGTTATTTTATTGCAATCATGTACCCACTTTTTATTTTTTATTTTATATATATATATATATATATATATATATATATATATATATATGAGAAATGATGTAGATAAGAGATATTTTAAAAAGATGAAAAGGGTAATTTTGTAAAATACAATTTTTACAAAATTATCATTCTTCATCTCTTTAAAATAATTTTTCACTACATTATCTCTCATATATCTCATCTCATATATTAAAAAATTTTAAAAAACAAATCTCTCATATTTTATCTTAATTTAAATTAAGTGCAAGCTATAATTTCTTATTTATATATTTAAATTTATTTTTAATTTTATAGTTTTATGATATTATCATAATTTTATTTCAATTTTATCGTCATTTTATTGCAATTCAGTACTCACTTTTTAATTTATTTTCTATATATGAGATATATCATATATGAGAGATGATGTAGAGAGAAGATATTTTAAAGGGATGAAAAAGGTAATTTTGTAAAATATAATTTTTACAAAATTACCCTTCTTTATCTGTTTAAAATAATTATTCTCTACATCATCTCATATATTAAAAAATTTTAAAAAATAAATATCTCTCATATTTTATCTTAATTTAAATTAAGTGCAAGCCCTAATTTCTTATTTATATATTTAAATTTCTTTTTAATTTTATAGTTTTATGATATTATCATAATTTTATTGTTATTTTATTGCAATCCAATACTCACTCTTTAATTTTTTTTCTATATATGAGATATATCATATATGAGAGATAATGTAGAGAAGAATTATTTTAAATAGACAAATCATCTCTTTAAAATAATTATTCTCTACATCATCTCTCATAAATCTCATCTCATATATAAAAAAATTTTAAAAAACAAATATCTCTCATATTTTATCTTAATTTAAATTAAGTGCAAGCCCTAATTTTTTTATTTATATATTTAAATTTCTTTTTAATTTTATAGTTTTATGATATTATCGTAATTTTATTTCAACCCAGTGACCAGTACCCAATTTTATTTTATTTTAAATTTTTATTAATTTATTTATAATTTTTAATTTTATTTTATTTTTCTAGCCGGTTTCGATTTTGGAATCGGAGGTTCCAAAAAATTGGGGGAGGAACTGGACCCGGCCGGTTCCTCCCTGTTCTAATCGGAAACTGGGACCTCCATGGTCTCGGTTCCAGGTTAGCCAAAAAAGGGAACCGAAATCGACGGTTCCAAAATCGGAACTGTGGGTTCCAGAATCAGTGGCCATCACTAGATATGGCTAAAGTCTACGACAGGGTTGAGTGGACTTTTCTAGAGGTTATGTTTCGGAGGATGGGCTTTTATCGGATTGGGTCTGGCTTATCATGAACTGTATTTCGTCGGTGAGATACTCTTTTTTGGTTAATGGTGAACCGATTGGGTTGATCCAGCCTTCTAGGGGTCTTCGGCAGGGTGACCCCCTTTGTTCGTATCTGTTCCTTCTCTATGCTAAAGGGTTGTCGAGCTTGATTTTTGCAGTTGAGAATCAAGGGGTATTTTTCTGTTTTTTGCGGACAACAACTTGATCTTTATGAAAGCTACTTTGGATGAGTGTCTGGTGCTGAAAAATATTTTATTTCTGTATTAGAGAGCCACAGGTGAGAAGGTCAATTTTGATAAATATGAAGTTTGTTTTAGCTGTCAGGTGACTTATGAGGTTATGGAGGGTATTGCGGCAGCTTTGGGGTTTAGGGTGTTGGATTGCCATGAAAAGTATTTAGGCCTTCCTAACTTTGTTGTTAAGAATAAACGAAATTTATTCTCTCACATCAAAGATCGGGTTTGGTCCAGACTCAATGGTTAGCAAGGCAAGTTGCTTTCTAATGCAGGCAAGGAGATTCTTGTTAAAGCTGTCATCCAGTCTATCTGTAACATCCCAAATTTTGAATATGTGGATATAAAATTTATGATTTGAGGGGTGTAAAATTGGGCAGCGGGTACCGCGACCACTCACCGCGATTAGAGATCGCGCTAAGTCGCTCGCGGTGAAAATGTCAAATTTGGGCAGTGAGCAACGCGACCACCAGTGCGACCATGGTACCGTGATGAATGATCGCGATGAAGGCGGTATAATTACTCCAGTGAGCAACGTAACCTTGTAGCGCGACCACAGGTTGCGATGACGGTCACAATGACCAAATTTATATAAAAAAAATAAGAGGCGGTGAGAATTCTCTAGAAAACAGAAAGAGAGAAAGAGAGACCGCGAGAGAGGCGAAAAGAAAAAGAAGAAGAAGAGAGGAAGAAGAGAAAGAAATAGAAGAAGAAGAAGAAGAAGAAAAAGAGAAGAAGAGAAGAGGAAGAAGAAGAAAAGGAAGGAAAAAGGAAAAAAAAAGGAGAAAGGAAAAGAGAAAGAGAAAGGAAAAAGGAAAAACCCAAAAGAAAAAAGACGTAAAAATGGTATCCAGGTTGGTGTACACATATTTGTGAAGTTTTTCTGTATTTTTACTTGAATTTGCGATTTTTGGGTAATTTAGTAAATATATGTTTATATTGTTTTTCCTATTTGAATAAATTCGATTTGATCGTATGTTGGGTATTATGTTTTAATCATATTTTGATTTGCTAAAAATGTTGAAATAAATTGTTTCAGAATATCGAATGAACAAATCATTGAATTTCCATGAAATTATGTATATATGTTTTCCGAATATTGATTGAATTTTTATATTAATTAAGTTGAAATTCGATTCGTGAAATTTCAGTTGTTCTGTGAAAGTATTGTATTGAAACGGCCTCAGGATACTTGGATATAGAAATGGATATAGGAGGTTGGTATACCAGCTGGGTTCATTTGGCAGTACTGCACCGATGTTGCTATTGATGTGATATTTAATGTACCTCTCTATGGATTCGTCCAGGGGTAGGGAGGCACATACCTCTCTAAGTATTCGTCCTGGAGTAGGGAGACATGTACCTTCCTAAGGATTCGTTCCTGGGATAGGGAGATATGTACCTCTCTAGGTTCCGAATACTCGGTCCTAGAGTAGGGAGATACGTACCACCCTCAGGATTCGTCCTAGGGTTGAGAGTTATGTTCGACTGATAGTCACTGAGGTCGAACGACCCATATTCCAGTCCTGACATTATGTTGAGTATTCCAGAGAGGCAGAATTGAGAATGATTTGAAAAGAAATGGTTATAAAAGAATTTATGATTCGGTTTTGTATGGATTATTAATTGTATATAGTTGTTTCTATTGAATTAATTTATTATGATTTATTTCCAGTGTATAATTTGCATAATAACATGTTTATATATGTTAATATTGTGATATGTTTTCTATGGAAAGTTATTTATGATTTTGATAAATGAGTTTAGTGTACACCCACTAAGCTATATGCTTAGCACGTCAGGTTTTTATCACGTGTAGATAACAGGGATACTGAGGAGGCAAAAGATTGAAGAGAGAGTTGCTGACTAGAGACCCAGAGTCACTACATTTGGGTAGATATATAAATATATTGTTGTATAATATGTTTAGATTGCATGCATATACAGAGATTTGTAATTGTGGTATATATTTGTGTTCTGTAATTAACCGCTTTATGATTTCTATTTTTCATTTTTGAAGGATTGTAAATGTTTTCTTTTGAAAACTGTTTGGAAGTCGCACTAAACGGTAGAGTGCGCGTTGATTTGATAATTGATTTAGAAGTGTTGAAATTGTATTATATGGAATTTGATTTGTTGAAAACAGGTTTTGGTAAATTAGGGAAAACAGAAGGAAACTCTGCCGAAATTTTTAAAACTGATTTGATGGGCTCACTCGAAAAGGTTTTTAAAGTATAAATTATATGGTTTTCATATTATAAATAGAATTAAGAAAAGTTTTAAAAATCCGGTAACGCTCCCTAGGATCGATCCAGACGGGTCGGGTCAGGGAGTGTTACACTATCCCCGCCTATTCGATGAGTTTGATCAAATTCCCCATGTCTCTTATTAAGGATCATCATTGGATATATGCCTCCTTTTGGTAGGATTCAACCTCGGGGGTTAAAAAATTGCACTAGCCTTCCTGGGAAAGCTTTGTAAGAGTAAGAGGGATGGGGGTCTTGGTTTTCGTGATTTTGGGGCTTGTAACCAAGCGTTGCTTGGTAAGCAGTGTTGGCATTTTATTCAAGATCCGACTTTCTTGGCAGCTAGAGTCCTAAAGGGCTGTTACTTTTCTTTTACTCCGTTATTGAAGGCTAGTTCTTCTTCTTCGGGTTCATTTGTTTGGAAAAGCATCTTATGAGGCCGTGTGCCTATTTCAAAGTGTTCCTGTTGGCGTATCGGTAGTGGTGCTAATGTCTTGGTGTACTAGGATTAGTGAATACACCAGCCTTCTACTTTTAAAGTGTTTTCCCCACTCTCGCTTAGTGTTTCTACCATGGTTGATAAGATCAGGTTGGCGTCTAGTGGTTGGAATATCCATCTCCTTAGACTTCATTTTTTGCTTGGGGACATCGATGCTATTTTAAGCTTGCCTTCCTCTACGACTTGTGTGCATGATTATTTGCTTTAACATTTTGATAAGGGAGGGTCGTTCACTGTGAAATCGGGGCACTACGTGGCCCTTGCTTCTCACTAGTTGCCTAGGTGCTTGAGGTCGGGGATTTTTTCCTCTTGGTGGAAGTTTGTTTGGCATCTCTCTATCCCTCCGAAAGTGAAGGTTTTTCTTTGGAGGGCTGCACATGATTGGATCCCTTCGTTGGTTAACCTTGTAGCTAGAGGCTTGCATATGGATGTGAACTGTCCCCTTTGTAGTAGATCTCCGGAATCGGCTGTGCATGCTTTTGGGAGTCATTACTTGCTTAAGCCTGTTAAAGTTGATTGTTCGAGCTGGTTGCAGCAGCCTTTTGACCCAGGGCTGAGTTCGTTTGAGTTCTTCTTTGTTACAAAATCGTGCCTCCAGCTCAAAGAATTTGAGCTTCTTTGCGTCATGGTATGGCATAGGGCTGTCCACAGGCAGCTTCTGCTCTCTGCAGGTGATGTCTTGGCATGGTCTTCTTCTTTTTTGGCCGAGTTCCAAGCTGCTAGTATTAGGCCTACAGAGATTGCTCATCCGCCCAGGCCTGTTATTTTTTTGTCTCTTCCCCCTTTTAGTGCTTTCAAGTTAAATGTTAATGCTAGTATAACTGTTAGTACAAGATTAGTAAGTTTGAGGCTTGCTATAATGGATAATTTAGGAAGGGTTAAGGCTTCTGGTTCGGTTAAGGTGGCAACTTTTTCAACCCTCTCTTGGCAGAAGCAATAGCCGTCCTTTATGGTATTCAACTTGCTATTGATTTGGATTTTTCGCCTCTCTTGATGGAATCGGATGCTTTGGGTGTGATCAACGTCCTGAAGGAAGGTTTGATTCCTTCCTTGCTTGGATTTGAGTCTGATCATTTTAGATATTTTTCAGTTTTGTCTTTGTTCCAATGTTTTGAACTTTTCTATTATTCCTAAAGCTACTAATAAGGTGGTTGATACCCTTACTAAGGCTGCAATCTTGTATGATCTAGATCGTTTTTAGTTTGAGGTATATCCTCATCTTGTGAAGTTATTGGTCTAGAAAGATTCTCTTGGATAGCTTTGTTTCTTTGTTTGTGGCAATATTTCTTCTTCTAAAAAAGAAGTTGATTTATCTATATATCTATATCTATATATATACAACTATTCTTAAAATGTACCAATAGTATCTCCTTTAAAATGGAAAATTTAGAAAAATAATAAAAATTTATTTGTATGATAATTTAATAGTAAACTTTTTAAACGTGATTGATAACATTCACTCCCCTAATGTCCATATTTAAATAACCGCACCGCATGTTCTATATCGAAGAAGAAAAGAGGTAAACTCTTTAGACCTATATTTAAAAGCCCTTTACATTTACTTTGAAAAATTCATTGAGTGATTAGATGATCTAATGGTCAGCTCCTTAAACCTATATTGAAAAGCCCTTTACACCTGTATCGAAAAGATCGTACGGCATTGTTTGTTACATCACCTGCCTCTTTCTCAACTTCAACTTTATCTTCTCAAGTTATAAAGGCATCTTAAATGTTTTACTGAATTAATCAAAATTTGTTTCCAGTAGATTCCAGTACTATTCAAGGCTAAAACCACGGGTAGATCTCCATAATTAGTTTTCAAAAAAGAAATGCATTTTTTTTTTTTTTTTTTGCACATGAATCTTCGCAAATTCAGAGCAGGCTCTAGGCAAAGTTTGGGCCTTCATACGACCAAATCCAAGGCCCAATACGATTCATATTTTACTTGGACAGGTAAAACATAATGTTAATAGAAATATTTGCATTTGGGCTTCCATACCAACTCAACAACCAACTGGTAAATTTTCCTCTCCATACATCAACTTCCATCATCGACCTTCAAAAAAGTTAGAACAAAAATTGCAAGCTTTTTGAAAGCAACAACATTCATCAACTGATGCAATACAACTAACCAAAACATATAATATAATGTGTACATATATATATATACTCCTTCACTTACGCACCAAACATGTACAAACCCACAAAAAAGGCCAAAGAAAAACAAGTTCTAGCTAAGCCTACTAGTGTCAAGCTTACTATGTATGTCAACAATGGCTTCTCTAGTTCTCTTGACCCACCAAAAACCAAGTCAAATTCACCAAACAAAAAATAACCAGAAAGTACCCAAAATCCAACTACAACTACCTCCACCCATTTAACCACAAGCTTGTTCTCTTCTCGAACCCATATTAAAGAACACCTCAAGTTCTGGTGGCTGAAAATACCCGTTCTTCGGCGGGTCCCTCTTCTTCCCCAAACGAAAACGGCTTCTTCTTCTTCGGAGGCGGCGGGCACACCACCGGCACGGCCGGTATCCGATACTCCCCACGCGTCGGTGTCGAACACCCTTCTTGTACCATCACCATCTCCTCGTACTTCTCCTCCATGCGATCTTCACTTTGTCAAGTACGTAACTGTAAACAATTACAAAGCGGAAACTTTTGAAACAGAACACAAGTGTTGATCGAGTTCGAGGAGTTTTATGTTTATATACTATAATATATTTTGGACGAAGATTTTGACAAGTGCGTGGCCTGTTCTGGAACTTGCTCGCTAGTTTATTGGAAGTACGATTTTGTGTGGCTGTGATGGTTACAGCTATGGGCTCTACGTGGCGTCAAATGGTTGAGCTTTCATCTACGTGGAGAGAAACGCGTCGTTTTCATGGTCGAGTTATCGAAATGGCGCCACTAAACCCCAACCCTAAATCAGTTGAAAATGGCGGGAACAGATACGTGCCATTATAGTTTTGGATACAGCCCAGCTGCCCCAGTGAATTCTTCGAGTGTTGTCTTTTTTGTACGTGCTTGGAAAATTTAGGTTATGTTTGTATTGGACCCCACTAAAAAGCATTGGATACTGATCTGACAGTTCCTGTTGTTTGGTCGGTGACAACACACGGAGACTCGACCTCGTATTATATTTGTTCAAGTGCTCTCTATCCATAACCGAATTAATTAGGTTTAATTAAAAAAACAATAACTGGAAAACTTTTAGAAATGTTATTTATCCTAGATATCTCCATAAAAAGTAATATACTATTTATTACAATAAGACCATTGTTTTGAATGCTAGCTTCGTATTACTGTCTAATGCAACACTATATTTCACCTTTTTTTTAATTGTCGGCATCATAAAAGAAACGTATTGATAAAACTAACAAGTTTTTCATCTTAAAGGCAATATAAGATTATAATTAACAGATAATTATCTTAATTTTTCTATTTTTCAACACTTTCTCAGTCGTTTTCTTTGGCGGGGAAGGATTGTTAAATGTTTTTATGTGAGTAAAAGGATCTAAAATTTGGGAGGAACCAAACTTGTCAATCCAGAATGTGATTAATAGTTAGTTCAAATCGTCAAATTTCTTCTCGTATTGCGAGAAGTTCTTGGGATTAATCTCACTTGAAATAACTATAAATTTGTTTATACTTTTATTAATTTGATATATGTATATTAAGAAAAACATTTCCAAACAGCAAATAGCCATGACCTAACTGGGCCTCAACCTAGAATGGCCCCTCTCTTTTTTCAAATAGTATTCTAATGAAACCCCAGTATCCACACGTATAGTTCCTTCTAAATACCCTTATATCATCATAAGCCCTGAAATTCTTTGTCCAAATAGTAATCTCAATCTACATTTAATTTTATCCGTAAACAAATTATAGTATCAAAACCATTTAATTTCTTAAAAATTCGAACGGCGGTGGCTGTTTAAATGTGGGGTACGACTTTTAGATGAACCGTGGGTGCAAATAGAATCTTATGTGCAGGCCCAAACCTTTGAGGCCCACATGTTCTATTGTAATGGACCGAAAGAAAGTTGTCAGTTTCTGGAAACAGAATCATGTACCATCACAACAACATTCAACACTTTCTCTTTAACTTAGCTGTATTACATATTAATAGCCATTTTTGGACTTGGATTTTACTATGAATAATAAAGATGAAATCCCGATTGATTCTTCTACAGGTGTTGAAACAAAACGAGGACACCGACAGCAGAATGAATTCCATACCATTTTCTTTGGCTAAATGCAAATTATATCATATCCAATAGACAAAAAGAATAGATCCCTTTTGGGAACAATGTCCTTTTACAGATGCAATAAATATTTTAATTATGTTACACAAAAGGGTATATAGTATTAGTATTACTATATTTTGATAATTAGAGATAGAATGGTAGATGATTGTGTAAAAAGAAAGGAATATTAGATTAGATGTCTTACTCTATTTTTTTTCCCTCAAATTTCAACTCTATGCCTTCGCTAATGGGTAACAAAAATACGCTTAAGTCAATAATCAAATCAAATTAGAAAACAAGTCAAATACGCGATTCCTCCCTTGTTGTTGAAAATCTAGTTTCGTTAAAATCTCAACGGTAGAGTACTCTTTTAAATATGGCTAGCGACTTTTACACATTTATATAAAATATAAGATTTGTTCATACTGTCGAGAGAGTTTATAAGACTTTGACTGATTCTGAATTTTTATTTCTATTTTTTTTTTCAATTATTTTTTTACATATAAGTACAATAGAAAAAAAATTGGAATATATTTATGCTGGAAATCCAGATCATGTTAATGGATGTAGAGAATTATTCATATTTGTTTTGACCAATACAAGTACAAGATTTTTGGCCATAACATAAAATATACGATCGGCCCAAAGGGCATCCCCATTTCGACATCTGTCACTTAGATATTTATGAAAAATCGACCAGAATTTGAAACACGAGATTATCTTGTCGAAACCATTTCAAATTTAGAGAAGAAAAAAATGAGAAAATTTTTAATAAAATAAAATATTAGATTCAAACTTGTTTTTAAAAGTCCCTTATGATAGTACCTTACAGTATGATCACAAAAGGATATAACCCAGGAAAATAATAAGATATTGACAAAGCACCATTCATCGCCCGCCACGTGTCACGTCACAACTATGCTAGAACCAAGGCGATTCCTTTTTCTAAAAATAATCACCCAACTAGATCCCAACACGTAACACCGCCGTTCATGGAATCCGGCGGTGATCCCGAGGTGTTCTGTTACGTGGGCAAGTCAGAGCCGTCCGCGTGGCATGGTTACCCTGTTGTTAGTCAATTGTAGAGTAAAGACGTGCTGGGATTTTCTTGCGGCGCCCACATTAAATTCTTTGCTCATTTTGGGGTGGGTATTTGTAAGTCTAAGTGGAGTAGATAGATTGGAGGGTGCTTTTTGGGAGAAAATCTTCTGCATCGGGTCCACTCCCAAATGGTGCATTCAATCATTCAAAATATTAATATGCGCAAATAATATATTTGTATCGTTTGCATGTCAAATCGTTAACTCGGATGCATGATTTATTAATGTACTAAAGATTTTCTCGCCTTTTTATAGATACTCATACTGATACTTACATATTTTTATAGATTCATTTCATGTCAAGGGGTCTTGGGATGGTGGTTGAGGGTATGGTGATGGAAAATGTGAAGTGAAGGTCAGACTAGCACCGGCTAGGTGGCAACAATAGGGGTGTGGGTGGACGGCACTTGGTCCGGAGAAAGCTATGCACTTCATGTGAATAAGTTGGACACTTTTGAACACGTGTGCGGCTCTCTTGCGCAGTTACAACTTAGGTGCTCTCTTAGTCATAGGCGTCTGACAAATCACTTCTTCTACTTGGCTGCTAAAGAGTCGTACAATACGGCTTCGATCGATAATCAATTGACACAACTCCATTCTCACATTTCTGAAAAACCAAATAGCGAAACCTGTATTAACACCACTTCAAAGGATGTTAATAAGGTGCAAGCACATGTGATATTATTCGTCTAACTAAATTTAAAAAGCCTTCGAGGGACACGTGGTGGCATCTGCCAGAAATTATATCACGGTCATTTTTCCGATTTAACAAAATGATTGGCAATCACTCGTTCTCATAGCCATTTGTATTGTGTCCAGTTACTTCAAATTTAAATTTTTATTTTCAAATCTTTTTACCTGTAAAGTGGTGTCGTTTCGATGAAGAAAGTTTTCTTCTAGTGGTCTAGATCAGAGGAGGAGACGAGAGAGAGAGAGAGAGAGAGAATTGGGGTGTGAGAATTTGCTTATTTGCCTAAAATAGCAAAATAAAAAAAAAAAAAAAAACAAAAAGTTGATGATGACGAGGACCCAGGGTATGTTGTGGGCCCACAGACTGGAATTACTTTGAGGTTTCAGTTTCAAGTTCGCCGATTATCAGACAAACTTTTTTTTTTTTTTTTCTTTTCTATTTGTGCCCAGTTTCACGAGTTGTTTGCGTTAGCGATAGGACGAAACGATAGGTGGATCTATTGGGCCGTTATTGGGTCGCTTCTTGATTGGCTCTTGTGGGCTGGGAGTCACCCTTCCCTCTCAGGAGGTCACGGATGGTTGTCGTTGCTGTTATTATTATTATTATTATTATAATTTGAACCTTTTCAGTTTTTCCTTCCTAAAGTTTTCAAAAAGTATTTTGAAGGGGCGCGGATATATCAAATTATCCGTACATTATTTTTACTAAATTATATTATATATGAGTTCATTCAGTCTGATAATAATTGAGATTCAAGGTGCTATCATCACAAATAGTATGTTAAAAAAATAAATAAAAACTAAATCATTCTAAACTGTTTTTTTTTGTATAATTTTATTAAATAATATGATAAGCTCATTTCATTGAAGTTTTTTTTTTTTACCTAATAGACTTCCAATAAAAAACACATGCTATATAGATTGAATTTAATGTGAAATTCCTTGTCAAGAAGAATGTAAAAAGTAGAGGATGGTGTAAACTAAAACGTAGGGCAGGGGTTGCCCAAATATAAAACAACAATAAAAACATAAAAAGTAGGGCTAATTGCAATAAAGTGCCCTGACGTTTGGTTATATTGCAATGAAATCGTGAGTTTAGCCTTAATTGCATGTTAATACCCTTAACTAACTGATTAATTACATGTTAGTACCCTTGACCAAGTTGACCGGTATGTTGACTTTGACTTTTTTGGTAAAAAGACAAAATTGCCCCTGGTTAAAAAAAAAATTAAAAATTTAAAAAAAATTTTAAAAATTAAAATTTTTAAAAATAGATCTCCACCGTCCATCAAAATTGATGGACGGTGGAGATACATTTTTTAAAAAAAAAAAATTAAAATTATATAATTAAAAAAAATATTTTATATTAAAAAAAATTTTGGTGTTTCTTGGTGGAGATCTAATCTGGATCTCCACCAAGAACACCAAGAACAAACAAGAACACAAAAAAAAATAAATAAATAATTTCGAAAACTCGATCTGCTCCATCAACGGGAGCAGATCTGCTCCCGTTGATGGAGCATCTGCTCCATCGCCGATGGAGCAGCGACAGCTGGGTTCGAAGGCGAACCCAGATTTCTGGGTTCGAAGGCTGGGTTCGCCTTCGAACCCAGAACTGGGTTCGCCTTTGAACCCAGATCTGGGTTCGCGTTTGAAGAATTTTTTTTTTTTTTTTTTGTTTTGCTCTGTTCTTGATGTTCTTGGTGGAGATCCAGATTGGATCTCCACCAAGAACACTAATTTTTTTTTTAATATTTTTTTAATTATTTGGTTTTAAATTTTTATTTTTTATTTTAAATGTATCTCCACCGTCCATTAAGATTGATGGACGGTGGAGATCCATTTTTAAAATTTTTAATTTTTAAAATTTTTTAAAATTTTTATTTAATTTATTTTTTTTAAACTAGGGGCAATTTTGTCTTTTTATCAAAAAGTCAAAGTCAGCATACCGGTCAACGTGGTCAAAGGTACTAATATGCAATTAAGGCTAAAATCACGATTTCATTGCAATATAGTCAAACGTCAAGGTACTTTAGTGCAATTATCCCTAAAAAGTATTGAAAACAAAAACAAAACTACAATTTTCAAAAAGCAAAGTTCTTAACAGCAAGCAAGGTGTTCCAAAAAATGTGGTGACGTCTGTCTCAAATCCCCAACCCACCACCTACACAAACACGTACACATACTCATAACCTCCTCTTCTCTCTATATAAACACCACCACGACCACCACCATTACTAAAATCTTATTAATAGCTGTTTCAACTCAGCCTTTGCCACCTCTCTCTCTCTCTCTTAATTTTTATCATCACCACCACCATGCAACCTTTTTTGATCTCTTTATCACCGCCATCAACTTTTGATATTGTGTCATTCTCTTCTCTCTTGTTGTTTCTAATTCTTCTTTTCATCAAATGGCGACAACCCAAACACAAACGCCTCCCACCTGGTTCAATGGGCTGGCCTTATCTTGGCGAGACACTAAAACTCTACACAGAAAACCCAAATTCCTTCTTCTCCAATAGACAAAAACGGTACTACAGACAAAAACTCCATCTGGTTACGTATCTCTAGATTCTTCTACTTGAAAAAACTTAATTATGTTTTTGTCTTCTTATTTTGTAGGTATGGAGATATATTCAAGACACACATCCTGGGATGTCCATGTGTGATGATTTCGAGCCCGGAGGCCGCTAAGACTGTGCTAGTGAGCCAGGCTCATCTCTTCAAGCCGACATATCCACCAAGCAAAGAGAAAATGATAGGACCGGAGGCTATATTCTTCCACCAGGGAGCCTACCATTCAAGGCTCAAGAAGCTGGTTCAGGCCTCGTTTTTGCCCTCTGCAATAAGAGGTTCGGTTCCCGAGATTGAACAAATCGTTCTGAAGTTTCTTCCTGCCTGGAAAGACACCACCATTAACACTTTACAAGAAATGAAGAAGGTATATTAGTATATTACTATAATAATAATAATAATAGTCATATACCATAATTGTGGTGTGTACTATATATGTCTTTTTGTTGAACTGTTTTTATCGGTTACTGCAGACAAAGGAATCTTTTCTTTGAGCTCAAGGACGTTTGTTTCTGTTTCTGTTTTTTCACTTTTAGTATGCTTTTGATGTTGCAATGTCCTCCGCCTTCGGCCACCAGCCGGATTTGGAAATGGAAGGAATCAAACACCTGTATCACTGCTTGGAGAAGGGCTACAATTCTATGCCTTTAGATCTACCTGGAACTCGATTTCACAGAGCTATGAAGGTACTAAATAAAACAATTTCCATTTTTATACCGGAAAAAAGTAATAGATATTGTTTGTTATTTGTACATTTAACCCAATAAAAAACCATTAAATATAAAATTACCTTCAAAATGAAATTGATAACGGTTTCACATAAATATATAATTTACATAATAAAAGGTGACGTGCTACGTCTATCCCATTAAAAACTTTCTCTTATATTTAATTTAAGACAATCTTAAAATATTTCAATTATATAAAGTTATCTTGTGAAGATACATATGTGCCAGAATATTATGTGTAAAACAGGGTATATTGACTTGAATATTGGTGCGTCTTAAAAGGCAAGGAAGTTGCTCAATGAGAAGTTGAGGAGATTGATAAAGAAGATAAGAGAAAGTGGGAAGCAAATTGGAGGATTATTGGGAGTGTTGTTGGCAGCTAAAGACCAGAAGCTCAATCAACTAAGCGATTCTCAGATCGCAGACAATATAATTGGAGTTATCTTTGCTGCTCATGACACAACTGCAAGTGTTTTGACATGGGTTTTGAAGTACTTGCATGATAATGGAGATCTACTAGAAGCTGTTACAGTACAATTTCTTTCCATTTATTTCTCTAGTTTATTATTATTATTTTTTTTCTATTTTTGTTTCTCAATCATTGATTCCAATAAAATAATACAAGGCATTTGATTGGAAAATATCATATGTTTTTTTTTTTTCAGAGAGAACAAGAAGGTATTGGACGCAAAATCATTGAAGCAAATCGGGGGCTTACGTGGGATGATACTAGGCACATGCCTATGACTACAAGGGTACATAATTATCATTTGACCAAAAGCTTTTTAAATTTGTTTTTATTTAAATTAATCAAATTATTCTCAACAGAGAAGATGTAGAAACATTTATAACTTAATTAATTAATTCAAGTATGATCATCAGGTGATTCAAGAGACTCTAAGGACAGCAAGTATACTCTCATTCACATTCAGAGAAGTTGTTGAAGATGTTGAGTTTGAAGGCTACTTGATCCCCAAAGGATGGAAAGTACTTCCTCTCTTCAGAAGCATCCATCACTCGGCAGATTTCTTCCCTCAACCCGAAAAATTTGACCCTTCAAGGTTCGAGGTAAGTGTGTGTTAACTGGCTCAGTCATACAGTATTATATCACAAAATTATACGAATTCACGATATTATATATATACTTATAAATTTTCTGATGTGGACGTTCATATTTGTTTTTTTTCTCTTTTATTGAAACTTTATTTTCAATCAATTATTAAATTACCAGAATAATCTCTAAAAATGAGTGATAGCTAGCTAAGTTGTATATATACTGGAACATATAAACCTATACGAAAACTTTACTTACGTAATCCTATATGTGTTTTGATATGTAATATTCATATGATCCAGTACTGTCTTAACCAAGATTCAAGAAGTGGGTCATTGAGAATTATATCCTATCTTGTTTTGGTAGAAATATAAGGTCATCAATGGTTAGAACATCTGGTGGGTAGTGTCGTTTTCATTTGGGTTCATATATATGAATCTTCATCTATATTTGAATATTGAAGTGTGTTTGTGAATGCAAATCTTTCACGTATCATAACACGTGAGCTAGTTTTGTAAGGTAGTACTGTACAGTAGTACTGTAGTCAGTATTTGGAAGTATATCAATTTTTTGATGATCAGGCTTGATAACTTCAAAAGATGAGAAGGAGATCACATTACATATATATATATATATATATATATATATATGATGAGAGAGTTTATTTTATTTTATTTTATTTTTTAAAAAAAGTTTTATGTGGGTTTGTGTGATGGTGCAGGTTCCACCAAGACCGAACACATACTTGCCATTTGGAAATGGAGTGCACTCGTGTCCAGGAAGTGATCTGGCCAAGCTTGAAATGCACATCCTCCTCCACCACCTCACCACCACTTACAGGTCTCTCTCTCTCTCTCTCTCTCTCTCTCTCTCTCTCTGTATCTATAGATTTCAACCTAATTATCCAACCATGTATTTAGTGCTATTAGTCACTCTAATTAATATACAGAATAAATGGATATCAAATCATCACAAATTATCATCCCTTTATTATCATAAATTCAATCATGACATAATTATTCCATGGTTTTTTAACTCTATATAAGAGAGAGAGGCTGAGGAAGTAGACCTTAATTAGTCTCAAATGGGTCGGCATAGGGTTCTTCCAAGCTGAGTTGTTACTGAATAAAACTCATTTTATAGGTAACCTTTACACGTGGTTTGCATGCATGAGCGTCACATATATTAGACAAACGTACGTATTTTTTGTACCTTTATTTCTCTCTCATGAATCATGATGATCAGCTTCGCATCACCTGACATTCAACATCATATGATCTCGAATACTATTTGAGTTATTGATGTTTTGAATCTGATCCACACTATAATTTCTCTTTTTCTACATACTTAAGTTAGTACTATTTTTATTTTATTTTATTTTCAACATATATTTGAAGGTATATATAAACTTAAAAAAGACAATTCTTATATTTATAATTAAAGATATTTTCAAAAGATGTTAGGATAGTATGCATAAAAGAACAGAATGACAACTGTTCTCTGTCAACAGCCATTATCAGAAACAAGTTACAAACACAAACTTCGTTGTCTAATTCAGACATTGTTCATATCTATGTCTTCTTCAAATTCCCCAACTATGCTCACATCCATCCAGATTCAGACTCGTGAAATCCAGTCGTATCTCTAACCTCCAATCAAAGAACCAAACTAGGTATACGTGATTATGACCATTTGATGCTAGATTAATCTCATACCATCATCAGCAAAACAACGCCGTTTGCCAGCCGGGGCAATCTCTATCAATGGCTCTCTCTGTGTGTGTGTATATATATATATATAGAGGACATTTAAGATTATATAATTATCTAAGATACAAAAACAAACCAATGAAAGACAAAACGTCACGATGTGTCTTCTAAACAAATTCCTACGAAAAAACAGGTTAAATTCATTACACCACAAGTTTCTTCTGCACATTTTGAGCCAATTGTTTTTACTTGCTCCAATTTTATCACTTCAATCATGATATTAATTAGTTTCCATTATTATCACATAAAAACCACAGCTTTCATAATATCAAATTGTCCATTACATGACAAAGATATCATTAGAAGAAGATAAGAGTTATATCAAATGGGATTCCTATGTTAGCCACATAAAAAGATAGAGAGAGTGACATGGTCAAAAAAGTTTGAAACTCAAATAGTTTTACCAATCAATTTTTTGTCCTCATTCAATTTCTCTTTTGATAGTAATGTATACAGATGTTAATTTACTGATGAAAAAAAAAATAATAATCCTTTTTTTGTGACTGGCTTGATGATGATTAGGTGGCAAGTTCTGGGAGATGATCAGGATGGGATCCAATATGGCCCTTTCCCAGTTCCGAAACTGGGTTTACCCATCAAAGTTTACCGTAGAAACAAAAAAGCACTTATGTGATCATCGCCAAACAAAAGCGCTTCTGGATTAATTCTTGACCATGACTGAAATTTAAAAAAAAAGAAAAGCAATGTCTTCTGCTCATCGATTGGTCCCAAAAGCAAGTTATCCCATTTGAAGTTTTTCTGCTTTTTTTTTTTTTTGCCCTTTTTTCTTCCCCTTTATATTTCATTCAAGTTCAACCTGTAACTAAATGTTCTGTGTAGAAAAAAAAAAAAAAAAAAAAAAGCCCAAGAAAATGCCAAAAGCAAAAAAAAAAAAAAAAGAAAGGGGAAAAAAAAAATGTGTAGTTGCATTTGTGCTATGAAATTATGAAGGTAAGCTGGTGTACTTCTGAGGATCAAATGTGTGTGGTTTTGAATGTGGATGGAGTTGCTGTCATGTTTTTAGATTTTTATCTAGCTTCTTGGTTTCTCTTTTTATGGTCTTGAAATAACTTTGGCTCATCGAGAGGTATTTTTCTGGTTCTCAAATGAAGTTACTGCAAAGCACAGGCTGGCACGTGTCTGGACTCAGTAGTGCACACTAGACCTCCACGTGAGGCTCTGTTTCAACACATCTATGCAGTGTACGTGGATTGGAGTTCTAAAAATATATTTTAAAGAGTTTTTATCATAAATTGCAAAACTCATATTAAATTAAACCATACAAATTAAGCATACAAGTTCATAATTGACAACCAACTCCAAGTGCACAGAACCTGTATTATAACTTTGTAATGTTTGCAAATTATAAATTTAGCGTTTTAACCTTATAAATATTATAAATGAAAGACAAAAACCCTATTTTTAAAGAAAATAATTCTTCCTAATTTTTTTTTTTCCTTTCTAAGAGAGTAGTTCTAGACACTGTTAAAAAGAAAATTTACAGGGTGAGATTCATGGAAGAGATATTCCTAAAGGGTGTTAAACATGGTCCAATACTTTCTTATCAGGTTGTCACCTCTTGCTAGCCTTAATTTCACCCAAAAGCATTGAACCAAGCATATCTAGTCTATCTAGGGACATCCTCTTCACCTCAAAACATTTATTATGCATTTTTTGCGAGAATCACACGCTCCAGATTGTCATGTCACAAAATAAGCCACTCCCTACAAGACGAGGAAACAATTCCACGACTGTATGAAATTTCAACTGTGGTTTTGTGATGTGAAGCTTGTGAGACAAATGCATTATACTTCTTCAATTTGTGATTGGAAATCATATTCTTTGACCATCCTACTTTGTGATTTTAGTGGGAGCTAACCTGGTCAATGGCCACCTTTCCCCAGAGCTTCACCAAACAAATAAGTTTTACTAATCTCTCTTAATTTAATTTGATAATGTTGAAGATATCAATATGATATTCCACTATAGATTATTATTGAAACCTATGAGGGGTGGTTCAAATACCCTCAAAGCCACCTAAATAAGATACTTAGTAGACTATTGAGTTTAAGAATTCGACTATGTTACAAAAAGAAAGAAGAAAAAAATAAGACTATAGATGGGAATGGCAAAAGAGAAGTTCTATAGACTATATTCAATGTAACATGGATTAGGATTCTTCAAGTTTTAAGTTTAGTGAAGAACTGAAGATACTTTGGAATAATTCAAAATAAAGTACAGTAGTTGAGAACCAAAAAAAGAAATCCCTATTAAACACAATATAGTAACCATGATGAAGACTACTACAAACCCAAGTTAGCTCTCTAAAATTGAATCAGGCTTATTCTAGTCAAAAGGAAGGCTGCAGCTCCAGGTTTTATTAATTTACAGAGGATTAAACTCAATACAAACCTGCAGACAACTCAGAAAAATATATAAGTCGTCAATGGATTCATTATGTCCCCTTACTAAGTTGAACTCTTTCCAAGATCTTGCCAAATCTTCTTAAATGGCATCTATCTTGTACATATATAGTCAGAGTGCAGCATATTTTCTTTCCAACAATGGCCACAATAATGACTAATTCATGCACTAGTATGTCGACCTATGAGCTCATAGAAAGAAACCTCCCACATCATAATTTCAGTCACTAGTTGACTACAGATTACTAGAATAGTCCTCAGAAGATCCATAGCATCTCCACACAAAGGCACACATGTAAAAGAAGTTAAGATATATGTTTAAACAGATCCAAAAATGGCAGTGGACTATTTAAGTAGCTACCAAAACCACTTTTCACAAGAGACTACGTGTTCAGGGAATTCCATTTTCATATGCCAGAAATGAATGTTAATGTATTTGGTATTTGCATTATATAAGTTGCTGACACTGATAACAATGAATGATGGGCAAAAATGTAAATTTTGCACCTTGTTTATTATGATATGAAGTCAAATTCTTTAATGCATTTGCAAATAACACAGTTATACTTTCAAGAACACGTGCAAAACACAAGTAGCATTGGGTATGCCAGCCTGTATTTTCTTTCACACACTAAAATGACTTGAAAAACAAGAAATGCAAGAAGAAAGAACTCAGATATCCTACGTGTAAAAACTTGATAGAAATAAGAAGCCAAAGAAGGACTGGTTACTCTTGTTTCTAAGTGCAGAAAAAGAGAAACACATGTAATGGAATACAAAAAAGTGACTTGGCTTTAATGATCTCAGAAGAAAGAACCCCTGAGTATCTTGAAGCATTTTTACAAGGATCTTCAATTTGCCAGTGCTTGAGCAACTGTATGGTGCAAAACAAGGATAAGCTGGTATATTTCACATCTAGATGAGCTGGCCATCATGTGAATCTGAGGTGGCTTCCACATTCTCCGGCTCTTTTCTCTTTCTAAAATGTTCAGTCCCACAATGTCAGTCTGCAGACCTCATCAATCATTGGAACGTTGGGTTACCTTTCAATTATGTATAGGGCTGCAAAGGCAAGTTGGTTCATGCTGCAATACTATGGCTTAGGTAGATGCTGAGGAACAATATGAAGCCACACATCATTTCAATGTCAACAGCCTTCGCTAGGTGAATTGCGGATCATAAAAAGGATAAGGCTGCCATCATTTGGCAGAAAATTTGCTGATGCTGTCTGTTTTCCTATTCTGGATTTCTATAGGAAAGATGAAGAAGTGAATCAAAACAACAGAGAATAAGAGTTTTGTCACAGAAAAAGATTCAAGCTTCTAAGGAATAACACCATAATCCTGAATTTTGGAAATGATTATCAGCCTAAGTTGTACACTTTTCATTAAAGCTCTGAGAAGTGAGAACATAAGCACCGAAATGCAAAGAGGTCAAAGCACACAAAAAGCTCTGGATTAACCACTAGGCTCCACAAACAATTTTATAATTTTAGTATTCTCAAGAAAAATAGATAACCATTATCTTAATATATGGTTAATTACAGAAGATTTGGAGAAATTAAAACTAGGAATCTTCAATTGGCTGATACAAATATTTTGATAAGCAAAGAACATTAAACAGTTTAAGCAAGATACTGTACACAGATGAATAAAACTAAAATGATAATGATATAGATAACATTATGATCAAGCCTAAAAAGCAAGTCTAAAAAAAATTGAGAAGTACCCAAAAAATTAGATTGCAAACAAGATTACAGTAATTAAAATGGCCACAACTATAATTGTCATGCTCATAGCAATAACCCACCAAGAATCCAATATCATTTACAGTTTTGCACAACTTTAGAAGAAGGAATCTTCTTTAAGGAGTATACACTGCCATACTGCGTGCTCAACTGTAACGTGCTTCAACAGTGCTTCATAATTAACTTGCTATTTGTTTGGGGTGAAGTTGGTAATTTCAAAATAAACAAAATATTAAGATTAAAGAGGTGGTGACAAGGCACAAAAAATAATAAGATGGGTGACAAGTGGCAAAATCGTGACCAAAGGGAATCAAGGGAAAAACTGGAAAGGTTTGGACCAAAGGGGAACCCCTCGCGCTCCCCAGGTCACTTCCCAGACCCAAATGATGACCTTAGCATGCAACGCACCAAAAGTGATGAACTTAGCAAGCAACGCACCGAAGGCAACTGAGGTTCAATGAATAACCCCCCCTTTGCTGCCAAACCACCCCCTCGGGTGAAAAAAGGAAGGCTCTGGAAACAGCCACGGGTGAGCTAGAACCCAGGAAAGTATAAAACCAAGTGCAGCAGTAAAAGTCCTGACTTGACATCTCTGACCTAGGTCAGAATAGACTGCAACCTGTTCCCTTGGACTGCAGAGTTTAGTACATGGCAACCATACACCTTTGGTTGCAAGTCTGCATAGAAAACAACCTTTCACCTCAGGACACAGGCTATACAGACCTGATTGTACGAAGCAATCAAAATGAGACCTTTGAAGGGAATGTCAGACGAAATCCTCCATGACCAAAGGAGAACTTGACACATGTCACGAAGGTGATAAGGTTGCAGATAGAAGATCAATGTACCAAGTTAAGCAATCTTAAAAGGTACATTGACCAAGGGGAGTGACGTGGAGCCTTAAGAACCAGGAGCTGAAAGTCTATATAAAGCACACCTAGGCTTCATCAAAGGTAACTAATTTCTGTTCTGGAAAGCCCTATTATGCAGAGGAAAACTCTGGTGGTATTCTTCTAAAAAATACTGGGATCCAAGCCTTCCATTGACCATTTCTAAACCTATCTCACCTCATTATTACCATATTCTGCCTTAGAACTCCCTTTTGACTTGAGCGTTGGAGGGTTTCGCCAGTGGAACACCAGGGACCCTTGACCTCTTCTTCTCTGTTTTCTCTCAGAAAAAGGTGTCAAACGAGTAGCTAAGGTCAGCATACACTGGTGAGCCTACTGTCTTGTTAGGTAAATATCTTCGTAAGACCTTTTCTACTGATCCTAAGGTCATTACGCTGTAGTGAACCTATTGTCTTCAAAGGTAATCACTTTCGCAAGACCCTTGCTACTGATTTTAAGGTCTTTACATTCTGGTAAACCTACTGTCTTCGAAGGTAAACACCTTCGCAAGACCTTTGCTTGTGATCGATTCTAAAGATATTCCAAAACAAATCTGCGTTTTGGTGCAAAATCATTTTTTTGCATCAACACTATTTAAAACCTATGCGGTAATACAAGACAGGAAGCAATCCATAACAATAGAGATGCATTTGAATTGATCCCTATAACTATTTTAGATATTGGTGAACCCACTAGAACTTAATAATTTGAGGTCAATTGCAGACATCTTGCGATTCATCAATTTCACCTTCACCCTTCAAAAATGCATTCGCTGTATTATATCTTTTCTTGTATTGCCTGTATTTTGAACATCTTCGTTTCAATTAGGTTCAAAATTTTGAAGTAATTGTTTCTCGAGCAATCAAAATGTTTGTACAAAGTCTAGTGAACCTTATACCATCTCTCAATACTTCCTTTTGACCTTGTACACATTTAAGAATGTTCTTAACTCTGCCTAACTACGCTTCATCTACTTCAATTCTATGTCTTAACTGGCTCATAGATGTTCCTCCCTAATGGCTGAACATTTTTAGTTTTCAATCTTCATGTCAAATCTGTTTGTCTAGAGCTGATTTTCATAAGCAAAACTAGGCATAAGCATGAGCATGGGCCCAAGCATAAACACAGGCCCAAAAACAAACAGAATTATATATTTCTTGTGGCTCGAGATGTTAAGATTGGCTATAAAGTATTCAATAGGGAAATCCTACAATTTTCAACTTAAAATTTTGTATCTCAATTAATGTGGCAATTAATTTGGCACTATGATGTTTTTTATCATGTTATAAAACTATTCCGATGGCAATGCGAAATCACAGTTGGAACAGTACGAGTAATGTAACTGTATTTGATACAGGAATTATCAATTGAGAATAACAAACAACCACAAGACATAAGATTCCAAAGTAGTAGACATATTAGGGCCGATATTCATTCGAACCAGATATAAGATGTGTCATAGAGCTCAATCTGTGATAGTAACTAATCAGGAGCTATCAACCAACATTAGCAAGGAGGATAGGTATCACTGTAAAAATAAACTATGCAGTTTAATTAACGTTCTATCTTAGTTGATTCCTTTAATGCAAATGCTCTTATTTTATGTTTATTTACTTGCTCAATTAGGTCTGTTATTTTTACTGCAAATGACGGTACTTACAGAAAAGAACACAGCAAGAATAACTACCCCAGTCTCTGCGCAATCTTCTAATTATGTGCTCCTTCTAGTTAGCAGACTAAATTGTAAGGGGCTTTGACCTACTTACCTTGTGTTAAGGTTCTTTGCTCTAGAAATAAGCCAGGGTCAAGAACAATCTGATTTGACTTGAAGTTTATTCTTTGCAAGCCACACACCACTATCAACTGGTCAAAACCCATTTCTTATTGAAATAAAAAAAATTCTAGAAAGAGATGCAACATCAAGGTGACCACCACCAATGGCATACAAGAACCTCAAAAAAAAGTGCAAAGTAGACAACAGATTCATATTGCTTAACTTCAAAACAGCAATCGTGAAGACCAAGTCACCAGAAAAATCACATGAATAGAAGTGTCACAACAATCCAACCAATACATTCAAGACTCACCCAAACAAAGGTGTTACAACAAACATAAATTGTACCAACTACACAAATACAACTGGTACGAAAGCAACAAAGGACATAAATTATATCAGAAAAAGAAAAGTGCAAATTTATTGTATAATCCAACATTTCCTTCTCAAATTCCAAAGCCCAAATATTGAATCCAACAAATTCTGCATAACTAACAAATGCATACCTGTGAGCCACTAGTAAACAAAAGGAATGAATTTGTGCTTAACTTTAGTTGCATACTCCGTAAACATTTCTCCAAAAGTCTCCACCATCAAAGCCTCCTCCAATTTTGCCTTCTGTTCATAATACACCAAACAAACCGCCACAAGAAACAGCAAGCTCAAAGGTGCCCGGAGTGCAACACAATAAGTCACAAACAGAAGCATTGTAGAAGCATATATCCGGATGCCTCACCCACCTATACGGTCCAAACTGTACAACAGAAGTTGGCACCACCACCTTCTCTGAATAATTCGCAAGATACAACGTAGAGTTATATTGCATTAACAATGTCACCACTATCAAAACCCACACTCCAAAATTGCTCCACCCACCGGGGATCCTATGCAGTTCCGGCCCTTCAAATGCCGCAAGCCAGTGACCAACCATGACCCCAATAGAAAACAAAAGACGATGCCACTTTGGGGTGCTTATATCCCACTTGGGGTCGTGTTCACGTGCGTAGTAATCGCCATACAACCGCTTTCTAACACTAACATTGAAGAAAAAAAAGTAATGGTACACAAAAAAGAATACAAAAGGCCAACCTTCAAGGTATCCATTGAAATGGGCAGGTGGCACCAACGTTAACCAAGTAAACACTGAAGTAACAATAGCAAGTTGCTCAAATACGTTTGCTTCGCCGAGTGAATGCTTTCTAAAACAATACAAGCCATAAACAGCAACAGCCACAGCAACAAACCAAGGCCAAAACAACCAAGTCCAGCTAAAATACATCCAAAAAAATGGGTTCAAAACTAAATTCACAGTCCACTTTGTTGCTGCAACTGAAATGGACAAGACACCAGACCACTTGATGAGATCAAAAGGGGTCAGTTTAAAAAGGGAAGTTTTGAGTGAATCAAAAGTGAGGTTTTTGAAGGGTTTTAGCAATGGGTTTTGAGAAGAATCGGGACTCGTGGTGTTGGAATATGAACAATTAAGAGGCGACAACAAATGGGTTCTCGCTCTTTTTAGATAAAAAACCGAACTTGATGGAGTTCTAATAGTAGGTTTGAGGTTGGGTTGACGGTTCTGCAGGTGTTTGTTGAAATGCCTAAAAGACAATTTTTTGGGGCTGCTTGTTAAACCAAAACCAAAAGCAAACGGAGTAGTCCTAGAGTGGAGGAGCACTGAAGTGGTGGCTTCCATGTTCAAGTGGCAAGAACGTGATCGATTTTCAACGGCTAAATCTCGGGGATGTCAAACATCATCGAGCGAAAACTGTGGGAAAAGTTAGATAGCTCTGGTCACTAGGACACTAAAAGATTTCTTGTTCTTTCAGTTGTGACGGAATCGACACCCTTACAAATGGTTTGAGTTTGAAGATGGCCCTAACTCAATCTTTTGGTCACTGGGTTGGGTCTGGCCCAATTTTGCACTAGCCCAACTTTCAATAGCAACGACCCACAAGGGCTGTTTTTTTTTTTTGGCCCAACTTTCAATAACAGAGGCATTAACTTCTGATGTGGAGATTGAGAGGTTTAATCAATGAATTATACCTTAACTTCAGGAATATATATATATTAGAAATTCATTAGTGTTGTGTGTAAAATTACACGGACCCAAAAATATTGAAACCTCCTAAGAAGGCTCAATACACACAGGACTAGAGAATTGCTACCGGACCAAATGGGCCTAAACCTAATGGAATATGTAGAGAGGAACAATAAAGGTGTCGAAGTACAACACCCTGCTAAGCTAACCAACCACTAGAGAAATAGTCCGTAGCTCATTAACCTCGAGGTTTGTAGCTCGTAGTCCGAACCCACAATTTAAGGAAGAATCTCAAGAATATAAAAATTACACTCGGTCAACTAAGCAGACTTTCAATCAACCTCAAATTCTACACGATCAGCTATTGCATTTAAATTAAACCACGTCTATTAAAGATAGAATTTTAAATACAAAAAATAGTGGATGTATGCGTTCTTTTAAGCCGAACCACTTTAAAAATCTTCTTATTTTTATCTTTTTATGATTCCAATCCTTTAAATCTCAAATATTTACCGATTCACCACGTTAACTGAATTTGCACGTCAATAATTAGTAAATTTTATTTTACAAAAATTAAGTAGATATATTTTTAGAAGATTTTTAGGGGTATTTGTTTTAGGATTCCGATCCATTTTTTTATTTTATAAAAAAGACCAATGAAAACACAAAATTTCACATCAGAACAGTTAACAAATATAAAATGTTGTGAATAAACCTACCAATGACAAAAACAGAAAATGAAAGAGAGACAACAATCATACGTGTGTATTTTCAGTCCTCATATAAGCTTAAACCAATCTTTAACAGCCAATTACAACATTTTTAATCTAAAACCAGTGAAAGTTTATATATATAATCTCATGCCTTGTTTGGCAAGTCTAATATATAGGAGCCATGTAAAAAAATAAAAATAAAAAATAATATAATTTAATATATAGAGAAGAAAACACAACACGTCAAAATATCTGTCCTCCGAACACTACCCATTATTCCATCGTCGAACAACAAAACAAAAACAAATACATCACTTTGTATTTTTATTTTTTCGTAATAATTATGATTTTTTCGAAGCTCGGTCGTTCTTTATCGCGATCTTCACGTTCGAAAGTAAGAATATTTTTTGTTTTATTTTTTTTAAATACTTTTATTAAGAATATTTTTTGTTTTATTTTATTTTTAAATACTTTTATTTGTTTTGATTTTGGTTTTGGTTTTTTTGGTTGTTGATAGAATCCATTGTACGGTGGATTGAGATCGGCGGTAGTCGGCGGAACGGTTCTGCGGGCGCCACGTTCCGCGGATGGGATTGGTGGAAGATTAGGGTTTATCAGGGGGTATTTAGCTGCGATAGGAGCTCAAAACGAATCGATACACTTTTCAGATTTGAATCATGTTCTTGCGAATCCTAGAATTCGGCGGTTTTTCTCCAGTGAAGCACCCAAGAACAAAAAAAGTAAGCTTTTTTTATTCAGTTGTTATTATTAGTATTTTTTTTTTATTAAACAATCTTATTTGGAGCTAAGTATTCTCTTGTTAGGGTTTTGGAAGTAGTTTTTATTGACTTTAAAGAGTGAATTTTGGCCATTTTGTAGTATTACAAACTAAAGAATAGTACTTTTTGTTGATTTTGGTGTTCTAGAGCTAAGAATTTTATGATTAGTAGTTTGGAAGTACTTTTATTGTTCTCGAAAGAAAAATGTGTGCGAAGTATTTGTTTCTGGAAGTAGCAGTGTTTGCTTTTAGTGCCAAATGTGGATACTTTCTGTCTTCCAAGTGATTACTTGATTTAAACAAATAGGTAAGTGAACGTGATTTTTAGAGATAAATCTAATTGGTTATTGTTAGAATATAGTATAAGCAATTTGAATGTATTTGAAAGCGAACTATCTGCTTTTTTGAATTTTTTGGCTTGGAATTAAAAGTGATCTATATCTTAAATCAAAATTTGTATTTTGAAACTAGAAAAAGAAACAGTGCTTTTGAGATCTATATTCAATCTTTTAGAAACATATGGTAACTTGGAAATTATTAATCAACAATGTGTTGGTTGCCAGTCCTTTTGGGTTGTGGTTCAAAGTCTAGACATTTTATTATATTTGCTGTAAGCGTTTTTTTCCCCCTTTATTTTCAGATTACGAGAATTTTTACCCGAAGGAAAAGAAGGAAATTCCAAAAGGAGACGAGCAGAAATCCGAGTCCAAAGGTGATTACCACAAACTTTTCAGCTTTCTATAGTTGCTCTGCTTTCCTATTTTCATTGTCAAATTGAAAGGAATTGGATTAAAGAAAACACTGATGATGTTCTATTTGCAAAAAAAAAAAAAATGATTATTCGATATCTTCCTTAACATCTAGAGGATAGTAAAATCTCTTCTACAATATGAATTCATTTTCCTTGTTGCCTAGAGCCAGAATTTTTTTGTGGGTTGAATGTATCACCTCAGTAGCTGTTTAGGGCGCAATATATTGGCATTTCAGTTGTGTATCTGGATGGTTTTTTTTTGGTGCTTCAGAAAGCTTATAGCTAGTTATGTGCTTCTTTGGTATTCCATCAATTTGTATAGTACTGGCTACTGGAAAATATAGGATTTCTAAAAGAATTAGTGACTTACATGTCTTTACTCTTTTTTGGTACACACAGAGTACAATTGAACTGCAATTAAGTTTCTTTTCTCACTTGTTCAGGCATTTTTCATGCATATGCTTTTACTGATGATAGCATGTAGAACCTTTTAAAGTCTACTTACTTGGTTTGTTTCCAATTTCAGAAGATTCAAACACAGATGATCATGGGAATTTTCAGGAAACTTTCATGAAGCAGTTTCAAAATTTAGTCACCCCCTTACTAGTGATTGCACTGTTTCTTTCTTCCTTCTCTTTTGGTTCTGTTGAACAGCAACAGGTAGGCAGTTTTGGAGAGTTTTGGATTTTTTTAATTTTATAAATTTTTAAGTAATTCTTGACCTCCTTTAAGCATCTAAGCTTCTTGATATATTAATTAAGTTTGAAATTTTGAAATAAGTGCAACATATTGCATCATGTTTTGAATCATAGGCCTAGTCTGGTATGTTTTTCTTTATATTTATCACACTGTACATTTTTTTTTTTTGCTGGTGATACTAGAATTTTATCCATAAAATCTGAAATTATATCCATTGAAACCTTTTTCTGTAGGTTATTGTCCAACATTATATTTTAGCAGACACTGGATTCGGATAGTGCACAATATAAAAGGATAGGAATTGTGCAAAGAGAGAGTAAGCATTTTACTTACTATTAGCTGGCCTGATTCTAGGTTGAGTTGAACACTTGCATGAGATGAGAGATGTTCAGTAGCCTCCAGGATCCCGAGTGTTGAGCTTGGTTGGTTTTCAACTTGACTCCACTCACGAGTTACCTTGCTCATTACTCAATTAACCTTAATCCATATCAATGGAATCATTGATAGTGTAACAATATGTTGTCATGTGCCGAATTTGTTCATAAAGATATGTTGTGAGTTAACTAAATATTGTTTTGCTTAATCTAATCATCTTGGCTCATATTTGTTTATTTGTATCCTTTTTAGGCATGAATATGTTGGGACCAGTTCCACTGTTAGTCTAGCTGGTTGACATTTCTTTGGGTAAAGATTATTTGTAGGCATTTGAACTTCTAATAATATTACATTGACAAACTTTTTCCAACTATGATTTTTTTATATATTGATCTAATGAATGTCAATTGGTTGACTTTTTTCATAACTTTTTCCTTGTTCAGCTGTTCCTAATATGCAACTGATGATTTTTCTATTGGAATAGAACATTGTCTTATCTACACAAAACTTGTGACTTTTCCCTATTTTCTGTGAATTATGACTTCCTGCTCACTTTCTTTAAAATTTTGTACTTCACAGATTAGTTTCCAAGAGTTCAAAAACAAACTTCTGGAACCAGGCTTAGTGGACCACATAGTTGTTTCTAATAAATCAGTTGCAAAGGTGTATGTAAGGAGCTCACCACACAATCAAATAAGTGAAGATGATTTCCAAACTCCTGTTAATGGTGCCCCTGTAAAAGGACGCGGTGGCCAGTATAAATACTACTTCAATATTGGCAGTGTTGAATCTTTTGAGGAGAAGTTGGAGGAAGCCCAAGAGGCATTAGGGATAGACCCTCATGAATATGTTCCTGTTACATACGTCTCTGAAATGGTTTGGTACCAAGAACTGATGAGATTTGCACCAACGCTGTTGCTTCTAGGAACCCTAATGTACATGGGGCGGAGAATGCAAGGTGGATTGGGTGTTGGTGGTGGTGGTAGTAGGGGTGGCCGTGGGATTTTTAACATTGGAAAAGCACATGTTACAAAAGTGGACAAAAATGCCAAGAATAAGGTTATCTTTCTGTTTCCTCAATTGATGATGATTTGCTATTTTTTGCTGCATCACATATTTTAAAATTTTAATTTTCCATTTCCTACTGTAATTTAAGTTGCTTCTGAAGTATCATATTGCTAGAAATCCATTCAAGAATCATATTCCCCCTTTTATAACTGTAACTTGGGTTATACCAGGTTTTTTTCAAAGATGTTGCTGGCTGTGATGAAGCTAAGCAAGAAATCATGGAGTTTGTGCACTTCCTCAAGAACCCGAAAAAGTACGAGGACCTTGGAGCAAAAATTCCAAAAGGTGCTCTTTTGGTAGGCCCTCCAGGTACAGGAAAAACCCTTCTGGCCAAAGCAACTGCAGGAGAGTCTGGTGTGCCATTCCTATCTATATCTGGTTCGGATTTCATGGAGATGTTTGTTGGTGTTGGACCATCTAGGGTACGGAACTTGTTTCAAGAAGCGAGGCAGTGTGCGCCGAGTATAATTTTTATCGATGAGATTGATGCTATTGGTCGAGCAAGAGGGCGTGGAGGGTTGTCGGGTGCCAATGATGAGCGTGAAAGCACCCTCAACCAGTTGCTGGTCGAAATGGATGGCTTTGGAACTACTGCTGGAGTTGTTGTGCTTGCTGGCACTAATAGGCCTGATATTCTAGACAAAGCTCTACTGAGGCCTGGTCGATTTGATCGCCAAGTTAGCATTGATAAACCTGACATTAAAGGCCGAGATCAGATATTTCAAATCTACTTGAAAAAGATAAAACTTGATCATAAACCATCGTATTTTTCTCAGAGGCTTGCGGCACTCACTCCTGGATTTGCTGGAGCAGACATTGCAAATGTTTGTAATGAAGCTGCTTTGATTGCTGCAAGGGGTGAAAATTCGCAGGTCACAATGGAACATTTTGAGTCGGCTATAGATAGAGTCATTGGTGGTCTGGAGAAGAAGAACAAGGTAATCCATCCAAGTTTATTGTAACATTGGCTTATATGGTGGTTAATTAACTTGAGCTCTTGTAGCTTTAAGGATTTTTTTTTCAGTGAATTGAACTTGCAGCATGCTGTAGAATAGTTTTATTTTATTTATTCCATTGAGGAGTTACTGATATTCCTTCTCTTAAACAGGTGATAAGCAAGCTGGAACGCCGAACTGTTGCTTACCATGAATCAGGTCATGCTGTTGCTGGCTGGTTCTTGGAACATGCAGAACCCTTGTTAAAAGTGACAATTGTTCCTCGTGGTACAGCAGCACTTGGATTTGCCCAGTACGTTCCTAATGAAAACCTTCTTCTCACCAAGGAGCAGCTTTTCGACATGACTTGCATGACCCTTGGTGGTCGAGCAGCTGAGCAGGTAGTTATATATTTATTCTTTAAGGACGTGTGGCAATAATGTTTGAAAGTAGTGACTTGTTACTTTGCCTCTTATTTAGCATTACACTTTGCAGTAAGTTTGCTATTAGTTTACTGACAAAGTGAGATGATAAAAAGAAAATGAGAATGTCAAAGAAAATAAAAAAAAGGAGAATGGCCAAGTGCAGTCTAATGCCTTTTTGGCTTTTGTACCATGACTTGATACAATTTTTTTTATATTTAATGATGCAGGTTTTGTTGGGGAAAATCTCAACTGGAGCTCAAAATGACTTGGAGAAGGTGACAAAGATGACCTATGCCCAAGTTGCAGTGTATGGTTTTAGCGACAAGGTTGGTCTCCTCTCGTTTCCACAGAGGGAGGATCAATTTGAGATGTCGAAGCCCTACAGCAGCAAGACCGGGGCAATTATAGACAATGAAGTGCGTGAATGGGTGGGCAAGGCATACACACACACGGTTAAGCTTATAGAGGAACACAGAGAGCAAGTGGCTCAGATTGCCGAGTTACTGCTTGAAAAGGAAGTTCTCCACCAAGATGATATGATTCGAGTTCTGGGCGAGCGGCCATTCAAATCCAGCGAGGTCACGAATTATGATAGATTTAAGGAAGGTTTCCAAGAGGAAGAGAAGAGTTCAGTGGCCCCAGAGAGCCAAGCCACGGACGAGGATGGATCTTCACCTCTCGAACCTCATGTTGCCCCCATATAACATCCTGGGGGGTACGGTTGTACTTGTGTTCATACATTAGATGATTGCTTCGTCTTTTTTTTTTTTTTTTTCTCTCCTGGTGGATGAAGGATAACACTGTATAATTTTAATCATAACTGTATAATTCGAATTTTTTTGACCAATAAAGTCTTTTATTTGCAAATTGGTTTACCTGCTACTGGTCCCTGGATTGCTTTTTTGACGTTTATTAGTCGTTAGAATCATTCTGTTGATTCGAGTTTTTATTTCACTGAGGAATAATAATCAGAAAGACAAAATTCAATCAGACATTGATAAGATTGTTTAACTTTTACTCAACTAAAGCACTGTAAATTCTTAATAGATGTGAAATGTGATTAATTGCAAAAAGCAAAACGATTATTCAATGTATAACTGATCTTCATCGAGTGATTTTACTGTGCTTTCTTCATATTTATAATGAAGGAGGTTTGAGTGCCATTCATTAAAAAGTAAAATTTAAAGATACCCTACTATATTGATGGAGTAGGTATTCAGGCCACCTCAACAGTCATCCAACAGTAATACATCTGCTTTCAAATTCCAATAATGAAAGGGTTAATTAATTAATAAATCATCAAATTATAAAAAATAAAATACATTTGGCATGTGTTATTCTTTATTGACTTATAACGTGTGAACCCAAATAATTTATTTTTATAAAAATAATTAAAGTTAACACGTATTAGAATTATTCCCAAATTACCTGGTCAAATAAGTCATGAAGAACAAAGCGTCACACACGTTTGATCCTATTCTTACAATTTTAATTAATTTTAACACAGGTTTTTTTATTTAATTTTCGTAAGTCAAACACGTGATTTTGTTGCATCAAACTTTATTCGAATTCAATGATGTGACATGAATTAGTCTTGAAAATAATTGAGTTTCTTGATCCATTTAAAAAATAATAATAAACCCTTCAAAAAAAATTTTTTTAAAAAAATAATAATAAAAATTAGAGATTATATTCTATCAATATATCTAAAAAAGATTTGAAGGATTGATTCGGATAGTAACAAAATGAATATGAAATGAGTTTTATATTAAAATGCTCCCATGATTAGTATAAAAAAAATACATTAATTTATTAACGTGTCTAGGATTTATCCATATTTTATAAAAGATTCTATTATTATATAATGTCTATATAGTTTAGAAACTAATTGTTAATAATATTTTTAATATTTGTGTTACCATATCGACCTGTCTAAGGGGTTGTTTGTTTTTTCCACTTATAACTTAACTAGTTTAAATTGGACATATTGTATTGTTTTTATTTTTTTTAAGTGATCAAACAAATAAAAAATATTAAAATATCTTAAAATAAAAAGTTAAAATTACGACTTATCACTTAATATATAATTATTTGATTATAATTATAATATTTTATTCTATAATTATAATTCTTATATTAATATATAATTTTTTTTCTTTATTTAAATGATTCTATTATAAAAAAAATAAATAAACAATCAACACTTTTATTTAACAATTAAAATAAAAAAATAAATATATCATTTAATTTTAAATTTTAATTTCTATTAAATTTTCATAAAAATTTAAAACTATTTAGTATTAAAATTAAAAAAAAAAAAAAAAGTACCGACATCAAATATAAAATCAATCAACTTGAAATTCGTTTCAAAAAAGAAAAAAAAAATCAACTTGAAATTAAAATTTTATGGTTTGACATTATGACAACCTCTAGATGTTGATATAAGAAGATGTGGCCAGTCACATAATTGAGTTTTTTTGTTTTTTTTTGTTTTTTATAATCATGGTATTAAACAAAGGGGACCAGACTTTATTATACGCGAGCTTCCTTGTCTCTTTCCAGTTTCCATATCATAAAATAATAAATTCAAGAGCTTCTCTATAAATACTCATCCATCTTCTCCTACTTCTTCTGTATCTCACCTTCTTATTTCTTCTCCTCTCTATAGCTTATATAAATTAACCTCAACTTTTCCGGTTAATTCCATCATATTAAGGTGTTAATCAATATTTCTCTAAAGTTAATTTCTAGTTACTTGTAAGTCACTTTTCTTCTGTTCTTCATTTTCCAGTTTTTTAGTACAAAAATGGAATACGAAAATCAATACCAGGAAGCTACAGAGACCAGATACGAGTGTCTTCTATTTGGTGAGGCTTTATATATCCTCTCAATAACCATAACCCTAATTGATCATCATATATCATTTTTTTTTAAATCAAAATAAAAAAGAACTGGAAATTGATATTATATTAATTGCTTTTCAGATGTGGATGACACCCTTTATTCTCTGAGTTCTGGTTTGTCCAAACAATGCACCAATAATATTGAAGGTAATATAATTCATGCTCGTTTTCTTCTTCTTCTTCTTCTTCTTTTTTGTATTTCTCATTTGAGTTTGTATAATGAATTTGTGTGGATTTCCCTTGTGTAGAATATATGGTTGAAAAGCTTGGCATAGAAGAAAGTAGAGTTTCTGACCTGAACAGGGTTCTGTATAGAAATTATGGGACATCAATGGCTGGTCTCAAGGTACAGTACTAATCTAATTCCACTCATTTTGTTGATATATGATCTTGCAAAAGAATAATAATAGAAAGTTGCATAGTCTGATTGTGAATATTGTTGTTTCAATTTTCTCGATTTTGCAGGCTATTGGCTATGGCTTTGACAATGATGACTACCACAGGTACCATCTTCCTTCTTTCTAGTTATTCATCAGTGTATGTACATGATATTCTCTAAAGAGTGTTTCTTGTATAAACACAAGCACTTTTGATGCTTTTCTCACTCAGGAAGTACTTTCTAGAAAAGCACCTGTCAAGTGTTTTCTTCAAATTGTGCTCTTGAATGCTTGTGGTTTCTTTTTTTTTTTTTTTTTTTGTTAAATTACTTGAATCTGGGTCTTGGGTGTTTTTGAAAGTGCCTTTTGGGTCCCAAAAGCACTACTAAAACATACCGTATGGTCACTTGAGAAATATGTACTATGATCTTACCTTTCGTGTTCCAACTTGCAGTTTTGTTCACGGTAGATTGCCATATGAGAACCTGAAACCCGACCCTGTCCTCAGGAATATATTACTGAGCCTGCCGATACCTAAAGTTGTAAGTTCCTTTCTGTCTCAATTCCGATGACGATCCAATTTTTTCAGCATAAAACCCTCCTCTTATGATCAATAACACTGAAATTTTATATTGGAACAGATTTTCTCCAATGCTGATACGATCCATGTGGCTAAAGTTCTCAAAAAGCTTGGATTGGAAGATTGTTTTGAAGGGATTGTAAACTTTGAGTCTCTAAATCCTAAGGAAACTAGCGATTCTGATGACGATGATGGACAGAAGGATTTATTATGCAGAGGCCCAAGCACTGAAATTCTTGATGCCACGACCAATGGTTCTTCTCAGTCAAATGCTGGTTCACTACTTCCAAAGACTACAATTGTTTGCAAACCATTTGAAGATGCATTTCAACAAGCTTTCAAGATTGCCAACATCAACCCTAAAAAAACAGTAAGATAATCCAAGCTCATTTTGAAAATTCTCTCTTTATTTTTATTTTTTTTTCCCTACTAAACATTGATGCAATTCTTGAATGGTCAGCTGTTCTTTGATGATAGCATCCGCAACATACAAGCAGGGAAAAACATGGGCCTGCACACTGTGCTGGTAAGTGTTTCAATACTGTCAATTCTCTGGAAGAAAACTTTATTCTGAATACTGAATCTTCAACACCAGCTCACATAATATATGTAACAGGTGGGCAATTCTCATAGAACAAATGGAGCCGATTACGCCCTGGAGAGCATTCATAATATAAGAGAAGCATTGCCAGAGCTCTGGGCTGCTGATAAAAGGTCTAAAAGCATCAAGTACTCAGAAAAGGTTGCAATTGAGACTTCAGTGAGAGCTTAGCTTGTATAGAGTCTCTACCACTTGTAGGAGATTTGTACTTATCTCACCATGTGAACATCATATAACGTAATCTCTGATTAAGCAAATGTATTACATGCTTTAAATAAAGTCTTATAAGATTGTAGTAATCTATGAAAAATGAATTTTGCTCAAGTTTCCTTGGTTATTGGTTAGATGAATTTTGCATAAGAGACCATCTTAATGTCTTGGCTAGTTGAATTCACAGAGTGTATTTGTGTGTCAATTAATATTAAAATCTTAAAAGAAAATGGAGGCAACCGCCATCACAACTATATACGTAAGAGATAACAGAAACGAACTATTAAATTGCTTGAGAATTCTATTGAAAAAAACAATTAAGTTAACATGGGCTGTCTCTGGGAAATAATTAGACATCACAACTCAGAAGCTTGACCCACCATTGTTAAATGCAAAATGCAAGTTTGCCAGGTTGAGACAAGAATACAATAATTCAAAAAAGCTGCACACGTTCAATGGCTCAAAAACATGGTTGGGAAAAAGCAATTAAATGCTTCTAAATGATGGCTTCAATGACTGGTCCTAACCTGCCCAACAACCAGAGAAAATCTGTCAATGAAAACTGGTGGATCTTGGTAAAACTTTGGTATAATTTTTTTCAGAGGGAAATCTCCAATTAATTCCAAGACGTATCTGTAATGTCCAACCCCAAATGTAATCAAGCCAAACAAGAATTAAAATTCTCCATGACTTTTTGATTGAATTTTTGACGGGTATAAGTATTCAAAGGCGTTAAAAGTCTTTCATATTAGATTTGACTAAACCCGCTGCATCAAATATTATAATAATAAGTTTCATTCGATTGCACGTACAATTAACCAATATATATATATCATCTTCTTCCATTATTGAAAGTAGTTATCCGGATCGTTGATCCCAGTAGTTCTCGTCTCTCATTATTGAGAATAATTTTTCGGACCGTACTTATGTAATTTAATTTCTATTGGTCTCGATAGTTCTTTGAACTATAAAGGTGTCAAATTTAAAAAAAAAAAAAAAATTCATATATATTTGTCAGGAGGGAAACTATCCAATCCACGTGAAGATGTCTCTCCTTGTAATATAATATACCCTGTTTAATAACGTGCAAATCTGGTTGTTAGGATATGTAAGAACCAAGCAAGCAACAAAGAAACAGAAGATACATATCTGATAAAACCATATCTGCAGATTCATATTATCTCCTTTATTTTATATTAGAATAACCTTAACAGCCTCTCTCTCTAAGACAAATATAAAGAATCGTTTTTTGTATATAGAAAATTTTTCTCTTTGTGACGGGACTAGACTTATACCTAAAAATCTCAATATTAGAGAGGAAGAGACATACCATTTAAGCACCTCAGGTTTTGTCGACATTCTCCAACCTTGAAAGTAATTATTTAAATCTCGTTCACAGTTATTGATCTAAATTCTAAACAGCTCCGCTGCCAATTGTTTAACACTATTTAAAATGGCAAAAGGTCTCAAAGTGGGTGACAGTTGTATGAAAAAGAAAAAAATCTGATAGGGTGATTTTTATTTAGTGGTAATTGCACAAATAACTCTTAAATTTTAAATTTAAATTTAATTATATATATATATATATATGAACTTTTTATCAAAATTGATACAAACATTCTTTCTTAGCAGTGGTCAAAGGTTACAATTAATAATTAACTCACTTTTTCATGTAAAAAAATCTAAAATGCTCCTTATTTATATTTGATTATTTATTATTTACTTATTTTATTTATTTAATTTCTTTTAATTAAATTTATTTATTTTAAGTGATGAAATTAGATATGGATAGGAGGTGAAGAGTTTTTTTTTTAATTTGATTTAATAAATGGAGATGAAGTTGGGTATTTCATATGTGATAAAGATTTTTTTATTATTTTTTTATTTGGTTTAAGTGATGAATATTAAGTTGGGTATTTATAGGTTATGAGATGAAGCTTTTTTATTATTTAATTTTAAGTGATGAAGATGAAGTTGAATATTTAATGGGTAATAAAGATTTTTCTTTTTCTTATTTGATTTAAATGATGAAGATAAAGTTGGGTATTTAATGAGTGATGAGATTGAAGTTTTTTTATTTAATTTAAGTAATAAATATAAAGTTGGATATTTTTTAGATGATAAAAATAAAATTTTATTTATTTATTTATTTTTAATTTAATAAATTTAGGTTGATGAAGATGAAAATGAATGTGAATATGAAGATGAAAAAGATGGAGATAATTTTTTCATTTTTTATTAATATTTATTTAATTTTAATTAATTTAAAATATAAAAAATTACTTTACTTCTTACTATTATTCTTTTTAACGATTGACTATTAATAATAAAAAATATTTATATCAATTTTAATAAAAAATACATATACGTATAATTAGATATAATGTCAGTGATTGTTTATGCAATTACCCCTTTTATTATTGAAAATTGACTGAAAAAATGTGGCTAACCTACCGTGTCCGTGTGTGACAATGACTGTAAAGAAAGATAACACTTGTCGATTAGTGAACACGGCCACGTAGTACAGTGCAAAGTCAGACAGCAAAGAGAAAAGATCGTGGCTCCGACTTTAAAGGTTACTTTTGTACACTTTACAAGCCAATAAAGAGACAGAAAGTTACAGTAAAGTCCCTTTCACACTCCCAACTCTCGAAAAAAGGTAACTTCACTCCTTACCATATGTTTTGATTCTTTTGAAACCCCAAGACTCTCCTTCTTTTGATCTCTCTTTCTCACTTTGCTTTTGTTTCAAAACATTTTGCTCATTTTTGGATCTGGGTCATCTGGTAATCTTCTGTTCCTTGTACTTGTCATGTCCATTACTTTTTTGATCTTGTATGCCCTCTCAATGTTTCACTTGTAAATGCTATGTTTAAGTGTGATGTGACAGTTTTTGGTTGTTTTTTATGTATGCATTTGATCTAGGGTGTTTTGTTTAATTTTTTTTTTTTTTTGCTGCATTCTAGTGTTTAATATTGATGAAAGGAGTAAAGTTTTTTAGGTTTTAGTTTCAGATTTATTGATGAATACTTAGGGCTTTGTGGTTCCATGTTTCTATGGATTTAATTTTGTGCGGTTTTAGTCTTTTTGATGTTAATACACCAACCATGTTTTATTTTTTGTTTTTAACTTTCATGAGATTTTTTGTTAAAATTTTGATTACTTGTTGAATGGTATAAGAAGTTGGATTTTCTAGGTGGTTTTGTCTCTTTCTGGTGTTATAGTTGGTTCTGTTGCTTCAATCACCGGTATGTAAAGCATTTGTGTTGTAAGAACATGAGAATTTAGTGATTTTTAAGATACTTTTTTCATTCTCTATTTTAATGCGATCTATAATTAAAAAATATGACCATTTATGCCTGTAATTATGCTTTTGTTCTTATTCAATTTTTTTATGTTTGCAGTTGTTTAGTTTAAGAATGGAATACAAGGATAAGAATAAACAGGTTTCGAACCAAAAATATGATTGTCTCCTATTTGGTAAGCTATGGTGTGCAATTTCTTTTAATGGTTTGATTCTGCTGTTATTGAAATTGAAATTAACATGATCTTTTTGCTATATTTAATTTCAGATCTAGATGACACCCTTTATCCTCTGAGTTCTGGTTTGTCTGTAGAAGTCACCAAGAACATTCAAGGTACTGCATCCACCACAATGTGATATTTAATTTCTCTGCAAATTGTTATCACTGATTTTGTAAATTTTTTTTTTTTTCGTTTTGGATAGAATATATGCTCGAAAAGCTTGGTATAGAGGAGAGTACAGTCCCTGAATTGTGCGTTTCATTGTACAAATACTATGGAACTACAATGGCTGGTCTTAGGGTATGATTCAATTGTTTTTTTTGTTTAAAGAACTTCTTTGATTGTTTACATTTCAACTTGTTGAGAGTTTACTGTGATCATGGTCTTTTTCTTCTTTTTTAGGCAATTGGCTATGACTTCGACTATGATGACTTCCACAGGTACTCATTTTCTCCAATTTTTCATCTGTTTTGTATAGTTGATACAAAGCATACATAGTCTTTATTCTTTTTTTTCTTTTTATTGCAGTCTTGTTCATGGAAGATTGCCCTACAATATACTTAAACCCGATCCTCTTCTAAGGAATCTTTTACTTAGCCTGCCTATTCGAAAAGTTGTAAGAGTTTTCCTTCCCTTGTCGCATACACATAATTTATTTTTATTTCTCTTCTTCCCATGATGATATTTCATTCTCTGCATTTAGATTTTTACCAATGCAGATGAAACTCATGCAGCCAGAGTGCTTAGCCGGCTTGGTTTGGAGGATTGCTTTGAAAGGATTATATGCTTCGAAACTTTGAACTCAACCAACAAAGGCATTGATGTTGTTGATGAGGATGTCTCAAAAGCAGAAGAGATGAAATCAAGTAACATTTCTGGTACAGGAATATTTGACATCAATGATTACTATTCTCATCCCAATGCTGGTCTGGAAATTCCAAAGACACCAATTGTCTGCAAACCATTTGAAGAAGCATTTGAACAAGTTTTTGAGATTGCCAATGTTAACCCTCAGAAAACAGTAAGACAACCTTTCTTCTTTGCAGGACAATCTTTGGACTTAGCATTGCTAAGTTTTTGTGACTTTTTGCCATTTGTTCCTTATCTTTAATTAACATAATTGTATTTTGCAACGGCAGTTCTTCTTCGATGACAGTATTCGTAATTTGCAGACTGGTAAACGGATGGGCCTTCATACTGTGTCGGTAAGCTTCTGATATCAACCCGTGAACAAGTCCTGTGTATTGGTTTCTCATGTTCTTTGTTTAACTGCTTTGAGAATGTCTTTCTCATCATTTTGTAATGATATGGGTATTATAGGTGGGCACTTCTCACCGAGCTGAAGGTGTAGACTATGCTGTAGAGCACATCCACAATATCCGGGAAGCATTGCCGATGCTCTGGGAAGCTGATGAGAAGTCTGAAAGCGTCAGATATTCAGGAAAAGTAGCAATTGAAACATCTGTGGTAGCTTAGCTTTTTGTCGCTTAAAGCGCATCATTATCTTGTAGGCATCTTGCCATCCTTCTTGTACCATCCCATCTTGTGGTGTGGAGCAGGATATAATAAAATTGTATGTCCCATAATATGTACTTTTATCCATCTGCTTGAAGTTAACAGAAGTGGGAAAAGAAAAATAACATCTATTATATGTAAAGAATTCATATAATAAACAAATATAATAAATATATTGAATCTAATATACTGCATCTTAAACTATCAGTGACCATAATAAATTAGGTTCACATGAACAAAAGAGGTGCTGAACACCCTTGACAAGGATCCTTAATCATCAAAAATGATTTAACTCAGTATGGAGATGAAAAAAAAGTAGAACAAAATCAGCCTTGAAGTGAATATTTCTTCCCAGTGAACGCTTGGAACTTTGGGTTTTCCACCTGGGTTGGTTCGTGACTGCTGCTCTTTGCAGCAACCTGAAAAGGTAGTAAAACAAAGTCAGCCTAGAAGTGAATATTTCTTCCCAGTGAATGCTTGGAACTTTGGTTTTTCCACCTGGTTTGGTTCTTGACTGCTGCTCTTTGAAGCAACCTACAAGAAAAGCCATCAATTTAGGTTTGCAATGATCAAATTTTGACAAAATATCTTCGAATACAGCAAGACATACCTTTGGAGTTTCATTTGACGGGGTCTGCTTTGCATTTGAGCCGAACATGAGTTTTCCAGATTGCTGGTGTGATGAAGCACTTGATGACTTGGAGCCATTAGTTCCATTGTCAGCATTTGGTTGGTGTGACTTGACCAAGGGCAAGGGAACTGATTCAGCCGGTTGGGTTGAGGATTTGCCATCCAAGCGTCTACCTGAACCAGTAAAGGGGCTGAACTTTGGAATCTTTTCGGCTGGTTCTTCTTGAACTGAAAGATCGAGATTATGGTCATTTACTTAAAACTCCTTACTAAAATATATTCAAATTCTTTAATTCAAAATTCAGATATCAAAGGCAACACTCATAATGAGGAAAAAACCTTCAGGTGGTCTCTTGTTTGACCGAGAAGACATAGGTTTTTCTGGTTCTTTATAATCGAGAGGAGGAGCAAAGTCCACCTCACAGTCTGTTTCAATAATACTGATTGCAGAGGAGGGCTTCGTTTCGACAATATCAATGTAATACTTCTTATTGTTGTAAGGAACCATGATGGTGTCACCAGTAGTTAAGCAAGAGTAGCTCCTCAATGAAGTCTCTAAGCTGCAAGTGAACATGAATAAGATTGTTGAGAGGAAAAAGAAATCACTCCTACAGCAACGTGCGAAAAAATAAAAAAATAAAAAGATGCCAGAGTGAAACAAACATGGCTTTGGGATTGGAGATATCTAAGAAGTCCGAGGTATGCGGCTGCAGCTTCACATAGGATCCCTTTGCTAGGCTAGCATTTTTTAATTTCACAATGTCTCCCTCTTGTAGGAGCATGCTTTGCATCATCTGATAGCATGGAACAGGTAAAAACACACACAATATGAGCAATTCCTGACAAGTTGACTTATGGTTTATAAATACTATCATCAACAAAGAAACCACCATAATTGTAAAACAAAAACGCAAACCCAGTATGGCAAGTATATGAGGCCCTCATCTGCGATGAACTCCAGGACCCCACAATGAGTGGCCCGCTCAGCAGAAGTATTGCTCAGTTCAAATAACATGGGATACTCAATATGTAAAGATGCTGAAGAGAAAAAGTTATCACATCAGAAAAAATCGGTTTGAATGTGCCAGCTGAAATAGAAAGAATGAATATAAGGTGAAAAGGGAGTTCTCTACTTACCGAGACGATCAAGAGCTGAGGGAGGCATAACAACTGTAAGAAAAAGAAATTCATCATTATTTGATTGAAAAGCCTATATAAACATAAAATATTTTTACTCAAAAAAAAATTGGAGCAAAACAATATGGAAATTAGCGAAGAAGATAAACATACTTTTATCACCATTTTCCAGATGCGGCTGCAAAGAAATAAGGGAATTAGAACTCATTCAGAATTCGACATAAGGAGCAACCAAAACATAAGGATCAAACCAGAGGATGCTGAGAACACTACATTTAGGAAAATTAGTCGACACTTCGAGTACCAAATGAGTAAATTAAACATGTAACATAGATAAACCATGTGCCTAAAATTACTAGTAGCTGCACTCTATAAGTAAATTATTAGAGCTTGAGTAAATTCAGATTGGGAGGTTTAACCAATAAAACATCACTAGTCAGCAAATTGAATAAAAAGAAAGAAAAAAAGTAAATTCTGTTGCCATGGATAGTTCTCTAACCTTATCAATGAAAGAGACAGGGTAGCATCGATAATGTTGTTCAAATGTTGAACTGTGATTGTTTTCATAAGCCTGAAATCACCAGGAGATGTGATTAGACAACGATAAAGGAAAAAAAAGAGCTAAAATCCAATAAAAACAAATCAGAAGCTAAATATAAACTATCGAGCTTTTGGTCATTAATAATGAGCATACAATGATAAGCAAGATCATCAATTAGATCCACCAACTGTATGTAGCTAGTAAACTGGTAATGGATTAATACATAACATATTATCACTAAAATACTTTGTCAAAATGTGAATAAATAGAGGATTGCAACACTATAATCCATGCTTTGGATTTGTACTAATCCATCATATTGATCAAGATTATAATCAACAGAAATGTGAATAAATAGAGGATCGCAAAACTATAATCCATGCTTTGTATTCATGCTAAGGAATCACATTGATCAAGATTATAATCAACAGAAACCAAACCATATTCACAATCCAATTTCGGTCCTCCCAACTCTAAAATCAACAAAACAAAAAACCATGAGAAATATAATGATAAATCATTAACATACCATAATTACAAACTTGAAGAGCTAATACCCCACTAAATCGTTGAATATCTGTACAAAAATCACAAGATAATAAACAAGTAAGCAAATTAGTTCACATAACAAACACAGTAATTCATCTAAAAAACAAAAAGAACCCAGTTCTTATCATGATCAACCAAAACCAAAAACAACCAACATGAGAACAAAAGATGACAAATGGAAACAAAGATTCCAATCCCATCAATCCATATATTTAGAATCCACTACAAACCAAGTCAGAATCCCAGATTCATACACAAAAGAAAACTACTTTAAACACACTCTTCAACTGTTCATCAACAAAAGAAAATACCCAGAAAGAAAAAAACTGTACAAAAGTAACAGATGAGAGCAGCATATCAAACTAATCAAACAAGGGATTTCGTGTTTTGATCAAGAATGGTAGAAGAAAAAAAAGGGACCTTTGGGATTGAGAGGGATGATAAAGTTGTGGCAAATTTAGAAGGAAGCTGTGCTGTTGTTGTTTGAGTAGTGGAAGTGGTGGAGAGTGATTATTCGTTTTTCTTTTTCTCTTTGAGGTTTTATAGGTTGATGGATGTGAGACAGTTTCTATTATGTGCGTTTGGGAGTTGTCATCGTCCCTTTGTCCTCCTCGGAAACTAAATAGTTTTGTTTTGTTAATGGGACCCTTCCTCGCGAGGGTTTTGCTAAGGATTCCTTTTGAATTTAATTTTTTTTTTTAAAGAATACAATTACAATATCAATAACTATTGGGAATAATGGGAGAAAATTACCCACACATGCACATGGTGGGAATCGAACCACATACCACCTTTCTCCCCACCCACACATGCACATGGTGAGAATCGAACCCCTCACTACTGAGGTGGGAAGAAAGTGCACTAACTACTTTACTACAAGTGGATGTGTTAATTTAATTTTATTATGCATATATTTTATTACAAAATTATATATGCTGATGAGATATTATATTAATTTAATTTTTATAGATAAAGAAATAATTAGTTTCCTGTGATGCAAGGAAAACTTCATACGATTCACTAATTACTAATATTTATACAATGTGATATTTGAACTTGATATTAATAAACAATGAGACTTAAACTCCTTCGTTAATAAGGAGTGAGTGGTACAAAATAAATTATAACAATTTTGATGTGTTTTTAACCTTCTTTTTTTTTAAACCTCTTGGTACATTCAAGTAAGTAAGATTGAATCTAAGAGATATAGATCACTTTGTTTAATAAGTGAAGTTATATAATTAATGATAGATTAGTTAAAATTATATTTTAAATTATCAAACTTTAATGCAATTCAATTGTTTTTTTTGTAAGCTAGCTTTGATAGGTAAAAAGTTTGTAAGTTAAATTATTAATTTTTCAAATATTGCTTAATCACACCTCTTATTTTACTAAAACCAATATGTTACGAAATTAATTACTTGTTTTGCGATTTATTAATGTTAATTGATACTTAAAACATGAAGCAACATAGCTAAATTAATTTGATCTTTGGGCCGAAAATTGAGGTTGTCTCGGGCCCAGATTCGGACAAAAACTGTCCGGTCCAGATGTTATTGTAGCCCAGTCCAAACAAATCAAAATCAAAATTTGGTTGAGTGGCGATCAAATTCAAACCCTCGGCTTCTCATTATAGTCGCTATCGGAGAGTAGAGCACACAAAAAGTTCCATATTCTTGCTTTGCGAGAGATTCAAAGATTGCTGCTTTCGAGTTTTCTGGTGCTGAATTCGAAGCGAATTTGGATTGTTAGACATGGCAAGACGTGAGCTCTCCAACACTTTAAAGAACTTGAAGGTAACACAACCCAAAACCTGCTCTTTTTTTTTTTTTTTCTTTTTCCGAATAATAGTTGTTCTTTGATGAACCCCAGTTGAGTTTTGGAATATTTTGCTGCTTTAATTCATATGGGTATTATTTATTTTGATTTTTTTTCTATGACAGTATCAATTAGCTTATGAACTTGTGAGCTTATATGAGTTTTTATTTTTTATTTTTAACATATGGTTGCTATAGTTCATGCAAAAGACAGCTCGAAGAGAGGAGAAAACTGAGAAAGAAGAAGAGGTCAAGCCTGCTGGGAATTTCGTAGCCGTCGGTGCAGTTAAGAGGAAATGGTACGTCTAGCTTTTATTATTTCTTGTTTTGTTTTAGCTTTTGAATCCTTGTTTGATGACAATTGTAAATTGTTTTACTGCAAGCTTTTCGAATTCATTATTGCATAGTTTGGCATAGGATATGATAGGAGTCTTATACTCTTATTGCTGTAATTTGGGAACATGGCTTTTCCTATTATGCATATGCTGTAGGTTTGAGGCATTGCTAAGTATGACATTAATGGTCAAATGTCCAAAAGAGCATGTTGAATTGTATAACTAGAGGCAAGCTTGAAAGTTCAGGATGTGGTCATATGAAAACATATGTAGTGCCTGCAAGCTATGTGTACAATCATTAGCTTGGGTTGTTAGGATATATGTTTTGAGAATGTGTCAAGAACATTGGAGCATCCTCCTTCGTGGCTCTATTTAAACAATTGCAAATTCTGGACATGCATTCTAGTTGTCGTAATCTCAAAATATTGGACTCTGTTTATGATAAAATAGTAGCAATTACCTGTCAGAACTGCAATTTAGCTCATGTTGTGACATTTCAACTTTTGCAAGTTTTCACATTTTATATCATATAAATGGCTGTATATAACTTGTCTTTACATACATATAGTGTGGTCATAATGGAAGGGGATCCGCAACCAGGAGCTATTATAGGCCGGATGTCATTTCAAAGTTTCAATCCTTCGATTGATGTGAGTATAGAGGTTGGGTGATCTAAATATTTTCCTTTTACTTTGACCGTCTCCTCATGACTTAGCTTTTCTTGGTAGAAACTGAATGAACAAGCATCAAACATTCACCAGCCAGAAGCCTCTGCCACCTGTTCAAATAATCAAACTGGAAAAAATCCTTTGAGGTAGTTGAATTAACTTTTTTTTACAATTGCTATTTTGACTTCTATTTTGAAAATTATGGGGGTGTGTGAGCTTAATATATGCAATTACTGCAAGTTGGCATTTATTTAGCCAAATACATGACGACGAGTCTTTTTCTTCTTATTCCTGGTCTGCTTTTTTTGTTTTTTAAATTTCTTTTTTGGCAAAAAAAAAGAGGGAATTTGATTACCATACTGAGACGGTAAGCTTAAGGCTATTTTAAGCTGGTGCTATTCCGTCAAATTCACAAAACAAAAGGAAAAAAAGAAAAAAATTCAATATGAGAGGGTTATTTGCCCCCTTGCCTTTTTTAACTGATTAACTCAATAGTTACAAAGTTGTTCTGGTCTGTAATATCAGATTGTCTGTGTGCAACAGTGTTGTCCTTTGAGAAGGATTAAACTGTTCTAGTATGCAATTTAGAGATTGTAGATATGCAGGATAAAAATAGCATGGAGATATTTTATATGTATTTTGCAATGAATTATGGTTGTGATCTACGAATCCTCATGCTCGCAGATCCAGCCTATGTAGTCTCTCTCTACTGTCACTCTCTTTCTCTATCTCTTTCAATCCACTAGAAATTCAGTTTCCTGTCAAACATGTTTTGATATATCCATTCAAAGCATTTTAAGCAAATTATTTGTTTTGACAAATAGCATGTATTGTTTTTGAGCTTGCACATGAGTTTTCTTGTTGACTGATATTTTTACATAATGGATGGAAAATATGTACAAGACTCCTAAAAGAAGGAAATATGTATAATCATACACGTGAAAAAATGGGCGGTTTAATAGGATAAAAATTAGGATAACTATGTGTTTGCTGACATATGCATAGTACACCCATTTACTAAGTAATTATAACTTGCTTTAACAATCCTATTTTTCTCTTTGGTTCTCTTTGCTTTATTATAGAGAAAATGGGATTTTGGAGGATGGAGAGTACTCGGAAGCTGATAAACTGGATCCTGAGGCTAATGGAGACCATAAAAGAAAACAGTCTGACGTGGTGTCTGAACCTCAATATCCGAAAAAGTCACCCAAAAATGTTCAAGCTGGTCAGCAATCATCGCCAAGTAACCATAAAGGCTCATTCAAGCAACCGAAGCATGAAAAGCTGGACTGGAATGTCCTTAGACCGCCAAAATTTCCTAACAAAAATGGTGAGCGTAATTAGTGGATTGTATTCATATTCATGTTAATTTTAATATTTGCTTAAGGTCCAAAAAATTGAACTGTAAACTTGTATTATTTATTATCTCTTAATTAGCCATTCAGCCATTTTGATATGATCTCATAAATTTATGACTTAATAATACTATTTTGCCCAAAATGTAACGTATTTATCTTTTTGGGGTCGAATGATTGGATTATCGTGTGATGAGTGCGGCATACAGGACCTATTTACTGTTCAACGTATATCAAAATCTTAGAAATAATTTGGTTGTACTGGTTTGATGGCATAATATTTGCACATTTTGCTTTGAATTTTGAAATCTAGAGGAAGTATTGGAAGCAGTAGGGTGATTGCCAATAGGCAATAGTCTCTACCATCTCAAAGTCTACTGATCGATTAGCAACTGCTTGCCGTCGCCTTGCGAGCAGCAAAAAGTACCAAGGCACCATTTATATGATTCTTCGTTGGTTAAATGAGTTCATCCTTTGTACCTCCATTCACTAGCATTGCAAACCTTAGATAAAAACACCATTAACTGAAGTAGAACCAAATTTTTCTTTCAAACAAAAGAAGAGTTGTCAATTTGTAGAGGATACTAGTAAAATAAATTCAGAAACAACAGCACAATTTAGTTAATCATCACAACACTAACACTGGTAACTCACGTCTACGATAGAAAATATCAGTAGTAAAATTTCAAGATCCACCAAGCAACAGCTTGTAGTGGATATAATTGTGGCCTTTTATTGTTCCTGGACAGGTTTCCAGAAAGAGAGAGCATAGCATATTCTCCCTTTCCACCCCTGCAACATCCACTGGCCATCTTCATCGATGACAAAATCTTGATGATAGTTTGATTTCACCAAATTCATCACCCCTTTGAATAAACCCCTATCTAGTGGGAGTTGCCTGAACCCGATTCTCTGATTCCTAGCCTGCCATTGCTTGTATGTCTCCGGCCTTTCAACCCTCTCTATACCCTCACAAGCGATGACATTCATGGCATCATTCCCGTATATTTCTCTCTCGAACAACATCCTCCCTTGATCTTCGCGAGGTACAGTAGCCTCAAGCATATCAAACAATGTAGAGAAATGGAACAGTGCCTCCCGGAATCGTGGAAGAAAGAAGGGTGCATTGTGGGTACCACTAACAACTCCATGGATGAATATGTCTGGATTAATACTCTTGATCAGTTTTAAAACTGCATCTCTTGGGCTGCTAACGACCACCGTGTCATCAGGCAGGTTCCTCATTCGGTACATACAGTTAACGACTGTAATTTCTTCTCTGTCAATCTTGAGATCCTCTAATCGAATGGTTTGCCATTTCTGAGCTATGGCATTGTACTTGAACGGGACATTAAATCTATCACAATAGGATTTTAATCGACGCCCTGTCTCTTCAACCCTTTCTGCAGGACGGAACCCTGATTGGGGAAACTCAATGCCTGTAATCCGAAGCTTGGGAGGACCGCCAAGTCTTTGCGAGACACGGTGAATAAAGCAAGGCCATTGGAAACCATATCCAATGCCAAAATCAATAATGTGGAGCCTTGTTGCTTTTTGTGAAAGATTCAAAATTGTTCTATTTGACATTAAAAATGACATCCTATTGAAAGGGCACGATGAAATATACACCTTGTAAGCTTGTATAACATCAGCAGCCGACGCCCTAGTACTCAGATGTGTCGAAATTGGTGTCTGAGTCCCTGCCAGGCGCACCTCAAGGCCATAAGCAAAGTAATGCGCCAATCTTTGGGTTCCATCACCAAAAGCTGAAGAATGTTGCCTAATCTGCTTCAATAGATCATTTGCTGTCCTTTGATCATAGTTAGCTACAGCTTGTGCACAAACAGTTAACAGAGTGCACAAATCCACCAGTTCCACTTTCTTACCTTTCTTCTTCCCGCGTCTTGTTTTACCACCAGACAACTTCGCCTGCCCATTCTGCTGCACCTTTTCAACTGATTTATCTTTGATTCCGTGAACTAAACATGATTCAGACTCTTTGTTCTGGCAATTGCAGAGCAACACATCATCAAACATCTCTGATGTCTCGGATTCAGAAAGAGATGTCGCGGAATGCTTGTTGCTCCTCCCTTGTTCCACATAATGACTATCCTCTAGCTGATAACTTTTCCTTGACAAATTGCAACTCCGGGCTGTCACTGTGCTGGCAACTGCCTCTTCTCGAGGTTTTGATGGATTGCTCACAGGATCATTATTTGGAAGGGACTTTGTAGCCCCACCCACCGGTCTACTTATATGTTCAAAAGACTGTATCTCTCTGAATAAATTTGGTACCAGAAGGGCACTTTCAGGAGAGTCAATATGAGAGGTCTGATTTATCGGAGAGGACTCGAGTTTGCCTTGACTAGTTACCCACCTAAGATCAACCAAGTTGTTAGCAGTAATAATGCTGTAACTGCTATCAACACTGCTACTAGTTGTGCGACAATCATCTGGGTAGTCTGCGTTTTGATTCAAACAAGAAGGTGTTTGATTCAGCGAAGGTGGGTATTTTTGGCCTAGCACCTCATAGAAGGATTTCTCAGCAGCTTGGAGGGCCAAACAATCCTGCAACATACATGTCTTACCCTCCAGATCTTCTTCCATAAGCATCTCACTTATGTACTTGAGAGTTGCATGATTGTGCTCGCCGAAGAAATCTGGAAAATCTCCATCTGAGCTCCCACCAGAACATGGAGCTGAGTCCCTATTTTGGTGTGGATTGTTTTGAAGCGGAGGTGATGGGTGAGGAGGGACTTCATGATGATTATTATGGTTGTGTTTGAACCCATCAACATGATTCTGATTTGAATAGACTGGAACTAAACCATGGTCAAACTGCAAATGATTCATGGAACTAGAAATTTTTTGAAGAAGTGTGTCCATATAGAATTTAGATGTGTATAGCAGGAACTGAATCGATTTTGATTATCAAATGATGATTTTGAATAAAAGGAAATGAAAAGTTTGAGACTTGCCGCTCTACTGCTTCACTTTGCCAAAAAAGATTTCCCAGAAACTGCAAAGACATAATGAAATAATAATCAGTTTTCTACTATCAAGAACAAAAAAAAATTACCTTGATAAATTATTGTAATATAACAAAAACAACATCTGGGAAATCCCCAGAAACTGCAAATAAGATTGGAAACATATAATAATATGTACAGAATTTGATGAAACCAGAAAAAATTAAGAGATTTTAATAAAGAAAAGAACAAGCTACAAAGAAGAAGACTGGAGTACCTGAGTGAAAACTTAGCTTAGGCTAGCTTGAAGACAAGAGAGAATTGTAAGTGAAAATAAATAGATATGGTAATGAGCGAATATGCTCCTTCAAAAAAAGCAATAACATTTGTCTGGAAAATTCTCTGCTAAAAGAGACAAAAGAAGCCGTCAAGCCATCCCATGCTCATTGGTGTCATCGGCTTCAAGTCACGAACAAGTAGGGACTCTCGTGAAATTTAGCATGTTAGTGCCCCATTGAGATAATGACTTCAATGACAAGGTTTGATACTACTGTGACATGACACTGCCATCCATCGCCCGTCTTAGTTGACCCAATAATCATGAATGGTATGATATGATATGCCAGCTTCATGATTACAACGTTATTACGCTATAGTCATCCCCAATCATGCATTTACAGTGTCTAAAAATTCTCTTCAATTATGCACCAATTTACTTCCTCACATACATAAATATAGTGTACATAAATAGTATTGTACCATATTCATACACCAACTTTTTTTTTTTATAATTTTATTTTTACTCCTTATATTATAACTCTAATAAATTTTATTCTTTATATTTTTTAACAAATTTAATTTATAAATATATAAATTTATTTATTATAAAAAATATACTGTTAGAATTATATCGTCGAAAAATTTAAAATGAGTACAATATTAATATAAATTATTAAGTTATTTAATTAACTTATTAATTATATATTTAACTAATTTATTACTTTTAATTTAACTTAAATTTTTAAGGAATATAATCTTTTCCTTCCTATAGTTTAGTTTAGAGTATTCTTAATTTTTTATTTTTTTATTTTATTTTTCTCTCTTTTATCCTCTTCTATTAAGATTTGTTAATTTTTTTAATAGAAAATACTATTTTAAGCTCAAATTTTTAAATAAAATAATACTTAAATATTTTTATATAAAAAAAATTAAAAATATATAAAAATAATTTAATAAAAAGATAGATTTCATAAATTTAATAAAAAGTTATTAAAAAACACTAAAAATAAAATTTTTTAAAAAAATATTTCTAGATTTAGTGGAAATCCAACTGTCCATCTTCAAAAGATGAACAGTGAAAATTGGTTTCCACTAAATCTCTAACCAAAAGCTTTTAAAAAAAATATAAAAAAAAAATCTCACACACACCATACCACAAATAATAAAAAAGAATAGAAAAAAAAAATGTGGTGTGGAAGAGAGAGGGAGAGAAAAGATGTGAGAGTAGATGAAGAAGATGAGGAGAGAGAGGAAAAAGGAAAGAGAGAGAAAACAAGAAGAAGAAGATGAAGATGAAGAGATAGAGGTGAGAAGAGAGAGAAATAAAATTTTATTTAATTTAAACATATTTTGGGTATTTATTATGTTACAATTAGTTTTATACCCTTCAAAATTTTATGGTCAAATTTAAAAGTAAAATAGAAATTTAACAAGAGGGAGGATTTTGGTTATTTTTATAAACATAGATAAAAATGAAACTAGAGGGTGAAGAGTGAACAATACTCTAAACTATATGAGGAGAATGATTATATCTCAATTTTTAATGTATAAAAAAAAGTTATTTAATCAATTATTATTTAAAAAAGACAGTAATTAATAATTTAATAAAAACAATAACATTAAATTAACTTAAATAATATATATAATTAAAATAAGTAAATTATAATATAGTCTAAAATAAAACAGTTGATAATAATAGTTTTTTAAAAAATTATTAGAATAATATTACATTAAAAATAAAAATAAAAATTATTTGAGTATTTAATTTTTTTCATATAATATGTGTAATTATTTAAGAGTAATATTTTTATATTAAATAAATAAATAAATATTATTTAAAGAATTGTGTATAGAATATTATTTAAAAAGATTTTTTACACCAATTTGGTATTAAATGAGTTGGGGTGGAAAAAAAATTGGTGTAAAAAAATTCTAAAAATATGCTGTTTTTACACGATTTTAATATAAAATTTGATGCATTCTAATATATTTTTCACATGTCAGACCAACAGTTATAGCACGAACAAACCCAAAACTATTAGACCAAAATTTTAAGGCATCAAGAAAAAGTGCAATTAATTATGTAGGCATTCTTACCAATTAAATTTGACCTGATCAAACTAAGAATATGTTAAAAACTCCTTAATCAAGTATAATATACGCGGAACTGTATAAAATAAAAAATAAAAAATAAAAATCTTTCTACACTTTCCTTCTGTTGAAAATGCTTTTTTTTTTCAAATAAATACTATCATTTGTATGTCCGTTGAATTAAATTTTATTAAGTATAATATCTTTTATTTTTTATCTGTCTAATTATTAAATGTTATACTAGTTTTATATATATATATATATATATATATATATATATATATATATATGTATATATATGTGTGTGTGTGTGTGTTTTTTGTGTGTCTTGAATTTGTGGTACATGGCGCACTATTGAATAAGTTCTTACTATAGCAAAGTTGACATGCTAATACATTTAAGGGCGAATTGCACTCAAGTGCCATAACTTATAATGTAATTGCACGTTTAATATCAATTTTACTATAATTGCACTTGAGTACCCTGTAATCCGTTGACCGTCGTTAAAGTAACAGTTGACCAACTGGGTTCAGGGGTAAATTGGTCTTTTATATTTAAATTTATTTTTAAAAAAATTTAAAAAATCATCCAACCAATAAGAACATGTCACGTCAGATTTTAATTAATTTTAAAAATAATATATTAAAAAAATTTTTAAAAAAATAAAAAAAAAAACAGATGGAAGAGTGTGGAAACTCTTCCACCACATCACCAAAAAAAAAATTAAAAAAATTTTAAAATTTTTTTTGAAGAAGGTTCGTGTTCTTCGAACCCATTTCTGGGTTCGAACACAAACCCAGGTGCTGGGTTCGTGCTCGAACCCAGAAACCTGGGTTCGAACACGAACTCAATTTGTTTTTATTTTTATTTTTTATTTTTTGAACTGTGAAGGAATCCAGATCTGAAAATTTCTTCCATTTCTAGATCTGTGATTAATTTTTTAATTATTATCTTTTTTTAGTAATTATTTTTTTAATTTTATGATGTCAGAACACATGTGCAGGGGCAATCTCATTATTTGACCATAATTCGTTTGGTCAACCGTCACTTTAACGGTGGTCAATAGATTACAGGGTATTCGAGTGCAATTATGATAAAATTGGTATTAAACATGCAATTATAATAAAAGTTAAGGTAATTGAATGCAATTCACCCTACATTTAAATAATCTTTCACTATTTGACATGGGAATTCTTCGATTGATGTAACTCTTTTATATATAAAATTAACCACTTTTGACAGGCTAATACAAAGTAAAAATATCCCATTATTAATATTAAAAATTTGGATTTCACCAAATGAATTAACATATGATATTTTATAATAAGATTTGTTTATAGCCTCCAATTAAGGAAAAAGGTGGCTTTTAGCAGTCAAATAGCCTCATTTATTGATATGAATTATAATTAGAATGTTGACCAAATCATTCAATGATCATTTTGTCTTATAAAGAAAAGAAAAAACAACGGTGGTTGGAGCTTTTGTCATAACATGCCAGATTCATCCCATCTGAAAACTCAACCTTCCATTGCAATATCTCAGACCTTTCAACTGTAAATATCAATAATGGGTTTCCACATCATTCATTTAGTACTCGTTTGACACATATAACTAGTTTGGACTGAACTAAATTTTGGAATTAAACTGGATTGGGCTGACTTAGTTTAAACTGGAACTAAGTCCTAACCTGTATTTGGTACTGCATTGGACTAAAGAGCTGAACTATTAAAATAGTCTAGACTTGTGTTTTGTGCTATTTCGGACTATTTTTTTTTTATTTTATAAAATTGTAAATATGAAACATCATTGATAGATTTTTTTGTATGACATTAGTTCAAAATAAAATAACAACCAATTATGACACTTTAGTGGATTACGTAATTTTCTCCTTAACTTTCAAATGTCACTTTGTTCATATTATTTAATATTCAAATATGAAATACAAAGTGCAAACTAGTCATGGCATCGGTTCGGTTCGAACTGCTCACCGCTGGTTCTGAACCGGATAATCGGAATCGGAACCCATGGTCCCCATTCTAATTTTTTATTTTAGGAACCGGAACCGCGATTCAAAATCGGCGGGAAACTAGAATCGGCGGTTCCGGTTCCTTTTTTAAAAAAAATAGAAAAAAAAAATTTTGAGTGTTGAAGTAAAAAAAAAAAATTCGATTCTGGTTCCGGAACTGGAACCGCCGGTTTCGAGAACCGAATTTGGATCCAGAACTAAAATTGGTAGTTCCCCACCGGTTCTAGAACCGGAACCGATACCCCACTGTTCCGGTTCCCTCCCTATGGGAACTGAAACTGCCGGTTCCAGAACCGCGGCCATCATTAGTGTAAACTCACTTGTTGGAGACTCACTTATTATAACATCATGTGACATAACAGGTACATGAGGAACAACCACATTATTCATGTTCAACAACGAGAATGAGTTTTCACCTTCTAACATCAACTCCATTTATAGTGTTGCAAAATTAACAAAAAAAAAAAAAAAAGAAATTAAAAAAAGAAAAAAAAATTACTCTTGGTTGGCTGGAAATCCAATATAGTCCATCAAGGTGAAGATTCAATTTGGAGATTGTATTCTATCAACCAAGAACCAAAAAAATAAAAAAAATAAAAAAAAAATCTTAGAAGCATATATGCTCCTATGGAACCATAATTTTTTTTTATTGAATTTTTTTTAATATTACCTCTACCGTCCATTAAGATTGTTTTAAAAAAATTAAATATTTTTTTAATTATATTATTCAATATTCGAACATGAGGAAAAGACAATTGTGCAGCTCGAAGTCTTTGTGGCGTGTGTGAGAAGAGAACTAGGGAGGAGTTATTAGAGATGGGACAAAATAAGCCCCATATTTTGAATGAGACTCCATAGTGAAGTGTAACCCCAATTTTTTTGTGGGCCCATGACTGTTTAATCCCACTTAAATTAGTCCCGTCACACAACAAATATAAGTTTAAGACTCAGTTCAAGCCAGTCTCATATACCAAATGATCCCTTAAAGTTCTTGGATCTCCTCAATTTTATGAAAATAATTTTCTTTTTGCCTTTTGTTATTCTTTTTATATGTAAATTCCTTTTCATTTATGTATTTTGCTCCATTTTATATAGGGATATTATTAAAATTTCCCCTATAATTTGGTGTATTCGTCAAAATACTCTATCTGGTTTCATTTATGGCCAAAATCTCACTCATAATTTCATTTTATAGACAAAATTTTTCATACCGTCAGTTTTAATTACCAAAATATGAATTTTTCTATTAGGAATATTATTAAAATCCCTCTCTAATTTGTTTTATTAGTCAAAATCTCCAACTAGTTTTATTTATGGTCAAAATCCCCCCTCCCCTTCTTATTTCATTTTATAGTCAATTTTTTCCACCGTCAGTTTTAATTACCAAAATACCTTTTTCCGTTAACTTTTTTATTAAAATCTTTAGGCACCGAGGATATGAAGGTAAATATATATATTAAATTAAAATATTTTAATTTATAATATCAATGAATCTCTACCATCTATCATATTATGTACAGTAGAGTTCAAATATAAAATATTAAAAATTAAAAAATTAAAAAAATTAAACAAGAATAATTTTTTATTTTTTATGTATTTTTTTAAAAAAAATATTTTGTGTTTATGATCTCTACTATCCATCTATGGAGATGGACGGTGGAGATCCACCTTTTTATTTTTAATTTTTTTTAAAAATTATGTAATTATTTTTTAAAAAAATATTGTGTTTATAATTTCCGCCGTCCATATATGAACGGTGGATATCCAATTTTTTTTTAATATTTTATATTTGATCTCTACTATCCATCATATTATGGACAATATATATTCATTAATATTATAAATTAAAATATTTTAATTTAATATAAATAGATATTTACCTTTATGCCCTTGGTGCCCTAAAGTTTTTAATATAAAGTTAATGGTTAAAGATATTTTAGCAATTAAAAATAACGGTAAGAGAAAAATTAACTATAAAATAAAACTACGGGGGGATTTTGACCATAAATAAAATTAGGAGAAATTTTGACTAATACACCAAATTAGAGAAAAATTTTAATAATATTCCTAATTGAATGTTTAACGGTCAATGATATTTTAATAATTAAAACTGATGGCAGAGGAGATTTTTGGCTATAAAATAAAATTATGGGGGGATTTTGACCATAAATAAAACTAAATAGAAAATTTTGACGAATACACCAATAAGAGGAATTTTAATAATATCCCCTTTATATATATTGTGATAAGGTGTCCAAAAGAATAAATATTTTTTTATTTAAATTTTTAATCTCATATATTAATCCAATCTAATATAGCATGATTTTATTTTGATTCCTCTTTCTAGCTCAAAAGACAAAAAGAGAGGTGTCCCTTGGCTGCTTCCAGCAGCAGCGAGTGTTAAAATATTTAATTTGTGAGATATAGACATATACAATTTATATTTAAAATAAAATTTCGACCAATATAATAGACATATTTAAATTTAACATTATAAACTTAAATAACATAATAAGAAAAAAAAAAAAAAGAGTTTATGATTGCACTAAATCATAAAATTACTAATTTTGACATTTTTGAGACCATATTAAAATTTTGTCAAGTAAATAATTATCATCAATATTTACACTAATTAATGAAACATAATCAAACAAAATTGAAACAGAATGATGATGTAATTAAAAAGTTGTAATTTATGATAACATCAATAGGCTTTTGAAGCTTTAAAATCCAAAAAGTACAATTTCTTTGGATTAGGCAAATAACTGCACAATTGTTTTAGTCCCCTCACACACCAAACATTTCAATTTATATCTCAATTTGTAACGTATGAGGAAATGAGATAATCTTATAAAACATCAAACATAAATGGCAAAGCATTAATTACACTACAATGAAAATAGCCACCCACCAAGCCACATATAGGCTGTAGAACAAAAGCATTAAAAAAAAAAAAAAGTTTGTCTATCTCTAAGTAATTGTAGCAGTTGGTTGTGATCAATCTTGTACAGGTTTCCAGAAAGAAAGGGCTTGGAGTATTTTTCCCTTCCAACCCTGGAGCATCCAGTGACCATCCTCACCTATAACAAAATCCTGATGATAAAGTGATTTCACCTTGCTCTTTGCTTTCTTCAAATCCTCTTGATCCAATGGGAGTTGCCTAAAACCAGCTCTCAGACTCCTCACCCGCCACTGTTTATATGTCTCTGGCCTCTCCACCCTCTCTGTGCCTTCACAGGCAATGGCATTCATCGCATCATTTCCAAATATTTCCCTCTCGAACAGCATCCTCCCATCATCTTCGCGGGCAACCGTGGCCTCAAACATGTCGAAAAATGCTGAGAAATAGAAGAGTGCCTCCCGGAATCGTGTGAGAAAGAAAGGTGCACTATGAGTACCATTGGAAACTCCATGGATGAATATATCCGGATGGATTCTCTTGATCAGATTCAAAACAGTATCCCTCGGGCTGTTACTTGCCAGTACTGTGTCATCTGGCAGGTTCTTCATTCGGTTGGAGCAGTTGACAACAATCACCTCATCTCTGTCAATCTTGAAATCTTCCAATTTGATGGTTTCCCATTTCTGTGCTATGGCATGGTATTCGAACGGGACGTTGAATCTTTTGCAGTAGCCTTTTAAGCGTCTGCCCGTCTCTTCAACCCTCTCTGCAGGACGAAATCCTCGTTGGGGAAGCTCAACGCCCGTGATACGAAGCGTGGGAGGTCCATTAGGCCTTTTGGAGAGATGCTGAATGAAGCTAGGCCATTGGAAACCATAGCAAATGCCAAAGTCAATGATGTGCAGCCTTGTTGCTTTCTCTGCTAGTTTGAGAATCTTTTGGTTTGCCATAAGAAATGCCACAAAATGGAAGGGGCATGCGAAGACACTGACCTTGAAAGCTTTTAAGATATCGGCTGCTGATGCCCGACTACTTACATGTGTATATATTGGTGTTTGAGTGCCAATCAAGCGTGCCTCGAGCCCTTCAGCGAAGTAATGGGCTAATCTTTGGGTTCCATCACCAAAAGCTGAAGAGTGTAGCCTGATCTGCTTTAGTAGCTCATTTGCAGTTCTTTGGTCACAGCTAGCCACAGCCTGTGCACATTGAGTTAATAGAGACCACAAATCAACTACCTCCCTTTTCTTACCCTTCCTCTTTGTGCTTGTTCTCCCACCATTTGAGCTTTTCAGCTTCCTGCTTGATACACTTTGTGACCCTTCGCGGTGAGAACATGATTCAGTCTCATCATCCTCGCTCTTGCAGAGCAGTACTTCATCAAACATCTTGGATTCCTCAGGCTCTGCAAGCGAAATCGCCGAATGCTTGTTGCTCCTTCCTTCTTCAAGATAATCACTATCCTCTCGCTGATGGTTTTTCCTTCCTCTTGATCCATTTGATGAACGATACCACCCATCCTTCTCTGAGCTCTTTGGGCCAAGTATAAGACTCACTTCATTTGAAACGGAACTGCTGTTTTCTCCTAGTCCCCTGCTGGATTCATTGAAGAACTCACTGTATAAGTTTGGTATCAGAAAGTCACTCTCTGGAGAATCAACCAAGTATTTAGCAGTATTATAGCTCTCACTGCTATCAAAACTGTTACTCTGGGTGAAATTCTCAAATGGGTTGTCAATATTTTGCTTCAAACAAGGAAGGACATGATTGGATGAAGGTGGGTATTTCTGGCCAAGAACATCATAGAAGGATTTTTCTTCAGCTTGGAGGGCCAAACAATCCTGCAACATACAAGTTTTTCCCTCCAGGTCTTCTTCCATGAGCATCTCATTTATGAACTTGAGAACATCATTTGTGATGTCACTGCTCTCCGGAGAGTCTCCTTCAGAGCTTGTGCTTGAAAACTGGAAAGAATCAGTTGGAGAATCAATTGGAGGGTTTGGATTAATTTGAAGGAAAGGCGGACGAGGATCTCGTAAATCATGGTTGAGTTTAAATCCTCTAACATGGTTCCGATTTGAACAAGAAGAAACCGATCCATGATCAAATTTGAATCCGTTCATGGACCCTGTAAATCCCTCAAGAAGGGTATCCATCAGTCAGGATCTAACAGGATTTGGTTGCTGAAATAGTCAAAAGAACAAAGAAGATCAAACAATAAATTGAATAAAATGGGATTTTCAGAAACCCAAAAACAGGAACAGGGCTGGAGATATATATACAGAAGAAATTGAAGAAGAATCTGGACAGAAGAGGATCATCAGTTTCAGGAAAAGTGAAGAGCGGTTGGTGTGAAATGGAGAAGTGGTAAGAGGTGTTGTTGATGCTCTCCTGATATAAAAGGGAAGCAATTTGAGCTGCTTTTTTTAAGATCAGTGAACTTTCCAGGAAAGCCTGTAAAGTTAAGACAATTGCAGCCGCCACCAAATACTCACCGTTTTACAAGACACAAGTGGGGCAATCCTAGTATGTTGGATAGATTGAGGATTGAGGATACATTTTAATTAGATTTGACTTTTAAGGCAAAAGCTGTCTTGATCCACAAGGCATTTGACCAGATTTTCGGATGATGCAAAGTAATGCTAAGATTATTGCGTGATAATGTGTCGTGGGGTTTTGTAGTTCTTGATAATAATAAGATTCTGTCATGTTTGTGGTTATCAAGAAGTTGACTGATTTCATTTGACTTGTTCTGTTTTGAACCTGAAGAATTTTTCTCTCTGCTGATTGGACCTTGGAATGGGCTCCCTTATAGTTTGATGCTCATCTATTTTTGCTTGAACATGGAGTCTGCTGCTGGTTTAAAAGTTGAAAAATTAAAAGCAACTAAAAACCTTGGGCAGTAAAACAAAGGGAAAATTTCAATAAAAATTCACCTTAGGTTTGGTTAAAGTAAAGATACATCCAATTGTTATATTATTTTCCCCTGTGAGAATAGTTCAGTTGGCTATAGTTATAGCAATGGAAGCAAGAGGTTTAGGGATCTTTGAATGAGAATTTAGTTATGAAGAAATATGAGGAAAAGATTTTATTATTCCATTAATTCTGAAGACAGAAAATATACAAGTATAAATAGAAGTATACAACCATACAATCCTCACTCTACTAGGAAACTAAGCTACCGCCTAAAAAGAAAAGAATCTCCACTAATTTAGGAATTAGGAAACAAATAAGAGACAGGAAACTAAGGTAAACAAGGAATCAGATTTTGAATTTCAACACTCCCCCTCAAGCTGGGTTGTAGAAGTTGATCATACCCTGCTTGCAACTGAGGTCTTCAAAATGAACTCTCGATAGAGCTTTTTGTAAGTATGTCGGCTGTTTGGAGAGATGTTGGAGTGTACATTAGCTTTATTGTACCTTTTTCTATCTTCTATTTGATGAAGTGTCTATCTATCTCCACATGTTTGGTCCTATCATAATGGATCGGATTCTTAGCAATGCTTATAGCAGCATGTTGTTGTAGAACATTTTCATAGATCCATCAACATAAATTTTTAGTTCAGCTATAACTCGATGTAACCATAATCCTTCACATATGCCATGAACCATAACTCTAAATTCAGCTTCTACACTACTTCTAGCTACCACTGACTATTTCTTACTTCTTCAAGTAATTAGATTTCTCTATACATATGTGCAGTACCCAGAAGTTGATCTTCTATTTGTAACAGATCCTGCCCAATTTGCATATGAAAAAATTTCGATATCTCTCTTTGTGGATTTGGCAAAGAATAGTCCTCAGGATTCTTGTAACAGCATTCATGTATTCCTCGGTTGGATTATTCATGAATTGACTAACAACACTCACTGAAAATCTAATGTCTGGCCTGATATGAGAAAGATAAATGAGTTTTCCTACCAGCCTTTGATATCTTACTTTATCCATCTGTGCACTTTCTCTTTCACTACCTAATTTGGTAGTGTAATCCATAGGTGTCTCAGCTGGTTTAAGTCACTCATGTCAATTTCTTTGAGCAGATCAAGAACATACTTACGTTGTGAAACTGAAATTCCTTTCTTAGAACGAGCAACTTCCATACCAAGGAAGTATCTTAGATTGCCAAGATCTTTGACTTCAAATTCTTTAGCTAGGAACCCTTTGAGACGAAAGATTTCATCATCATCATTTTCGGTTAGAATGATATCATCTATATAGACAATGAGGATATCTATTTTTCCTTCAGGTGAGTATTTGAAAAACAAGATGTGATCTATTTGACATTGTACATATCCACATCGTTTTACAGCCTTCGTGAATCTGTCCAACCATGCTCGGGGGAATTGTTTAAAACCATATAATGACCTCTTCAACTTGCAAACCTAGTTGAAGTTTTCTTGAGTCTCGAGTTATTGAGCTTAGCAACTAGTGCAAAAGTCTCCTAGTAGTCAATGTCATATGATTGAGTAAATCTCTTTACAACCAGACGAGCCTTAAATCTCTCTACAGTTCCATCAGCCTTCAGTTTTATGGTGAAGATCCATTTGCATCCAACCGGATTCTTCCCCTTCGGTAGTTCTGCAAATTTCCAAGTGCCATTTTTCTCTAGAGCTTGGACTTCTTCATTTATAGCATTTCTCCATTCTGGTACTTTAAGAGCTTCCTGTATAGTGTTAGGAATTTCTATACTGGAAATATTAGTTGTAAAAGCACAAAACTCAGGAGATAACCTCTTATGTGACAAATAATTCTGCATTGGATAAAAGGGGACGGTTTCTGCATTCTCGGATCCCTTTTCTCATTGCAATATGTTGTTCTAAACTAGAATAATCATTTAGAGTGGAATTAGATATGATATTACCCGAGGTGTCCTCACTAGTGGTTGCTTTTATCTTCTGAACTTGTAAATCCGATTCAGAATTTTAGATTTGCTTAAGAAATGTTGGCTGCTCCATTCCTGTGTGAGTCTTCCCTTTCCTAGTATACACACTTAATTCATTTTTGTTTTTAGGTTGGTCTTGAACAGGTGGTTGAATACTAGGACTGTGATTAAAAGGACCAAATGGTTGAATGTTAGGAGATCGGGTAGGAGATTGAAACTCTAGTGAAGGAGGTGTTGACTCTAGTGTAGGAGATTGAGACTCTAATGTAGGAGATTTAGACTCTAGTGATTTATCAGACTCCCAAAACTGCCAACCCTAATATTCTTTATCACTCCCCCCCTGAATATCAATCCTAGGATAATAAGATTGGTTTTAAAAAAATGTTACATCCATGGAAAAAAAAAATTGTTTTGTATTAGAAGAGTAACAATTATACCATTTCTGATTAAGAGAGTAACCAATGAAAAAAAACTTGGTGGATTTGGAATTTAGTTTGCCCCTCTTATGTGGATGGACATAAACAAATAATGTGCACCCGAATACTCTAGTAGGAATATAAGATATGATCCGAGTAGTGGGATATGATTTTAGTAAGACTTGACTAGAAGTTTGAAAGTTTATGACTCTTAATGACATTTTGTTTATGAGATAAGCTGTTGTAAGTATAGCCTCTCTCAAAAAAATTTTAAGAATATTTGTTGAAAACATTAGTGATCTAACAACTTCTAAGAGGTGTAGATTTTTCCTTTCAGCAATTTCATTTTGCTGAGGGGTATGGACACACGAATTTGATATGCTATACCGCTATTTAAAAGATATTTCCTAAGAACATAGTTAAAATATTCTTTACTATTGTCGGTTCGCAAAACTTGGATTTTTGTTTGAAATTGAATTTGCACCATGTTATTAAAATTTTAAAAAATTTGTCCTACTTCGAATTTGCCTTCATAAGGAAAATTTAGGTTATCCTAGTATGATCATCAACAAAAGATACTAACCATCTAGCCCCTGAGATAATGTTTACCCTAGATGGTCCTCAGATATCACTATGAATCATTGAAAATGGATAAGATGCTTTATATGATTGAGTAGGAAAATAAATTTGTATATGTTTGGAGAATTGACAAATTTCGCATTGAAAAAACTTAGGACTTTTATTATTGAATAACAATGGAAAAAGTTTTTCAAGATACAGGAAATTAAGGTGGCCTAATCGGTAGTGCCACAACATGACAATCCTATTATTATTAGATTTAACATTATGAGAGACATGAACCTGACTTTTAAAGGAGACACATTTTGTCTTTTGACTTTATTTTCCAGGAAAAGGGTATACTTTGAGGAAGTAGAGTCTAGAACATAGTTCAATATTGCCAATCAACTTTCCTGAATCCAAGTCCTGAAATTCACAACAATTAGTAAAGAACTTAGGACTACATTTAAGATCTTGAGTAATTTTGCGAATAGACAATAATTGTAATCCAAATTTGGAACCAAAAAAATAGAGTTGGGAGTTAGATCATTTGATATAATTACTGGGCCAATGCTGGTTACTTTTAATAGAGATACATCTGCAATCAGACTGAAAACGTTCCGGGACATGGACTATTTGTGAAAAACACTTGCATTCTAAGTCATATGGTCCGATGCACCGGAGTCTACAATCTATGGACTCACCTTCTCATGTTTAATACTCAATGCATTTAGAAAATTATCTTTCTGGGCTAATGATTTAGTCCCAATCATATAGTTCATAGAGTTCTGTAACTGATGATTGAAGATTCTCTGTAAAACATCAATCTATTCCTTGCTGAAAGGATTTGAATCTGCTGTAATAAGAGAAGTTTCATTATTGTTGGAGATGAGGTTACCTTTACTTTATCTTGACGCGGCTTCCAATCGGCTGGTTTACCATGAATTTTCCAGCAAGTTTCTTTGCTATGACTAGGGCGGCAGTAATGCTCACACCATGACCTTTCTCCTTTGCGTGGCTACTGCTGGTTTCGGACAGCCAAGGCTGATGACTCACCACCACCAGCTGATTTTTTTCAGTTCCCAGCATCAAATGACGTCTACTCTCTTTGTAACACCCCCCGACCCGACCCGACTGGACCGACCCAGGGAGCGCTACACGGTTTTTCAAAGCTCTCTAAATTCATTTTATAATCTCAAACCATTTAAAAATCAAATCAATTTGAAATTCCAAAAAGACTTTTCTCGTGAGCCCATCGAGTCAATTTTTAAACCATTGGAAAAGCCACATACTTTATAATGTAAAAACCATCTCGAGTGAGCCCATCAAATCACACTTTTTACAAAAATTTGGCAGAGTTCCGTTTGTTTTTCGGATTTTCCAAAACCTGTTTTTCACAACTCAATCAAATACAATTTCAATAACAACACTTCAATATTATTTTCAAACAATTGCGCACCCTGCCGTTTAGTGCGACTTTCCAATACAGTTTATAAATAAAATAAATCAAAAGTCAATATTTACAAATATTCTAAAATGAGAAACAGAAATCTATAAATAATTAATTACAAACATATTACAAATTCTCTGTATATGCATGTTTTCAGAATATATACATATAACAACAATATAGCTACCCAACTGTGATAACTCTGGGACTCTGTCAGCAAATCTCTCTCTCTTCAGTCTTTAACTTCCTCGGGATCCCCGGTACCTACGCGTTAGAAACAAAATTAACGCGCTAAGCATATAGCTTAGTGGGTGTACATAAAAATCATAAATAACTTTTAAATATAAAACATATCACAATATATTTCCATTCTAATCATTTCTAAATCAATGTAACTTTAAAGTCAAATCATAAAACAGTTTCCATCACTTTAATTTTCACAGCAACATATAAAATCGATTAATAGAATCATTCAATTTACTTCCCAATTCACTTCAAATCTGGCCCGCTAGAATACTCAACATACTAGGACTGGAATATGGGTCAAACTCCCACCCTAGGACGAATCCTAAGAGTGGTACGTATCTCCCTACTCTAGGACCGTGGGTACGGAACCTAGAGAGGTACATAACTCCCTATCCCAGGAACGAATCCTTAGGAAGGTACGTGGCTCCCAACCCCCAGGACGAATCCTGAGGAGGTACGTGTCTCCCTGCCTCTGGACGAATCCATGAGGAGGTACATAATAATCATCAATAGCAATCAGTATCGGCGCAGTACTGCTCAGTGAACCCAGCTGGTATACCAACCTCCTATATCCATTTCTATGTCTACGTATCCTAGGGCCGTTTCCGATAAACTATATTCGCAATAAATTTCACAATAGTTACTCAGTAAACAATAGTTGCTTAATAAACATACAATTCACACAATATTCTTCAAGAAACATAATCAATAGTTATACGAAAATCTAAATCAAGTATTTCCAACGAAATCAAAATATTCAAAAGCACGATCAAAATGAGATCTAACATAAAATCATTCCAAAATCAACAATAGGTATATCAATCATCGATTTTTCATATCAAATAAACAATTTTCATACGAAAATCGAAAACGAGCAAGTTTAACGAAATCGTAAACGAAAACGAAAACGAAATACTTAATACTTTCCGTAAAGATTTCGAAAATAAAAGTACACCAACCTGGATACCGTTTTTCGTTCGAGAAATCGCGATTCCACGATTTCCTTTTCCTTTTCCTTTCCCTTTTCTCTTTCCTTCCTCTATTCTTCTTCCTCTTCCTCTTCTTCTTCTTTCTCTTTCTTCTTTCTTCTTCTTTCTCTTCTTCTTTCTTCTTTTCTTTTTCTCCTTTCTCGCTCTTTCTCTCGGCCTCTCCTCTCTCTTTTCTGTGTTCTGTGTGTTTTCTGGCTTCTGCGAGAAGCTTCTTTTTTTTTATATTTTTCTGCTGTCGCAACAGTCGTCGCGACCTGTGGTCGCGCTACCAGGTCGTGGTACTCACTGAAGCGTTTGCACCGCCCTCCTCGTGGTCCCTTGGTCGCGCTGGTGGTCGCGTTGCTCACTGCCAGATTTTTTCATTTTCATCGCGAGCAGTTTATCGCGATTTGTGGTCGCGGTGACTGGTCGCGATGCTCACTGCCAAAAATCACATTTTTCACCGCGAGCGAGCCATCGCGACCTGTGGTCGCGGTGACCAGGTCGCGATGCTCTCTGCTTCAGTTTTTTTTTTTTTTTTTGCATCATTTTTGGACCGTTCCATCTGGTCCACCTGGAAATCATAAAAATAAACATACTTTTAATTACATTTACACCCCTTCCAATCACAAAATTTATATTCACATATTTAAATTTAATAATTCGAAATCCGGGATGTTACACTCTTCCTTTCGGACCTTAGAGAAAGCTTCATGTAAGCTTGACAACGGTTTTGTGCTAAATATCCTTCCTCTTACAATATCAAGACTTGAATTCAGGCCCAAGCAAAATTTGTAGACTCTTTTATTCTCTATAATATTTTTGGATAGTTTTATATCAATGGTAGTATCCCAGGAATATTTTTCAAAAGCATCTAGTTGTTACCAGCTTTGATGAAGTTTGTTGTAATACTCGGTCACAGTCGGAGATCGTGCAAGAAGCCCTCAATTATTACAAGTTCTTGGGTGTTGTCTTTGTGAGAATATGTGTCTTTTGCAGCCTCCCAGACTTCTGCAGCTGTTTCATATAGAAAAAAATTTTCTCTTCTATTTGGCTCCATTGATTTCACTAGCCAAGACATAATCTGGCTGTGATCTCTATTTCATATTCGATAACCAGCATCTTCTTCATTTGGTTGGGTGATTTTTTCGATGAGATAATCTTCTTTCTCCTTGCCGCGAACATGAAACATGAAGAATTGAGACCATTGGATGTAGTTTCGGCCATTCAGTTTGTAGATGGTGATTGGTTTGTCGAGTCTCCCTTATTGTTGTTGACCACAATTGTTTCGATGTTTGAGGAGGAGGATTTTGAAGTTTCCATTGAAGATTCATTAGTGTTGGGCATGTGATGAATACTGCCGGAATAAGTAGTGTAGGATAAGATAAAGGCTGATTTACACTGCCGGAATAAACAGTGTAGAATATTGCTAAAAAAAATATATATATATATGTGACCTATGACGGCTGTGGGAAAAACAGGAGGTGTCTAGAGTTGCTCTGATACCATAATGAAATATAAGGAAAACTAAACTACTACCTAAAAAGAAAAGAATCCCCACTAATTTAGGAATTAGTCAACTACTTAAATTAGGAAACAAATAAGAGACAAGAAATTAAAGTTAATAAGGAATCAGATTTTGAATTTCAATAAGTTAAATTTGTTAGGTGCATGTAAGGATGGTACCAGTTCGTTTCGAACCGGGCGGTTCTGAACCAGATCGGCCATCTCGGTCCGGGTTCCGATTCTTTAATTTTAGGAATCGAAACCGTCAATTCTTGAGTTACAAATTTTTTTTAATATATATATGTGGCCCAACACTGTTAGGCCACATAAAAAAAAAATAAAAAAATATATATGTGTGGCCCAACATTGTTGGGCCACATAAAAAAATTAAAAAAACATTTAGAATTAGAATCAAAATCGGCGGTCAACGCCAATTTTGGAAACGGAATCGATAGTTCCAGAACCGTGGCCAACTCTAAGTGTATATGGTTGGGTGTGACGTGGGATGTGTGCTATATCAATAATAATAATAATAAGAAAAATATTGTTATATTATTTCTATATTTCATTAGGGACCTCTTCTGCAGGAGAAGTTTATGAAAATTTTCTGAGATGTTTAGAATATTAATGACCTCCCTTTGGAATTTCAAAATTGTTTGAATATACATGAAATTTGAGTAACAATTCATTTAGGAAATAAACAACTAATATTGAACATACCAGAGGTTTATTAAATTATACTCATAATTAAATTTTGGAGAAATTCACGCTAAACTCCCATGACGTTAAGTTTGACCATCAAAAAATAGGATTGATCGAGGGAGGCTCGAATCTATTTTTAACGGTCAAATTTAAAATCAGAAAAATTCAGTATAAATTTCTATAAATTTTAATTTTAAATGTAATTCAACTAACCTTATATAAGTTGAATATTTGTTGATTGAAAAATAGTATGGCAACAACTTCCACCCCAATTGATGTGGCGGCTAAGTTAAACACACTATTCCATCACGATATTTTTTCATTTTTAAAAACTCAGCTGTCAGGTCAATTTAACTATTGTTGTAAATGATGAATGTCCACCATATTGATAATGGTGTAAATAGTAAATTCCACCATGATTATCAACCAATAACTTATTGATTTATTGGTTGAGTGGATTGAATTAGGTGAGGTAAGAATGACTATAAATATGAGTCAATTCTTGTTGAAATAAGAAGAAGAAAATTCTCTCTAAATTAAGAACTTCTTTTGTGGTGCTTTCGTTTCTTGATTTTGGTATGTTAAATCCTTTTCTCCTTCACTCTTACTTCATTACTTTATATCATAATAAAATCATTCTATTACCTTATATTATAACACGTTATCAGCACGACTAGCTTATTAGTATGCTCTGTGATTGCCACTCTGTTGGATCTTTCACATCAGAAAATAAGTTTAGTTTTACTTATATTTATTATATTGAAACATGAAGATCCAGTATATTATTATTATAGAACCAGAAGTTCTGTGGCAAAAATTAAAGACATATATTACCAAGAGAAAGAAATGATTATTTCTACTGCTCGGCCGTTCTGTAACATTCCCAGAAGTGAATGCTAAATACCTATAAAAATTTTAGACATGGCTATAGTCATGGTTATGGGCATGGATATAGTGGTTATTAATTCTCAAATCACCATAATGTTAAAAAGATTATCTAAAAGTGGAATGCCTATAAAGTTAATAAAATAATGGCAAAAGTTTATAAACCCGTAAAATAATAAAAACGTTTGTTTTAAATATAACGAAGGGGGTCGTACTTGTTGTACACCCAAATACTTGATAAAGATTTATTATGTTTTTACTTACTAAGTATTTTTTCTATCTTCATACACTTTTGCTTTATATTGATAGAATATATTTACTCAAAACTAATTACTATTATTGTTTTGTATGAATAAAAGCTGCTGAAAAATGTCAAACCTTAAGAACCTGCAGTTCTTTGCCCTAGATATTTCTGGGAACAATTACCTTTCCTGGATTCTGGATGCTGAAATGCATTTACAAGTCATGAATTTGCAAGACACGATTAAGAAAGAAAATGAGACATCCCTGCAGGATAAGGCTAAGGCTATAATCTTTCTTAGACATCATCTACATGAGAATCTAAAAGTCCAATATCTCATAGTGAAAGATCCATTAATATTATGGAAAAATTTAAAAGATCGATATGATCATCAAAGGGATGTCTATGCCAACTAAAATATGTCAATCATCGATTTGTTTTGTGTATGCGTTTTTGTTCTGTGTTTTTGTTTTGTTTTTATCCTTTCTTTATCTCTGCAATCAAGTATGATGTATCTTTTGTGCCTCCGTTTTCGTTAATAACTAATATATATTTTTGTTTAATGAAATAAAGGATATGGATAGGCCATCTGTTTCCAGTGGAGAAGATAAAAGTATATGTTTGATTGATAGTGCAACAACACATACTATTCTTCGTGATAAGAAATATTTCTCAAATTTGATATCACTTAAAGCTGAGGTGAATACTATATCAGGTCCTGCAGACCTAATTGAGGGCTCTGGAAGAGCCACAATTCTATTGGAAAATGGAACAAAAATATGTATCCATGATGCTTTATATTCAAGCAGTTCCCAAAGAAATTTACTTAGCTTTAAAGATATTCGTTGTAATGGATATCATATTGAAACAATATGTGAAAATAATATAGAATATCTCTATATTACTTCTGTTGTTTCAGGACAAAAATTGATTTTGGAAAAGATTCGTACTTTCTCATATGGATTATATTATACGATAATCAAATCAATTGAGGCTTATGCAGTTATGAACCAGAAGTTCTCCAATCCAAAAATATTCATGCTTTGGCATGACCGCTTAGGTCACCCGGGATCTACGATGATGCGTAGAATCACTGAAAATTCTCATGGACATCCATTAAAGAACCAGAAGATTCAGCTGTTACATGAGAGTATATGTACTGCATGTTCACAAGGAAAATTAATAATTAGACCATCTTATCCTAAAGTTGGTTTTGAATCCCCATCATTCCTACAAAGAATTCAGGGGGATATATGTGGACCTATTCACCCACCTAGTGGACCATTTCGCTATTTTATGGTTCTAATTGATGCATCTGCAAGATGGTCACATGTTTGTTTATTGTCTACTCGTAATGTTGCTTTTGCCAGATTACTTGCGCAGGTTATTAGGCTTCGAGCACATTTTCCAGATTATCCAATAAAATCAATACGCCTTGATAATGCTGGTGAGTTTACATCCAAAACTTTTTATGAATATTGCAAAGCAGTGGGGATTGATGTTGAACATCCAGTCCCACATGTGCACACCCAGAACGGATTAGCAGAATCATTTATCAAACGCCTACAGGTAATTGCGAGAACTTTATTATTAAGAACACAATTACCAAGTTCTGTATGGGGACATGCTATTTTACATGCTGCTGCATTAATCCGTCTTCGACCTACTGCTTACCACCAGTATTCACCATTACAACTTGTGTTTGGCCATCAACCTAATATATCCCATTTACGTATTTTTGGTTGCGCTGTATATGTCCCAATTGCCCCAACTCAAAGAACTAAAATGGGACCCCAAAGACGTTTAGGGATATATATTGGTTTTGATTCACCGTCAATTATTAGATATTTGGAACCTTTGACGAGTGATCTTTTTACCGCACGATTTGCGGATTGTCATTTTGATGAGACAAATTTTCCATCTTTCGGGGAAAGAAAAACTTCTCCTGAAGAGAAGCAGGAATTTTCTTGGAAGGTTCCAAGTTTGATCCATTTAGATCCATACACATCTCAGTGTGAGAATGAAGTGCGAAAGATAGTGCATCTTCAAACAATTGCTAATCAGTTACCAGATGCATTTACAGATGCTAATAGGGTAACAAAGTCATATATACCAGCTGCTAATGTACCAGCCCGGGTGATTGTTCCTGAAGAACGATATAAACAATTAGCAGTAACTGAATCATCTGTTGCACGACAGAAGCGTGGTAGACCACTTGGATCAAAAGATACAGTTCCCCGGAAGAGGAAAGTAAATTATCAGGATTCTGATAAAACTCGAGTTACAAATAAATCCACTTTCTCTGAATCAACTCCAGTAGAGTTAGATGTCCCTGAAGCGACAGGAGCCCCTGTAGTGGCAGAAGCCCCTGAAGTGGCAGAAATCCCAGAAGAGAGACAAGAAAATGGAAATGAAGAAATATCCATAAATTATGCAAGAGAAATATGGAATCGTGAAGAAACAATCATCGATGATATATTTTCTTACACAGTAGCTACTGAAATTATTAATGATGATTATGAACCTCATGGTATTGATGATTGTAGACAAAGGCATGATTGGCCTAAATGGAAAGAAGCAATTCAAGCAGAATTAAATTCTTTAGCCAAACGTGAAGTATTTGGACCTGTAGTCCAGACACCTGAAGATATCAAACCCGTCGGATATAAATGGGTTTTTGTACGAAAACGAAATGAGAAAAATGAAGTCATGAGATATAAGGCACGACTCGTAGCACAAGGTTTCTCGCAAAGACCTGGTATTGATTTTGATGAAACGTATTCACCAGTGATGGATACAATCACATTTCGGTTTTTATTAAGTATGGCTGTTTCAGAAAAGCTTGAAATGCGTCTAATGGATGTAGTGACTGCTTATTTATATGGGTCACTCGATTCAGATATCTATATGAAAATTCCTGAAGGATTTAAAATGCCAGAAGCATATAAATCGAGATCTCGTAATTTATATTCGATAAAGTTGCAAAGATCCCTGTATGGATTAAAACAATCTGGACGGATGTGGTATAACCGTCTTAGTCAATATCTGATCAAGGAAGGGTATATTAATGATCTAGTATGTCCATGTGTTTTTATAAAGAAATCAGAATCTGGATTTGCTATTGTAGCAGTATATGTTGATGATATGAATTTAATTGGAACTCCTGAAGAACTCCTGAAAACTGCTGAATATTTAAAAAGGGAATTTGAAATGAAAGACTTGGGCAAAACAAAGTATTGTCTCGGCCTGGAGATCGAGCATACACCAAATGGAATACTTGTTCATCAATCGGCATATGTTGAAAAGATTCTGAAAAGATTTAATATGGACAATGCTCATCCATTAGGTACTCCTATGGTTGTTAGATCTCTTGATCCTAAAAAGGATCCATTCCGGCCTAAAGAAGATGATGAAAAGATACTTGGTCCCGAAGTACCATATCTAAATGCAATTGGTGCTCTATTATATCTTGCACAATGTACTAGACCTGATATTGCATTTGCAGTAAATTTATTAGCAAGATTCAGTTCAGCACCAACTCGAAGACATTGGAATGGAATCAAACATATTTTTCGTTACCTTCGTGGTACAATAGACTTGGGATTATTTTATGTGTCTAACAATTTTTCAGGTTTAATTGGTTATGCTGATGCTGGATATTTATCTGACCCCCATAAAGCTCGTTCACAAACGGGATATGTTTTTACCTATAATGGCACAGCAATCTCCTGGCGATCTATAAAGCAGAGTATTGTTGCTACATCCTCTAATCATTCGGAGATCCTTGCACTTCATGAAACAAATCGAGAATGTGTTTGGCTAAATTCTATTATTCATCATATTCGAAGTACATGCGGATTTTCATCATCCAAAGAAATGCAGACACCAATATTTGAAGATAATACAGCTTGTATTGCTCAGATAAGAGGAGGATATATCAAAGGGGATAGAACTAAGCATATTTCTCCAAAATTCTTCTATACTCATGAACTTCAACAAAGTCGACAGATTGATGTAAAACAGATACGGTCTACAGATAATCTTGCAGATCTGTTTACTAAATCATTACCAACGTCAACATTTGAGAAATTAGTATATGGCATTGGTATGCGTCGATTTTGTAAACTACAGAATTAATTTTTATCATGGGGAGCATACAATCAGGGGGAGTAGATTTTTGAAGATAACAATACATGTGTACTGCACTCTTTTTCCCTTCGACCGGATTTTGTCCCACTGGGTTTTACCGGCAAGGTTTTTAATGAGGCAGTTTGAACACATCAAATACAATTTATAATCCAGAAGATCATTGTATTGTTTACCAACATATTTACTTTAAAATGGTGTACATCCAAGGGGGAGTGTTGTAAATGATGAATGTCCACCATATTGATAATGGTGTAAATAGTAAATTCCACCATGATTATCAACCAATAACTTATTGATTTATTGGTTGAGTGGATTGAATTAGGTGAGGTAAGAATGACTATAAATATGAGTCAATTCTTGTTGAAATAAGAAGAAGAAAATTCTCTCTAAATTAAGAACTTCTTTTGTGGTGCTTTCGTTTCTTGATTTTGGTATGTTAAATCCTTTTCTCCTTCACTCTTACTTCATTACTTTATATCATAATAAAATCATTCTATTACCTTATATTATAACAATGAGAAATATAGTATTATCACTAAAATTTAGCTTAGTTGGAGCAGCAACCAACCAAACAGATTTTGGGTAGCATATTCAAAGAATTGTATTATATAGACCGAGAGAAAAAGATAAAAAGCTCCATTAATTGAAAACCCTTTGATAAAAGAAGTATATACATTGTAAATAAAAAGCCTCCAAGAAAGCAAAACAGTCAAACAAAGATGATTATAACATTAATATAATTATATTATTATGTTTTTGACAAGCGGGTCCAACCACTCCAGTAGTCAAAAGGAAAAGCCAAAATTAGTGACTATAATATGTGAATTAGTACAATATATTGGATTACTAAATAAAAACCAACAGTGACAGGAGATTTGGCAGAATGGTTCAGGTTCAATTCATCCACCTGATGACCTGAAAATGGAACTTTACCTAGCACCATCATAACACCTTTAAAGCTACTAAATTATTAGATTATGTACCATTTATTAGGATTCTTTTGTTCTTTTCCTTTCCCATTAATTTTGAAAATTTTGTAATATGTGAATTAGTACAAGATATTGGATACTAAATTATTAGAGGTAACCATGGTAAAAGATTGCTATATTAACTAAGAATATTTGTAAGTGTTAGCTAGCAAAATGATTCAAAATTGAAGCAATAGGTGTTTTAAATGGTTTACATGGACTAAAGCAGAAAAACTTGCAGCAGCTTATAATATTGAGAACTAAAATTTGAGTTGCTTTCATGTCTCATGCAAAAGATGGCTTGAACTTCTATCTAATATATTGAATGTTGATGCTGGTACTTATAGAGCACAGTATTATTGTTTCCAGTTTTCTAACGAATTTGAATGTCTAATAGTTAGTAAATATGATTTTTAGACAACAACATTAAGTATTCGTTTGAAAGAGCTTCTCCGAGTAGAGCTTTTAAGAGTAGATTTTTTACAAGTAGAGCTTTTAAGGAAAAGCCGTGGGTCATTTGGTTGTCAATTAAAAAAGCTCTTTTAAGCTATAAATTGTTTGGTTGTATTAAATTTAAAAAGCTCTTTTAGATGATAAAATTATAAAAAAGGGCATTAAAGAATTTTAAATACAACAAAAAAAATATGAAGTTATATTTTTTATATGTAATTTAAATTGTAAGAGCACAGGACAATTGCAGTAAAGAAGAACAAAAAAAAAAATAGCAAACAGTAAGACCTTAAAAAAAACTGAATTTTACGGCAATAAAAAAAAAAAAGTAGAACAAGTATATTGTGATTAGAAAGATATAATATAGAAGAAAACTCATAGATTAACGATAATTTTTCGAAAATTCAATGCGTTGAGAGTAGTAAAGTTATATTTTATACTAAAAAACTAAAGTCATTAGGGTTTATAATTTAAAAGGGTATTATGGAATTATAAAATATAGTAAGGTTATATAAGACATTTTAATATTTTTTAAAAAAGCTCAAAAAGTTCTACTTGGAAAAGCTTTAAATTTGAACTTCTCCGAGTAGACGTAAAATAGCTTATTTAATCGTCCGAAAGCTCTACTGGGATGACAACCAAACGACAAAAAAAAAACTGAAAAGAGCTTTTTGGATTAAATAAGCTCTTTTAGCCAGTAGATAAGCTCTTCCAAACGTACACTAAGTCTTTAATAAAATTATTTGCTCCTCAACATTATTAAAACAAAAATTTTACTCCTGGATAGGTTTCCAAAAGGAAAGAGCAAAGATTATCTTCCCCTTCCATCCCTGCAGTATCCACTGGCCATCCTCGTCAACAACAAAGTCCTTGTGATAATCCATTTTCACGAACTTTTTTGCTCTCTTGAAGAGCTCCTGGTCCAGTTGGAGCTGCCTGAACCCAACCCTCAGCGTCCTGGCCTGCCATTGCTTATACGTCTCCGGACTATTGATTCTCTCCAAGCCCTCACACGCTATAACATTCATAGCTTGTCTTCCAAATACTTCTCTTTCAAAAATCAACCTCCCTTGATCTTCACATGGTACAGTAGCCTCAAACATGTCAAACATGGCAGAGAAATGGAACAGTGCATCCCGGAATCTTGAAACGAAGAATGGAGAATTATATGTCCCATTAATGACTCCATGGACGAACATATCCGGATTCATTCTCTTGATCAGTTTCAGAAGAGCATCCCTGGGGCTGTTAAGCACGACCGTGTCAGCAGGAAGATTGTCTAACCTGTACATACAAGTAACAACGGTGACTTCATCTCTGTGAATCTTGAGATCCTCAAGTTGGATAGTTTCCCATTTCTGAGCTATGGCATTGTACTCAAACGGGACATTACATGCCTCAGAAACTCTTTTCAAGCGTCGCCCCGTCTCTTCAATCCTTTCTGCAGGCCTGAAACCTGGTTGAGGGAGCTCAACTCCAGTTATCCGAATCTTAGGAGGCCCACCAGGCCTGAATGACTGGCGCTGGATAAAGCAAGGCCATTGAAATCCATAAGAAATTCCAAAATCTATGATGTGCACCCTTGTTGATTTCTCTGCTAGCTTCCCAATAACTCGATTTGTAGTGAAATTGGACACTCTTCTGAAAGGAACTGCTGAGGCAGATACAAGGTAAGCTTTCAACATATCAGAAACAGAAGATCTATTAACAAAGGCAGGCGAATAGAATGGAGTCCTGGTCCCAGCCAGACGTGCCTCGAGGCCATTAGCGAAGTAATGGGCTAATCTTTCGGTTCCATCACCAAATGGAGAAGAGTTCTGCCTAATCTGCTTTAGTACCTCGGTTGCATTTCTTTGGTCATCACTTGCCACAGCTTGGGCACACTGAGTTAGGAGACTCCACAAATCCACCTTTTCAATGGTATTACCATGCTTCATCATGCGCATTATTCTGCTGCTGGTACCATTTTTCTGCTCTTTACAATACAATTTCTGGTTGGCAGTATTGCGCCCCGCGTCGAAGAGAGGACATTGCACAAAGTCATAGCTCCCACCTTTAGGAAGCATCACATCAAACAGGTATGATTGCTCAGACTCCTCGAGCGAAGGCACTGAACGCTTGTTGTTCATCCCTTCCGAGCCATGTCCATCTTCACAGTGATGATTTTTTCTTCCCCTCCCTTCTTTCTCTAGCACTACAGGCTTAAATGGGTTGTTTTCACCATCTCCATTTGTCACTGGAAAAGCATTTTCAAAAGAGTCAACCAGAGAAGTTGGTGTGTGACAGGATCCAGGTTCTACTTGGTTAGAAATTGATCTGTAATCAACAAAGTTGTTAGCAGCAGTATAGCTATTGTTGGTATCACTACTAGCACTATTAAAAATGATATCATCATCCGGGCTCTTGTCATTTGGATTGGCAAGAGAAGAAAAATGATCAGGAGAAGGTGGATATTTCTTGCCAAGAACATCATAGAAAGATTTTTCAGTGGCTTGGAGAGCTAAACAATCCTGCAACATACAGGTCTCGTCATCTATATTTTCTTCCATAAACATGTCATTCATGTACTTCAAGACAGCATAAGAGAAATAGCTATTTTCATAATTGATGGAAGATGGAGCTAAGTCTATGGGAGGGTGTTGATTGGTTGGGCTCATGAATCCATTCATTCTTGAGTTCGACTCATTAACAGATTCATCATTTGAACAGACCCCAAGTGAGCTCTCATGGTGCAAACTAAATCCATTCATGGTACCCAGAAACTGTGAGACAAGGACTCTATCAAATTTGATTTCAAGAAGTTGAAGTGCAATAAAAAAAAAAATCGACCCAATAAACAGAAATTAGACTTGAATAAACTAAGAACAACAAAACACTTAATCACAGAAATGTTGTAGAACTTTTTTGTAAAAGAGAAATGAGACATGCGGGAAGCCAGAGAGAACTTATAAAAGAGAAATGAGACTAAAGAGAATTTATAATCAACAAGTAAACAGGTTAGTCAGAGAATTTCCAGGAAAATAAAAAGTCTTGATAAAAACCAAACAGAAGGCCGCCGCCATATTATTATATTCGGCTGTCACTTTCAATATATTGAAACAAATTTATGGTGTGAATTTTTTTTTTTTTTTGAAAAGATTTATGGTGTGAATTTGGTGAACCCAAAAATCAGTAAAAATAAGAATTAATTAAGCAATAAAAAATTAAAAACATGGAGATTTTTAAATTGGTTCACTTGAAGATCAAAGCCTACATCCACTGTTTATAATATTGCTATTGTGTTTTCTTTAAAAAATAGTAACCCTTATATCAGTAATGATCCTCTCTTTTATAGTGTTTAACGAATGGTGTCATTACTGTTTTACATTAATCAAAGCACTAGAAATCAGGAAAATAATAATATCACTAATTATTATAATTAAATCTAGAATATAATAACTAAAAATTAGGTAGTAAATACAAATTTAAATGGATTTAAAAAAATACAAATTTAAATGTGGTCAACTGATGTGATCAAATCTCTTAAATTATGGGATCTTCCCTTATTTGGAAAATACGCTTTCAACTGAGTGATTATAAATTGGAGCTAAACTGTAGGTGAAAAGAAAGGTGACGGTCTTTATAACTCGCTGGGAGGTTATAGCTCGTTATGAACTTAAGCAGTTTAATCCCAATTGGAACTTGTTTGGTACCTCAATTTCAAATTTCTTGAGGTTCGTTGACTTTTCCAGGTGATTTGGGTTTTATTGACTTTTCTAGACCTATTGGACTTAAATGAAATTGTACGCAAAATAATCACCTTTGTGATTTTGTGCCTTGCAGAGACTCAGATTCAAAATTCAAACACAATGGATTGACATTTTGGTGAAAGAGTGGGCGTGAAATTGTCTGAGCATGATGGGGGTGACAAAATTGTCAATCACGAAACATAATTGGTGAAATCTGCAGTTTGTGACGGCCTGACAAGTGAAGAAACAAAAACTTGATTCTTTTAGTGTTTATGCAAAGAGAAATACAATCAATCTTTCAACTCACAAATTTTTCTTTTCTTTTCTTTTTTTGAAACACAAACTTTTCATTGAATCAAGATGAGAAAAAGGTGCCTTCTTCAATCAGATTCTGACCAACCTCAGGATACATAACAGCCAAGACAGATGAGGTCAGAGTGGCATATCGAGTCTAATTAACTTACTGGTAATGTTGTCGGTACAACTGGTAATATCCAGTATCTATAGATGAAATTGGTAAAGTTTACATACTGATAGCATTCATCATCTAAACATCGTCTAATTAGACAGAATCACGGATTTATACATATAGTCTTTTGAATTGGAAACCCAAAAGTAAAATCTTGTGAGCGGAGTCCCAAAGCTGACAGTATCTTACAAATAGTCCCCTAGCAAATAAACAAGTCCTGGAGCATTCAATGGTGGTAGTTGCTTCTAGAACATGAGTCATTTAAATATTCAATTGAAATTGAAAATCCAGGAGTGAATAGTGCTGTCATGGTCAACCAGATTCATTTAACCACAAATGGAACCTTCCTCAGTGACAACTCAATCTGTGTAAAGCTTGCTTGGATCATGAATCAAAAGAAAAGAAGATCAAAGCCTCCATGTTTCCACACCATGAAATGATGCTCAACTGCTATGATCCAATTACTCAATTCTATGTATATATTTTTTTGTTGACAAACATGAGTACCAAATAATAACAATGTCAAAGATTACTCATCATACATATAATATATAAAGGGGAAAAAAAATTGATTAGTGTAAGGTCGAAACTTGACTAGGTGGAATTTCAATGGTGCCGTCCAAATTCTGCTACATGTGTGCAGGAAGATGACAGTTTACATTTGCACCATTTCCCTTAGACCTCTAAATTCAATCTTCTACATGACTGTGTAAGGTCCATTTCACATTAACATAATCCTGTTTCGATGGATTGGCTTTCAAAACCATTGTAAAAAACATTACCAGAATGTGTATTACATGGGTATCATTTAATATAGACACTTAATCCTAGCATCAGACCGACCATAATAGAAGGACAATTATGCTAACATCAATCTTATACATACCACTTGCTGTTTGTGTGACGAGAAATGCTAGAAGACATTTTCTTTGGTTAAGTTGTCAAGCTGTATGTTGTTAGGAAATGATACCAATTGTTAGCACCCCTAAGCTCTGATACCAACTGTTAGGAATTTAACCCGATTCCTCTTGCAGTAGAAACGATAAAACACAAAACACATCAAAGACAAAACGCACATAAAAGAAAGCAAGAATAATCAAAACAGCAATTTTACGTGGTTCGGAAAACTTTTCTACATCCTCGGAGCGCACATGCACTCAATTCAATATGAAAGCACCAACTGCAAAGTTTTTCTATTTGTTCTCTCACTAGTGTTTCTCCTTTTCGTTCACCTTATTTTGTCACCATACAAAACCCTAACATTACATGGGTATTTATATGGAAAAATTAGGACAAACCAACCTAGAAAAGATTTCGTAAACTGGTCAGGTTTTATACTCAAAATAGAAGTCTGATCGAAATAGGAAACATCCGGACATGTGAGACTTACGGCAGGTCAAGCCCAAGGTCATGCGACTCTCTGCAACGATCTGCGCGTGCAACCTGTGGGTTGCACCCCAAGTCGTGGCACTCTCTGCCGCGCGGCTATCTGCCACTATCTGCTCTTGCTGTCCAACTTGTCATCTGAAAATCCGTCTACTTCTTAATTTATTTACAAACTAGCAGTCCACTTGATTAAAATTAATTAGAACTGTTTCTTATGACTTAATTCTCACAGTGACATAAAGATGCACACGTGTGAAGTGAAAACTAGAACTGGAAAATTCTTGGAAGAGTCGCGGAATTGGATACATTTCTATGATGTTAGAGTTTATTTCAACTATAAATGAGGTGAAGGATAAATGAAGAAAAATGTCACAGCTTGGAGAAATCCAAGCATATTGATAGTAGCTAAGGCTAGAAGCAAAAAACTCCATTTATAAGGTTGATTTCACTCATGAAATTCGTCTTTCACAGCCTGTAAGTTTCCACTGTACCCAAAAATGACCAGGCATTGATTTTTCATCCTGGAGAAATGTCAACACGCCAAGTACCTCAACAACAAGAATGCCTAACTAAATGTCAAGTCAAAAGGTCACAGTCCAATTCGATCTCACGTGCATTTCGATGTTTACAGGCTGATTATTTTGACATACAAGTCAGAGATACATTCTGGCTTGAAGAGTTCCGGGCACGAGACAGAATAAGCAGAACACTAGAACAAGGAAATGATGACTTGTATCTCTGACATACAATTCAGATATACACGTTGGCTCGATAATCAAATGACAAAGTCCATGAAATCAGTCAAACCAACCCTGCTTAGGCATATCATCAAAAATTCAAATACTAACAAGCATGTCAGTCAGAGACGGAATTATTGTAACTCTCGTTTCCAGGATTCTCTATATGTCTATCTTCAGCATTTCAGTTAAACAGGAAATCCTGAAACTTCATAAACTGCTTTTGACAGAGACAAACCTGAGAAAACACCAGGGGAGGTGGGTCGAGCAGTTGAAGTTGGATTCATCCCTGTTAATTAATTTCAATTCAATTGAACAGTTCTATATGGAGATAGAATGTGAAACTAAAAATTAATTTTGATTCCATTCATATGTTTGAGAGCATGGATATTTAACTCAACGATTTCCTCTGTAATACTAACTTTGAAAAAATGTATGCATTAATGGAATTGTGAAAAATACTTTGTTGTTTTTCTTTTATCCTTGTGCAAAGTCAAAAGGTTAAAAAATTCAAGGGCATTCCTCATTTCCTCTTGCATCTTTAAAAATATATCTTCCATCATAATCATCTAAGCTACTATCCAGACTCTCTTCTGGAAAGATCCTCAAATCATTTAAACCTGTATATCACATCTTCAAGTACAGAAATGATTACTAAAGCTAGATGTTCACAATATTCTAATGGTTGATCGACAGCAGAGAAAAGCAACCGAGCTGTTATAATCACGAGACAGGAAAAACACCCGCAAACAAGCACTGCTTTAATAACCTTTTGTTTACGAGTAAACAAATAAAAAAAGTTGAAAACTAAACATAAAACCAATTAGAAAATCCTTCACCACCTGTGCCATAAATCAAAGATTATCTTTGATAATAAGAACAAAACATTACTAGTAGCAGACACATACAGGCAAAATAGTTCAGACAAGGAAAAATATTCCAAAAATTACTTCTATTAATACAAGAAATAGAGCTAGAACACAACCTTTAACTCAAGCAAATATTTACAGACAAAAAGCTGAGGTCAAAGACCCCAGATCATCGTCACCAGAAGGAAAACAATCAGGAAAAGAACAAGATTATGTTACAAAATTTCCTGATAAGCAAGCCAACAGATACTATCAGTGTAAGGTACAGCCGCCACCAACAGAAGAGAATTGAAAATATCCCAAGCTTTACTCCGTCAGAAGAAGCTTTTAGTCTATAATTCTACCATTAACAGCCTTAAGTCAAAAATAGCTCGTAATGAGACTAACAAGCCTTTGACCATTTGGATATTTGAACAGAATGTCGGTAAGGTCAGGACCACCGCAAGTAACCTGAAAGCATGAGAGACTAAATTAGCTTCTTTCAAACTCACAAGGTTAAATCTAGTATCTAGATTCAAGCTAATATTCTTAATTTCTAATAACACCAGAAGTTTTTTCAGGTAAACATGCATAATTCCATATGTACTTGCATATATCATCTGTAAGTGTGAAAAAGAGAGAGAATTAACTGAAATTTGTTAAGAATATACCTTCATCATTTCAAAGTTGATCCTCGCCTGTCTGGTCCTGGAAGAAGCTGATAGTGCCGAATTCTGATTGCCAAGAAAGATGTTGATGATTCCTATGCAGGTACCCAACAAGAGGTTGCATAAACAATCCTTCCCTTCCATCCCTGCAGCATCCAGTGGTTGTCTTCATCCATCACAAAGTCTTTGTGGTACCAAGCCTTCAACTTAGCCCCAAGTTTATTAATCAGTTCCTGGTTCAATGGCAGCTGCTTGAACCCAGCCCTCATGGTGCGCACCTGCCACTGCTTGTATGTCTCAGGCCTCTCGACCCTCTCCAAGCCCTCACACGCTATAACATTAATTACTTCTCGCCCGTAAAACTCCCTCTCAAAAGTCGCCCTCTCTTGATCTTCATGGGGTATAGTATTCTCAAACATATCAAACAACGAGGAGAAGTGGAAGAGTGCTTCACGGAACCGTGTAAGAAAAAAGGGAGCATTATAGGCTCCATTGACAATAGCATTGACAAAAATATCTGGGTTCATTTCCCTGATTAAGCTCAAGACAGCATTCCTTGGACAGTCAACTTCAACAGTTTCATCAAGTAGGTTCTTAAACCGCAACAGACAGTTCACAGCAAGCACCTCCCCGGTTTTAATCTTGAGGTCCTCAATTCGGATAGTTTCCCAGTTCTGTGATGCTATGCCATTGTACTCAAATGGAACATTAAAGCGCTCACAATACTTTGCCAAACGACGACCTGTATCCTCAATTCTTTCTGCCGGCCGGAAACCGGGCTGTGGAAACTCTATCCCAGTAATCCGCAGCTTAGGAGGGCCACCAGATCTCATTGCAAGGAATTGAATGAGAGCTGGCCATTGGAAACCATATAGGATTCCAAAATCAACAATGTGAAGAGTTGTCGCATTCTCAGCCATATTCATAATCATTTTGTTCGCAAATAAAATGGCAAGCTTCTTAAACGGACAAGCAGAAAGATAAACCTTATAACATTTCAAAATATCAGCAGCTGTACTCTTTTGAGCAAAGGAAGTGAAGAAAGTTCTACTTCCTATGCCACTGCCGGCCAAGCGTGCTTCAAGACCATCGGCAAAGAAATGGGCCAGCCTCTGAGACTCATCACCAGTAGGGGAAGAGTGTTGCCTAATCTGCTTTAGTAGCTCATTAGCAGTCCTGCTGTCATTAGTGGACACAGATTGTGCACAGAGAATTAGAAGAGTCCTCAAATCCACTGTTTCCTTCTTCTTTCCCTGCTTCTTGCCACGAGATTTCCCACCATTAGATCCATTTGATTGTCCATTTTGCTGCAGGCACTTGCTTGCCCCAGTCTGCACAGCTTCAACAGGAACCTCAGCAGGGAACACCAAAGGCTTGCCTTTTGCATCAGTACAAATCAGCAACACCTTATCAAACATATCCGTTAGTTCACTCTCTTCCACAGAAATAGCCGACTGCTTGTTACTCCTCTCTTCTTCTGAATCTAGATCCTCCCGGTCATGGTTCTTTCTACCCCTTAACCTTTCAGGTGAGTTCTCCCTTTCATCGTTCTCCACTTTGACAGCCACCTTGGAAGTGTCTTCCCTTCGCTCCTTGGAGAAACTGTAGCTTTCCACATCGACAACTAGTTGATTACTAGTAGGAAGGAACTTGCTAGCTTCCTCCAACCCTCTGTTAAACTGCAGTATAGATTCCCTATTGCTAAACATATTCTGAGCCAGAAGCTCATTCACAGAAGAACTCATCAATCCATCACCAATATTTGTCATGCTTTCCGGTAAGTTGACAGAAAATTGCGATTTGGGCTGCTGCGAATTTGACTGGAAATGGTGATTACCAGGCAGAGGGCTTTGAAACAACAGTGGATTAAGCTCTCCAGAGTCACCATTCAACAGAGTATTAACAAAATCACTAGTACCCCGAGTAGTACTACTAAAAGCACCAGAACTACCTTTAAAATCAGTGATACCACTAGAAAAATTAGAGTTACTCCCGGTGCTATCACTACTAAGTGGCAAAGGATAGTTTTGATGCTGCTCACCAAGTACATCATACAAAGATTTTTCCGTGGCTTGTAGAGCCAATGGATTATAAAACATACATGGCTTGTCTTCCATGTCCTCTTCCAGAAGCATCTGGCTTATATACTTGAGAACCGGGTCAGAGGATTCACTATCATCAGAGGGAGAAGCAGCTGCTCCCTCCGGACTCCACCCCGTAGACGGAGCAAACGAGCTTCCATCTGGGCTCAAACTCGAAGAACCCGCAAAAGAGTCAAAATCTTGGCTCAGGGTCGAGGATGAAGTAAATAAACCAGGACCTGGATCAGGGGGATTATAAGGGACATCCAAATGGTAGAAATCTGGTGAAGGGATGGTGAACTTGGATCCATTTTCGATATCTGAGAACTGATTCGAAAAGGCTAAAAGGGTTCCATCATCAGAGAATCCAGTGGAATTTGGATCCATGAACATCAATGGAAAATCAAATCAAACCCTACTATCAAAAAGTAAAACCTAGACACACCTTTGAAACTAAATCAAATTCAACCCACAACAAAAACTATCCCTTTTGTCTCTCTCAGCCTTGATTTCCACAACAATCTACACATCAAACTTAAAACACCACAATAGAACAAAATGTTTATGCAACCATAAAAGAGAACACAAAAACGAGATACAGACCAAACCCAACTAAACTATAGGCAGATTACAAGAATCTAAGCACAAACGGACAAAGAAACCGAATTGAAAAAAAAGGCAGAAACTTTTTCAAGTTCAATCTCTCACCAGGAACTAGAGAGCCACTGAACCATAGACCGGCAGTGAAGCTACAAGTAATAAGGTGGTGCTAACTCTCTATATAATGCACACACATATATATAATAAGCAAGAAAAAGAAAAGGCAACTTTCGGTGGGGTACGGTACGAACTTTCTAGGAAGTACTGTTAACCAGTATGAAAGAGAGACCCTATTAACATTAGGGTTATTATTATTATTCACCCTATAGTTTAGAGTATTCTTTATTTTTCACCCTATAATTTTATTTTTCTCTTTTTTACACCCTTTATTTTATAAAAATCTCTAAAAAATACCCTACCGTTAAATTTCGTTAAAAAATTAACAGTTGACTATTAAATTTTTAAGGGTATAATAGTAATTTAATAAATAAAATAAATAAATAATTTTAAACTAAAAAATCTTAATTAAAAAATAATATAAAAATAAGATTTTTTTATTCTTTCATCTACCCCACCCACCCTTTTCTCTCATCGCCCCACACCCACTCATCTCTTATTTACTTTTTTCTCTTTTCTCTTTCTTTCTCTCAGATTTTTTTTTTCTCTTTCTCCTTCTTTATATTTTCTCTCTCTTTTTTTCTCTCTCTCTCTCCTTCTTCCTCAACCCTCTTCTTCCTCTTCCTCTTCTCTTTTTTTGATAATGAAAATGAAGAGTCTAGGTTGGGAGGGGGGGTATTGGGGTTTTGGACTGGTGGCTTTGAGAGAGGTTCTGTGGTGGTTGACTGATTGTGTAATTTTGATGGGGTGGAGGGGTGGTTGTGGTTGTGGATTGATGTGGTTTGTTAATTTTTTTTTTTTTTGAACTGTTTTTTTTTTTTATTTTGGGTTTGTGGACTGGTGGAGATCCAGAGTGGATCTTCACCGTCCATTTTTTAGATGGACGGTAGATATCCGTTCTGGATCCCACCACTATCGTTTTAAATTTTTTTTTGGATTTTTGGACTCTGAAAATTCAGATTGAATCTCCACCCCTTGTTAAATTTTTTTGAAATTTTTTTTTTATTTTGAGTTTGAGATGGACGGCTCACCACTTGTTATATTTTTTTCTTAAAATTTTTTTTTTATTTTGAGTTTGATGCCCACCGTCCATCAGCTGAAGATGGACGGTGGAGATTTAATCTGGATCTCCACTTGTTATATTTTTTTTAAAAAAAAAAAATTTAATTTTTTTTTATTTTGAGTTTGATCCCCAGCGTCCATTAGAATTTTTTTTTATTTTGAGTTTGATGCCCACCGTCCATCAGCTGAAGATGGACGGTGGAGATTTAATCTGGATCTCCACTTGTTATATTTTTTTTTTAAAAAAAAAAATTTAATTTTTTTTTATTTTGAGTTTGATCCCCAGCGTCCATTAGATCTGATGGACGGTGGAAATTTATTTTTTATTTATTATATTTAAATAGTATTTAATTATTATTTTAAAGAATAAGGGCAAAATAGTCTTTATAATTGAAATACTAACAGAAGTTAATAAAGGGTGTAAAGAGAGAAAAATGAAATTATAGGGTGAAAAATGAAGAATACTCTAAACTATAGGGTGGAGAATGATAATAACCCTTACCATTATTGTGGCTCTTCAGCAAGCGCATTTTATCATTTTGTCTCTGCTTCTTCAATATCAAAATCAATTATTCAACATATATATATATATTGTTTCAAAAAAAAAAAAAAAACATATATATATATATATATATATATATGTATGTATGTATCTCTTAAGGCTGCGTTTGACTGGCAAGGTCCCCCGCCCTTGATGATCCAATGAGAGTAAGACAACAAAAAAATTCAACTAATGCTTACAGGTCAACAACAAATGTGGAGCTATCACAGGAACGTCTATCCAGTGATGTTCATGTGCTGGGCCCTTTCAGTCTCGTTCGTGTACCGTTTAACATAAATGGAGTTATGGTCGGATTTCAAAAGGTGGATGAGGGTCCACTCAAAATTAACACATGCATATATATATTGACTAATTTGAGTAACGATCCAACGATCCTTGATATGGGACACATCAAGACCAGACACAGCCAATCAGCCACAGAGCCACAGAGGAAACAAACCAAGTTATGGACCAAAGTGTTAAACATACATCATATGCATTCAAAAACAGGTATTTTGACATCCCATTACATCAGCTCCTATAATAAAAGTCAGAAGATGCATGCCAAATATATTTATATATTGAACATTTCAAGGTTTTTTCTTTTTCGCTTTTGACCTTTAGTATATTATTTACACGTATATTTTTATTGTACGACATGAATTTTTACTTCGAAATTCATGCAATTTTTTTTTTTTTTGACCATTCAGGTTTGAAGAGATAAAAACCAAGGGAAAGCTAGCCATTACAGATGACCTGAAGCCGCCAGTATTAAATGGGATTGCTTGGGAGCCAAGCTCCTCTAACCATTTTTTCTTGTCTTATCTTGTGTCAATTTCTTTTTGGTGGTCAAAACAATCTTCTTCTTTTGGGTTAGGTAAAACTTGGGAACCAAACCTCCCCACCCTGTTAATCTTATTCAAAACCCATTACAAAAGAGAGTTTTCGGTGGTCCGGCGAGGGACCATAAAATCAACACTAAATCACCGAAATTGTACCTTACGATACTAATTGTAAAGTATGTGTCATGAATTTTACGAATCATGCGACTCTTTCATAATTTTGGTTTAACTTCAAAAAAGCAAGTCATTAGAAGGAAAAGTAAGCATTCTGTTACATTTTTCTTTTGAAAAACATCAAGAGAGACAATTCTTAATTGTTATACAAATCAAATAATTTACAGCTGTTTTACCTTTTTTGAACCAAATGGAACAGAATTACTTGGTTTCTTGTACCAAAAAAACTTTAATGGGACACGCATGTATCATGTTGTTTATATAATCAATTAATAATAATAAATAGTTATTAGTTTTTCACAAAACGATATGTATACAAAGTAGGTTCAAATGGATAAGTATACAGATGACATAATAGGCAAACACCATTGAAGCTTTTCTCACTGGTAAGACCTGTCAAGATATGGTTGGATGGTCATGCGCCAAAAACTTTATCCTCAATTTGTTGATCAGACTTCAGACCTGATTATATAATATTAAACAGTTAACAAAGACACAAAGAATTTGCTTGGTCCTGACTCGACCATTCTCCACCAACTCTATCATATCACATATAATAATTCAGTCAAGATCAGAAAGAAAAAACAAAAAAGAATGCCTTTTATCTCATATCTGGACCAACCACTATTTAATTTATCACCAAATAATTTTAATTGTTATTATAACTCTACTCTCTTTTTTATTCTTTTGAGGCTATGATTTTGGTGATAAACTATTCTTTAAACAATGCGTTGTCGATGCACCCCGAATATCGTCAATTTGTTTAGTGTTTCGCTTTCTGCTTGAGTTTCCTGGGAAGATTCATGGGACTTGTATAATATTATTATCTCTTTTGTTTCTTTGCTTCACATTATTTCTTTGACTTATTCTGTAACAGTAAGTGTGGACTAGTAGTTGCAGCAATAGAAAATTTGTTAACTTCTTGTTGCTAATAGATTGAAACTTGGGCTTTAAGGAAACCATGATGACAACAACTAATGAAATTCTTTAACTAGACAATATAATATAATATAATATAATATATATAGAGAGAGAGAGAGAGAAAGCTAATAGTACATGATTCCGTATATTTTTTTGCACAAGATCTTCAATTTGCACGGGTATAAATTGGAAATCCCGTATGAAACAACATGTGCCGTCTCCTACCTAATAATTATTATATTTACAGAGTCCCTACAACAAGAAGAATGAATCCACAGCTATGGACAGTAACAAATTCATGGACACATCCCGAATGTCGAAAGAAAACACAAAGTATCAGCAGCAACAACAATACCAACAATGGAGCAATATTATGTGTAAAACTACTGTTATATCATCTATCAAGTGATTAGATACAAGGAAAGTTACAAGAGAAGGTACAAACTACAAAGAGATCAAAATAGTAACTGCTATCAAATTCAAATGTACATAAGAGATTTCAGTTTGAGGGAAGGACAGTGCACAAAATATTAGATCAAGTTGGTAAGCTTACAAGTCCAGCCATGCCTTTTTCCATCAATGGTGCCCTTTGTTCTGACAGAGAACGAGCCCAAACTCAACTATCGCAAATTATATATTGTCCAAGAAACCCCATGTCAAATCTGGCTCCTTCCATCTAACCAAAAGTTTCCTTTGAACTTGCAAAAACACCATTGCTTGCCTCTTCTGGAAGTCAAAAGTCCTATGCAGGTACCCAAGCAGAGGAAGCATAGATAATCCGCCCTTTCCATCCCTGCAGCATCCACTGCCCATCCTCATCAACTATAAAGTCATTGTGATAACAACCAGCCTTACCTCTCAACTTTTTCATGAGTCGAGGGTCCAAGGGCAGCTGCCTGAACCCAGCCCTTGTATTCCGAACCTGCCATTGTTTGTACGTCTCAGGTCTCTCAACCCTCTCCAAGCCCTCACATGCTACAACATTCATAACTTCCCGTCCGTAAAATTCTTTCTCAAACATCAATCTCATTTGATCTTCGTGGGGAATATTCATATCCCACATATCAAACAATGCAGAGAAATGGAAGAGTGCCTCCCGGAACCGTGTGACAAAGAAAGGGGCATTGTAGGATCCATTCACAATAGCTTGGACAAAAATATTTGGATTTATCTTTCTGATTAAGCTTAGCACGGAATTCCTGGGACTATTCACCACAACTGTCTCATCAAGCAGATTCTTAAACCGGAACAAACAATTCACAGCAATAACTTCATTGTCCTTAATTTTAAGGTCTTCAATTTGGATGTTTTCCCATTTCTTGGCTATGGCGTTGTACTCAAATGGAACATTAAAGCGCTCACAGTACTTTGCCAAGCGACGCCCCGTCTCCTCAACTCTTTCCGCCGGCCGGAAACCACGCTGGGGAAGCTCTATCCCTGTAATACGTAGCTTAGGAGGTCCACCCTGTCTCTTTGAGAGACGGAAAATGACGGCAGGCCATTGGAAACCATACAAGATACCAAAATCAATTATATGCAGCGTTGTTGCTTTCTCGGCTAACTCCAGAAAAGTATGGTTTGCAAAGATGATCTCAATCTTTTGGAATGGGCAGGCTTCCATGTAAACTTGATAAGCTTTTAACATGTCAGCAGCTGATGTCCTTTTGGAAGACAGAGCAGTATAGATCTGGGCTCCACTGCCAGCCAAGCGTGCTTCAAGGCTATTGGCAAAGCAATGGGCCAACCTCTGAGTTCCATCTCCAAAAGGTGAAGAATGCTGCCTAATCTGCTTCAGCTTCTCGTTAGCAGTCCTGCGATCATCAGCCGAGACTGCTTGAGCACACTGGATCAGGAGAGTCCTCAGATCAACTTCTTTTTTATTCTCAGGTTTCTTCACACTGTTCTTCTCAGCAATGGACCATTTTGTTTGCCCATTCTGCTGCAGTGCCTTTCTTTGTCCATCATTTGGCAAAGCCTGATCGAGAAAACATTTGGTGGACCCCATTCTTTCATGACAGATTAACAACTTATCAAACATCTCTGATAGCTGCTCACTCTCATCCTGATCCAGGTAAACTGCTGATTGTTTGTTACTCCTCTCTTCTTCTAAATATGAATCTTCTCGCTCATGATTCTTTTTTTCCCTCAACCCAGAAGATGAATGCTCTCTCTCATCATTCTCTGCCTTCACAACCACCTTTGCAGCCTTTTCCTTCAATTCTGGAGCAAATGTATCAGTCCCTATATCAATAACCAATTGATTAACTTTAGGAAGGAACTTACTAGCTTCCTCTTCCCCTCTCCTAAACTGAGACATCAATTCACTATGACTAAACCAGTTTGGACCCAGAAGCTCATTTGCAGCAGATGCCACCAACACATTCTCATTATTAGCAAATCCATTTTGGAAGTTAACTGATGTCTGAGAGCCAGACTTTGAGATGGACTGAAACACAAAGTTACTGGGAACGGGCGTTTGCAACAATGAGGGTCTGAATTCCCCATAATCACCACTCCAAAAAGGTTCAACCAAGTGGCTTGTACCAGAACTAGAACTACTATTGCTACCATGATCACTAAAACCACTGGAAAAATAATCATCCGGATTCTCGGTCTTGTAAAAAGGGAGCTGGTCAGGTGAAGAAGGGTACTTCTCACCAAGGACTTCATACAGTGACTGCTCTTTGGCTTGGAGAGCCAACGGATCATGAAACATACATGGTTTCTCTTCCATGTCCTCTTCCATAAGCATCTGGCTGATGTAATTGAGAACAGTTTCTGAGAAATCATTGTCATCAGAGGGAGAAGAAGACCCTCCCTCTGGACTCAAACTAAATGATTGAGCAGAAAAGCCAGAGTCCGGTTCAGGTGTTAATATTAGATCATCCACAACGCTTATATCTAAAGAAGGATCATCGAATTTGAACCCATTTGCATCATTCAGGTACTCATTCGAATTGGGAAAAACGGCATCATGATCCACATTGAAAGCGTTTATTGAATTGGAGAATTCAGTTGACTGTGAATCCATAATCATACACGCTTCTTTCAACTCTCAAATAAGAACCCAAATTTACAATTCCAAACCTAAAGCTGATCACAGACACCAAACTTCTGAAATTATAAAAACTTTGCAAACCAGAACCCAGATTCCTCAATCCCCTAAAATACCCACTAAAATATAACACAAAACTCAGTACCAGACAAGATCAAAACCAAATCGTTCTACACAAGACAACCTCAGCAACATGACTTAAATATACTCATGTAAACCACAAAATTAAAGAGAAACTTTCTAATTTCTACTGATCTCTGACTATTTGCTATCAAATACAAATCTTAGTAAACTTAGAAATGACAATAAGAGAAGCTAGAAAAAAAACCTGAACCAGAATGAGAGAGCGTGTAATTCAAGACAGAGAGAGTGAAACAAAGATATTGACTCGTTCTCTAGTTTTTATCTCTACAAGTAGAGTGCTTTCTCTGAACTAGAACATTTTATCATCAACAAAAATCATGAAAAACAATAACAAGAAGTGTGATTGGTCTGTGATTTAACGGACACCAATAGCATCTCACTTCCACTGATCTCTCCTCTCTCTATCTGGCGGTCCGTCCCTCCCCTAGTCTCTCACTCCCTCCCCTCTTCCTCTATTTTTGCTAGGTGGGGGACCCACTTGACCGACGTGCCAACCAAGAACATGTCTACTTCAGGAAGGTGGGTCCCGCAGTTCCAAGTCTTCGCCGATGTTTGTTGTCCTGTCTTGGGGGACCTTTTGTGTTGCAGTGAATTTGGACCTGTTGTTGCGTGAACGATTGTAGTATTGATAGTAAAATCATGTTACCATTAGAAAATCTTCATGCATGCACCTACCTGTCACGACCGAACATTGAAAATTTTCTATTATGGTTTCTCCGAAAAAAAAAAATTCTTCAACCTGCTTCATCATTCCATTTATTTGTTTAAACTCTTGGTTTGGATCATCTGTTGTCTAGTTTCATTTTATTGAATTTTACTTTATATGAATATAGCATTTTTGTAAAAATCATTCAAGTTAGATATCAAGAATAAAGACAGTTAGATTTGCATTTTGCTACAGAATATTGTTATTTATTGTTAATAAAATATCAAATTAAAAAGAAAATAAGACCCAAACCATCGTTATTAATAAAATATACTTAAATGTTTATCCAAATTTTAGACAAATTTAGAGTATTCAAATTTGTGGGTCTCTTGCACCAGTTTTACTCGATTAAACTTCGTTTCTAGAAACAAATTGTTGTCACTCTTTGAAAGAAGAAAAAACAGAAACAGAAATGCAGAGTATTAATGGTGTCCCCACCAGGCAAAAAGCATTGCAAAAAATCTATTTCTGAAACCAAAAAAGGAAAGGTGTCACAGTCACGATGACTCATGCTTTCATAGGAACAATCTGGGTCCTCGCCTCGGATATTTTTCATGTTCTTCCAATCTCTTAGCTCTCTTTTCAGTTGATTTTTTCTCCAACCCCATGAGTTCACACTTGTTTGATTTTTTCTCCAACTTCATCAATTCACACTTGTACTGTATGCACCAGCTGGTGTCGACGTAATCATTATCCGATACAATTCTTGGCACCATTTGAAAACCATTATTTATATATATATATATATATAATAGTGAGTAAAAGATAGTGTCAAGACATAAAGATAATAAAATAGTAATAAATGGTAAAATCGAGACAATAGATACAAATAAAACAGATCCTTGAAGGATTTGACTTACGTCATCCTGTAAAATCCTCGGGCCTTTTCATTGACCTTAGGTGGTGATTTCATAATAATCCCCTTAGCCAGGTAAATCAATTCCCTCAATTGATGAAAGGAAGTATGAACCGAAATCTAAAAATGTATAGAACGAGAAATATCTCGTAAAATTAAGCAGGAAAGATGACCTCTACAAGTAAAGATTGCGACCCTTCACCTTTAACTACAATTCATATGAATCGAGACGTACCACCAAATCAAAAGAAATCCTGTGAAAAGTATATTAGACGCAATCTCTTAATAATAAAGGAGAAACGTGACACATGTCGCAAAAGTGATAAGGTTGCAAAAATATAGTAGATAACCGAAGTTAAATGACTAAAAGGGATCTAAAAGGTAAAATGAATATATTGACCAAGAAAAGTGATGTGGAGCTATTAGGACATGGGGCAAGAAGTCTATATAAAGCACGTCCAGTGTCCAACAAATGTAACTCAACTTTGGTCTGACGTAAGCAGAGGGAGTCCTTGGTGGATACCTTCTAAAAATAATAGGATCTATACTCTCATTTGACTATTTCCTAACCCATTTCACCTTCTTTATAGTTGTATTCTGTCTTAGACTTCCCTTTTAACTTGAGCGTCGGGAGATTTTTATCGGTGGAATACTGGTGATCCATGACCTCTTCTTCTTTATTTATCTCGAAAAGATACCTAATAAGTCAGTAAAAATACTCTTTAATAAACTCATTGTCTTCGAGGTTAAATCCCTTTGCAAGAGCATTACTCTTAATCGATTCTCAAAATCTTACATGATAAATCTACTCATTTGCGTAAAATCATTTTCTTATATATATATATCATTTTCTTTTATTTTAAGGAATTGTTTTATTACAAATATGTGTACTTCTAGAACTGTTAGTTGACATTCAAATTATTCTCATTGTTTTAAAAAAATATAAGTCAAATTCATCATGCTGTGGATTAATGTGCTGTTATGACTTTTATGTTTAGAAACATGTGGATTTAAGGAGAAAATTATAAGATTTCTTGTTCCAAACATCTTAGTACATTTAGTCAAAATAAGATAAAAAACCTTGAAAAAAGGTAGATGTTAGTTGAAGTGTTACTGTTTTTCTACTGAATTGAATATTTTTGACCGGTTAAAATGAACTGAATTTAGAAAAATAAATATTATTTGTATAAAAAAAAACTAAAAACAAATGTAAATTGAGGTGGTACTCCGATAAAGTCTCTCGTACCCTATATCAACAAAACTACGAGTTCAAGTTACAGATTCAAATTCAGTTTTAGTCTAAGTTTTTTATACGAACTTTTTTTAATGTATTGATACCTAAGCATAAATATAATTACATGATAATATTTGTTTTTTTCTCTCTCTAAATATAGGCAAATTAGTAAAATAACAAAATTAAAAAAAAAAAAAGAAAGTAAAAGTGCATTTTGAATTTCTCTAATCTAGTTCTTCCTCTCTCTTCAGTGGGAAACTCATTTCCACCAAGCAAGTAACACATTGGGCTCAGATGGCAGACTTAATCAGTTCCATGATGGGTTTTCAATTAATGGGCTTTTATATTAGAATTCCAAACCCAATGAACATGAAATTTCACCAATTAAAAACATGATAAGAATGAAAGCATGTAAAGATTTGACACATTAATTAAAGTTTGATTATATATGATTTATAATTTTTACATGCCTTGTTGTTATCCAAACTAGAGTAATCCATCTTTCTTTTTTGTCGGTTTGGATAATTATAATTGAATTGTTGAATATTAATTAGTATTATTATATCAAATTTTCATTCTAATATCCGGTTATAGTATAATTAGCAATCATGAGCCAATTTGGATTTCATATTTATGATGTATTTTATTAAATCTATTTTACAATTTGGAACTAGGAAAGTTAAAATTTTTTTAAAAAAAATAAATAAAAAATGCTTCAAACATTTCCCAAATTAACATTAAAAATAATACAAGTAAAAATTAAGTGAATGGAGAAATAAAATGCCAAAATCATACTAAGTCAATTAAATTTTATTCAACACATAACATGAAATATGAACCACAAATAAAACAAACATTAGCAAAAAAATGAAGTATTTCTCCTCCTCTCTCTCTTCTTTTTTTTTTTTTTTTTAATTTTAAATTTTAATGGTATATTTTACTAAGTATATTCCTCATATTCTATGGACAAAAAAAATGAAACAATAAATGGTGAAAATAGACAGACTATCTATTTTTAGCCACATGAGAAGGAAACCCATTAATTAATTTATCCACTATTATGTTTGTGTTTCTTTTTTCCCTCTTTATTTCATATCAAATAATGCAAAGACAACTTTTTGTTGAGAAGGATTGATAGTGACATAAACAAGTGTATTATTTCCATCAATTGGCTAGGAAACTTTATTGACCTTAAAATGGCATATTTTAACTATTTGCATAATTTTTTAAAAAAAAAATCAGTTGTAAGGTATATATATATATTTTTTAACGTAACGATTCGAATTTGGGACATTACCCTTATCATATAATCACATTAAATGGTGGTATTTTTTTTTTCTAACTTGAGTTATAATTTACACTTACTTTTGTTTTGAGTTATAAATATAATTTTAAAAATCCCTTAATCAGTGTTGGGATAATAAGCAAGATTCCAAGTATCAACCTCATGACAATTTTTCAGGAAAGTAACAATTAAAAACCTAAATTAACTTTCTTTTTCTAATCACATGATGCAACCACATGCCTTCTTAATAGGTTTTTATTATTTTATCCAACTTTTTATTTTATTATTATGTCTTCTCTTAGTAGGCATGAAATAAAATGAAATGATCTAGTAAACCTTAAAAATAAAATAAAAAAGAGAGATAGAGATGCACGTGATCCAATAAAGATTCCTTATAATTTGCAGCTAATCTTACAAATCTTCAAACATAGATTATTCATGTCCAGCAAGAAATATCTGATGAACATCAATATTCTTCATGCCATCACAATTACTTGAATTAATTACAATAATTAATAATATCCAGACAATCAAGCAAAAATGGTAAAAGCTGAATGAATTTCATTAGCAAGATCTTATTCCGTCAGTCATTTACAGAGGCCAGGCTTCTCCATGGAGGAGATGGAGAAGGCACACAGCCAGAGCAGAGAGAAAATATTACATGGAGATGATTTTCTTTTCTTCATCATACTTCTTCTATTCCTTACATATAACCCTTTCTTCTTTTTTTTTTTACATAAATCATAATAAAAATACACAAAATATATTTATTTTTTTTCAAAGAAAAAGGTAAGAAATAATATTAGACAACCATTTTCTAAACCCAATCATGCATCATCATTATCAGTCTAAATTTTCCCAAACATATAAACGTTCCATGAAAAGTAAAGTTGTTTCTCAAAGGAGAAGACAGGTCTCAGGGGGCTGTGGCTGCTGCTTGAGTTGTTGTTTGGCTTGTTGCTGGGACCAAAAAGCATGTGCAGTTAGAACCCTGTCCAAGAGCTCCTGAGGGACAGGCTCACCCCTCCTTTGTTGTGGGGATATTCTTGCCGTGTGAACTAGGGTTTTCCACTTATCCTGCCGCAAAACAAAACAACCAAAGATCAAACCACGTGACACCAACCCTTTTTTTAGCAAAAACACATAAGAAGAAGAAGATAAACAGCCAACCCACATTACTGCTTTCTCTTTCCGGCCAGATTGCAACAATGTATATATAATATAAGGCAAAAATGTAAGTTGAACCAAAAAAGGGGCAGGTTAATTATTCACAGAAAGAGAATAATGTGGAAATAAAGATGTACAAGAGAAGTCGTGTGAAGTAGAAATTCAAGAGATTCCTTGTGGGACAGTTGTTATGTTAGAGATAAAGCTAAAGATTATAATAAAAGCTATATAGATCATGTCTAATCATTTACCTGTTATACAAGCAACTATTTGCTTGCCTGAATATATTAAACTATCTGCTCTCTGTGGGTCCCTAGCCAACAAAGTAGACTTTGTTGAATTTGAAAATGAAGAGGATATTTAAAATACAACGGTCAGGGAAGAATCAAACAATTTCATCAAAGTTAGAAACACATTCTTTACAAAACAAATTGCAGTTGGGAATACAGTGAAACAGAAGATCTCATGAGCAGGAATGGGTAAAATTTTAAGGTGAAATATAAAAACTAGAAGTAAATTTATAAAAGGGAGATGGGAAACAATATAACTTACCTTCAAATCCACGTAAGTTCGATGCTTGGCATTATCAAAAGCTCGCAGTTTAACATCACGCCACCTAAAGATTAGGAAAAACATTAAAAACTGTCAAAGCACAGTGACACTTTCATGAGTAAAAGAAAATGGCATCCCAAAGCAGTGTCCGGATTATTATTTTAGTGGGGCACCATGCTATACCTTCCAGTTCCAAGTTTCTCAACTGCTTGAACTAGTGCTTCAACTTCAGTAACAGAGAAAGGTCGACGAATTCGGCGTTGCACAATTTCGGATCGCTTGGATTTTCGGTGCACTGGAACCACAGCCAGTGCCTCCACACTCATTGCTGGGACAGCAACCAGTGCTTTAGAGTCGTTTGTGCTTTTGTCCAGTGACATGTCAGTAGGAGAGGAAGCAGAATCATGATCACTTTCAATGGAGTTGCCTATGTTAGCCAAATGCAAGTCAGTCGCAACATCACAAGTGCCCTGGTGAACAACAGCTGGAGCAGGTGGATACCTAGTAACCAGACTTTTTAGTTATAAGCTTGACTCATAGGCCTAAATCACATTAAACACCCAGAATTCTCACTTCTAACGGCTACCAACGGACAAAAATTAGGCAAGAATGTTCATGGATAAAATCAAATCCCAGTCTCATAATCTCCAAATAGTAACTGGTATTAATTATTGTCATACAAGGCTATTATACTTACTTTGACATCAGCTCAGCATCTAATCATATTCCATAAAATTCACTGAGTTTATTACCCTAGACCCAAAAGGAAAAAAAAAAAAGGGAAAGAAGGAGCTTTATTAGAAAAAATAAATTTATTTTTCAAATCTTAGATGTATTGCACGAAATTTCACTGTAGATCTCAATGTATCTGAAAAACTATTACTTAATTACCTCAAATCAAGGAAATATAACATATTTTATATTGATGTAAATGACGGGTCATGGCAAATGAATGAAGCATATCAATTGAAGTTCTGAAAAAGAACACATTCCCATTACCTGGTTAGAGGCTGAGGACTGTTGCAAGGGAGCATACAGGAAGAATCTCCAGGGCACAAAGGTAAGGGATTCTGAGAAGTACTAGGTTCCAGGCTAAATCCCAAAGCATCCAACTGGTTATCATGAGAAATTCCAGTCTGGATTAGAGTTCTGTTGTCATCTCTAACCTTCTTTCCCTGAAGAAGTACACCAACACGCAATCCACCTCCAAGTATAGCATTCACTGCCTCCATAACTCTCCTCTAAAAAACAACCAAATATCATCAGAATACACGACAGAAACCAAAAGGCTGAGAGATGAGGTCGACCGATAACATTACATTGTAACAGATACTATCTGTCACAGTTACATATATAGAAATACATATACACCATATAAATCACAATTCTTCATAGAGAAAATGCACAATCAAAGTCCAAGATCTTAGTAGCCCTGAGAAGGAAGGAGTGTGCAAAATCAAACATAGAAAATATCTCTACGCATATTCTTCTTTAACCTCATCAACAAGTATGTATAATGCTAAAGTAGCTGCCAATTGCTATTGTCAAAATGATCAAAATCAGAGACCATTATACCTTCAACGACCCAACAGTTGCAGTCTCTGGTAGTTCAATAAAAAGCTCTGGCACCCTGAAAGACTTGATCCTAAGCTTCACTGAGTAAAAGCAAAGACATCGTCGTGTAAGAATCTCTTTGAATGTCAGACACCAATCAAGTCAAAGGAGTACAAATGAATCATTCCGTCAAAGGCTCTCATACCGTGAGAATCCCTAGATTGGAATGATGCGTGTGAACCTGCTACTGAAGACGATGTTCCAGGGGCTGCATAACAATGTAGGATTTGATTAAAGAAAGACTGCAAAGAGCAATAAACCCCAAAACCAAATATAATGAACATAAGAAATTAAAAGCAGGTAAACTTACCTCCATGCATCTTACGACACAAATCAGTAACATCTCCATTGATGCCCCTCTCAGGTGAAAGACAAATGCTCTTCCTACTAATTCCTTCATCATAATTTGATACTGAGCTAAAAAGTCTCCTTTTCTTAATAGGATAATTCCTTTCAGATCTTATGCTTCTGTAATAGCTATTCCTATTACGGTGAACAGCCTTCAATTCACCATCTGAAAGCATCATAACATCCCTTTATGAGATAGAAATCATTGAATAAAATAACCAAGTTAATAATACTTCGTAACAATCTCGTAACAGTCAGAGATAAAATAAAGCAGCCACTTACCAGTATTAGAAAGTGTCACGTCCTTCAATTTTGGAGCTACTTTCCAATATTTAGAAGCCCATATTTTCCTAATTCTTCTGTCTCCAATACGTGGAGCTGACCTAAAGAATTTTTTTGTGGTGCTAGGGTGAGTACACCCAGAGGAATTTTCGTCATCATCTCTACTAACTACATTTACATAATCCCGACTTGCGGGAAAAGAACTATGGGGACTGTTGTCCCCGCACAAAGGCACCTTTGCACTACCATCTGAGCTAACTAAAGCGGGAGGTTTCCCATCCCAGACAACTGGATCATCTGAACTGCATCCATCAGCCATATTACCAAATTGCACACTCCCAGTCTTATTTGACTCATCTTTTATAGATCTTTTAGTTTCAACCTCTATTTTACAATCACCATACTCCCTGTACCCAGAAGGGCCTACCTCTACATTGCTAGCTAAGGTTCCCGTTTCATTTTTGGTTTTACCAATCACCTGCTTCTGATCACCAAACCCCTCAGAGCAATCAGAACTTGTTACTGCAGAGGCAAATCCTAAATGGGCATCATCGTGATGATGTGGCGATTCCTTAAGACTATATTTCTGGTCATGAGCCTGTGAAACAAGCTCAGAGACAATAAATCCCCTATCACAGCTTCCTTGATCACATGTCTCTACTTTCAATTGTTTATTTTCATCCTGCAATTCTTTTATCTCAGTCTCTCTCACGACTGGACCCTGATCTTCATCAGTTGCAGTATTACTGGAACTAAGAGGACTTTCTTTCTCAAGCAATAACTTTCCAGCTACGGTGGCCAATAAGTCAAATGCACACATTTGATTGTCTTCGGCCCTCTTCTTGAACGGAGCCCTCCTCTAAAAGTACCAAGAAAAAAGTGATTATTAGTAGATCCAAAATTCCAGAGAAACAGAATGAAAGTAAATATATGAATTGGCTACACAAGTATAGTTAAATACATTACCCTAGCTGATCTAGCAGCTCGAGGCGTATAGGGCACTTGATAGCCATTAAATCCGTACTCTAACCTCTTCTGCAACACCATATCTCAGAGATCACACCATAAACGACACATCAAATAGCATTCTCAATCCATTTTACTATAACCGTGCAACAAATAAGTCTCTTAAGCTTGCAACTCAAAAGTAATACCCTGAAAATGATGAACATAAGAAATGAATGTAATTCCTTACATTGAATGTACAAGTATTGACACATTTACAAATAAAAAACTCACCTAAATAAAATACAATAAAGTAAACAGTAATATCCAAATCAACCATAGTAAGAACAATTTCCTTTCTAGCAAAATTTCAAACCGTGAAAATGAAACCGTATACAACAATCACACAAAAACAAACATTTAACAATCCTAACTGATCAACAAGTGTCACAATAAAATTATACCCTTGCTTTTGTAAAGAAACTGTTACAATGGAAACGTGGACTTCATATTATAATTAAAACTCACAATTCCAATACCAGTTCCATAGCCCAACTCTACTCAAATCGAAAACTACCTATGCAAATTCCCCATACACAAATCTGGTTAACAGTCTTCAAATTGCTAGAAACCCAAAACAAATAACCTAAATAGAGTTGAAAATTTTTAATTCTACAATGGCCAAATCCAAATAAAACCCAATCAGTAACTTCCATCAGATCCACATGATCTGGCGTTATGAACCAAGCAATACAACAACCCAAATCAACAATCAACCAGATAACCACGAAAACACAAAATTTTCAAGGAAACTCACAAATGGGTATCACAAAATGGCAAAACTTTCCCGACATCAGACACCTAATCAGGTGCATGAACACGATCAAAGAAGCAAAAATTTAACAAGAAACAACCACACAAAAAAAAAAAAAAAAAAAATTAAAAAAACGATGATAACAATAAATGAAAAATTAAATCCAGAAATCTCCAGCTCTGCAGTTTCTGCTTATCACAGAATTAATTACCGAAATTTTCATTTCCCAGACACAATTTTTATTTTTATAAAAATAAAAATAAAAATAAAAAGAGAAACTAAAACCACAACAAAACCCTGACATAGAGGATCCAAGCCATAGAATCCAAAAAATCATTCCAGGCATATGATCTAAAACCCTCAACGAAGATCGATCTCGAAAAAATGAATAGTGAAAAATTATTTTAAATTTATTAAATTTGATGATTTATGAAGAAATGTTAAAAATTTCAAATTTCATTTTTTGTCAAATTGTTGAATTATCCCTAAATCTCAGATCGAACCAAAAAAACCCGAATTGGGAACAAAAAAACCCACATAAACGATAAAGTCACAAACTTTGATCAATTTTTTAAAAGTGAAAGCAAAATCAAAGGCGAAAATGATAAACCCATTCCGTTTTGAAAATAGTTAAAGGAAAAAAATATAGTCCTGTGGTTGAATTTCCGTTCAAAGTCAAATTTTCCTGTCGTTTCTCGCCAACCAAACACATTTACCAAACAAAAAAACTCCATTTTTAAAAGAAAAAAAGCTAAAACTAGTAATTCAAGAAAAAGGAGAACCCACAGAATAACAATCCCATTTGTCTCACCTCTTGACAACGATGATTTGTCGTCCAAACTGCGAACCTTTATCTCACGAAAAACAGCGAAATTGGAAGAGAAATTGAAAAAGATCAAATAATTCTGGCAGCTTTATTTTCCTTTCCTCTGAAAATCACACAAATACACTTCCCAACTCAAAATTCCCTATTCCATATTTTCGCGAGAAACAAACAAACCTTAAACTGCACCCATTAATTTTTATTTTTTTACTTTCTTTTTCTATATAATAAAAATAAAAATTCTCTGTTTCTCTCTCAATTTTCTGATCGCCCAAAACCCTCTGAAAACCACCCAAAACTTTGCTTAAACCCCCAACTCTTATACCATTGACTCCTCGCCACCTTACCTATCGGTAATCTCTCGAAGTCTACCGGCTCTGGCCGGTCACCCTTTAAACCACCTAAAGACCGGTTCTTCCTAAGCTTGGTGACCCACCAATGTTTTACTCCTCCTCTGATGCTGCCACGCGGCGCCCTTCTGGATCCTGTGGCTATTTGTGATTACTGAGCTCGAGAAAAACGTTGGGTCACGAAGACAAGCGCATTTTTTATTTATTTTTTGCCCTTTTTTTTTTTTTTTACGGATGAATTTTGGCAGAATCTAGGGATGTCCGTTTAAAAGTAATTTGTGTAAATTTTTCTTATTCTTTTTTTTTTTGGGAAAAATTGTAAACTTATTTTTTATAATTTTTTTTAGTGAGGTATAATTACAAATTTAATAACGGTTAGGACCTAATGAGATCAATTATTAAACTCGCGGTCCGAATATTTACTATCATAATAAGAGGAAAAAACTACCTACTGATAAATGTATATGGTGGGAATTAAACATTCATCACTAAAATGGAAGGAAAATGTGCTTATAAAATTTCTTTTGCCTTTAAATTTTTTTACACATATGATTAGCATTGGCAAGCTACGATTAAATTATATTATAAAAGATATTAAAACTATGAATTAGTATTTAAAATTTTTAAGCTCTAAGAAAATAAAAATAGATGAGATTGTGAATTCTAATTATAAAATTTATAAGCTTATGAAATTTATTTATAATAATATTTAAAATTTTGTATTTTATAAAATAAAATATATTTCTACGGTATATTGAAAATAAAAATAAAATGAAAATCTTAATAAAATAATTTAAAAATATTTTTTTTTAAGGGAATACAATTACAAGATTAATAATCGCCGGGACCAGTCGAGATCAGTCCCATAATAAGGGGAAAAAACTATTTGAACCCTCACCACTAAGGTAATGAGAGGTGCACTAACCACTTAAATTATGAGTGGATGTATATAATTTAAAAATAATTAAATTATAAAAATAATAACTTTTCTACTATTATCTATAAAACTGTATATATTATAGATTATATAAAAAAAATATTTCAAATGATATCTTACTTCTTTAAAAACTATTTATAAATAATAAATAATTTTTTTTCTATAATTATTTGAATTATCCTTACAAAAAACAAGATGACAATAAAATTATGTTATATCAACCCTTATTTAGCACACATTTTCAAACTTTTATTACACATGAAACTTTGAGAAATTAATAGATAGATCTCAACAATCCAAAATTTTGCTTCCAAGTAAAATAAATTAAACCAAAATCTTGACAATAAACCAAAGTCAAACATTGTAATATATTATATACATGGCACTAAATGTGATATCCATTATAAGTGACTAAGTGTACACGTATTTTGGTCAAAATATTGTAGTTAAATATTGTAGTTTTTACTTAGACCGCCTAATATGACCAAAATTAAAGAATAAAATTCCAATTCTAAACCAAATGTATTAGTATTTTAACGGACCGTATATTTACTGCACGTGTAAAAATTTGACGACTACGACAGGAAAGTTACCGTACGTAACTGAACAACTCGAACCGGGGCAGTTGAAAAGTCACGTGGTAATCAGATCTAAGACCAATATTTTACTCCTCTCGTCAGATCTAATAAGCAGGGACTAAACCGTCTTATAAATTTGACTGAGGACAGATACGTCATTCAGTTGATTTATTTTTTATTTTTATTTTATTTATTTTTAATCCCGATAAGCATGTCACGCACTTTTTCCAGTCGTTGGCTTAAATTTGTGGCCATATGTTTTTTATAAAATACAAAAACGGTGCCACGTAGGACTAGTGAGAGACAGGTCGTCCTACGTGGCGAAAGGGGAGGTCTCCATTGGTGGCTTTTTGATGAGTATTATCGAGACAGTGCAACTATATAATATTTTTTGAATTTTTTTGAAATTGAAATCGAATGGGAGGGCTAGCTTTCGCTGTCAAGAAACAGTGACGGATTGAGGGAGAATCTCCGTTAAAGATAACGACTAGATGGGGTTGACGGCGTTAGGTTCGTGGATAAGACTTAAGAGGGTGGTGGTGTCGTGTGGAGTGTGGCCTGGGGATGTTTGTGGCGGGACCCATATTATTAAATTATTTAATTAATAATTATTTTTATTTTTTAAATGCGTGTTTGACACGTGGCGAAAATCCGAAATGGGCGGGTAAGGATTTTGTGTGTGTGGGTTCTTACAAGGGAACCGTGGGGACTAAGCGGTGGGTCTGCACCACATAGCTCCTATTCTTTTGCCGAATCCATGGTGACTGAGTGAGTGGTGCTTACTTGCACTGAAAGGAGTTTTGTTTAAATTTTATCTTCATAGTTAATGATTCATTTTTTTTCTCTATTTTTTTTTATTTTTAAATATTCAATTTTTGTGAATGGTTAAATAAAAATCAAACATGGTGGTTTATTAATTTTATTGTAAAAAATGTGACACATCATAGTTAATAACTATTCTTGTAATTATACAAATTTTATATAGCTGTGTAACCTAATTTATCCACTAGATTTAACTACATTTAATGGTTGTGATAAATAAATTTACTAATTTTATTGTAAAAAATGTCAAAACATTCCAATTTGAATCCCAATATTGTAGTAGCCAAAATGTTAGGCTCAAAATATAAGCGAGGATTCAGCCCAGAGGCCCAAAGTATATCTCAAAGACCAGGCCCAGAGCTAAAAGTGGAAAGACATCCATGTAGTGAGACATACACTCGACATGAGACGTCCATGTAGTACGACATGCGCTCGATATGAGACGTCCATGTAGTAAGACATACACTCGACATGAGACGTCTATGTAGTACGACATGCGCTCGACATGAGACGTCCATGTAGTACGACATACGCTCGATATGAGACATGCTAATAGTACGACATACGCTCGACGTGATATATCCGTGTAGTACGACATGCACTCCATGCCCCACACATCCAAGTATCATGGGAAATAACTCAGCGTTCGCATTTGGAAGTGCATCTACGTCACGCGACATACTCATCCCAGATCGACGTCCAATCAGCATGTCGTACGACACAAAATCTCTTTTGTTCCAAGGGAGACCAAATCATGATCTACTTTAAAGCAGGTCCTACAAAACCATAATGACACTCTGTAACGGCCAGATCAAAAGAAGCATCCATATACTTTCTTGGTGGAGGACAGCAAGGAGGGGTAATAATGAAAACCCTCAATAGGCAGAAGCATCATTCTCCTATAAAAGGAAGGATAATCTTTCAAAGTAGGAGACCGAGAAACTGAGATCCGAGAGCTACCAATACTAAAACCACACCCTCCGGCCATTATTCATCTTATCCGATCACCCTTCGACCTTACATCTCCCCCGATCAAGGAGACTTTGATTACCAAGATAACAGGAAGTATTATTCACTCATCTCCATTTACGAGCATTACACATTTATTAGCACTCGCTAACTTGACCGTCGGAGTGACTTTAGCCGGCACCACCCCGGTGTCCCAGACGTCCTGCGGGTCACGTGCATTCTATCTTTGCAGGTTGTAGTGCCCTGTGTCCCCGAGCGATTTTTGAGGACTACAATTTGGCGCCCACCGTGGGGCACGACAATCTCTAAGCGAGCAAAGGTAGAACGTGGCAACACCGACTATGTCGTCAGACGATTTTCATCACGATGCGATGGAGGTTAAGGTATAACTCCTCATATTCTAGATACAAGAGAATACTCAAAGGCTCCAAGCGCTCGAACAAGAGAACCAACGAGTGTTGGTAGAGAGCCAAGAATTGCAAAATATAATCAATTCCCTCACCGTCGTACGACCGTTTGGAGACGCTTCAACGTCCCAACCCTTGCCATTCGATCAAGCCGCCCATACTACTTACTACGCGCCAGTCCGCCCAGACGAACAAGGTACCACGGCAAGAGACCTCGATCCAATCCACATAGGCTCGGAGCCTAACATTCGAGCCACGGACGGACCACACATCGTCGCACGACATACGGTGGACAACACATTGAACGGGACAGGAAGGCATCGATCAGATGACATGGCAAGAGCTACACAACGGGTGCCACCTATCTCCACCCCTAATGGCAACGTTGGTTTAACCCAACCAACCATCCCGCTACAAGGAACGCCATCTGGCCCTTCGCATTCGGCGCCATCGAACCCGAACCTAGTAAGTATCGAACCAACGTTGGCTAACCGTGACTTGGCACGAAGGTTCGCATAGATAGAAGCACTCATCCAACGCATTCCGGGAATGCCCACTCCTATAAAGAAAAGCACGGCCAATAGCTTTGCCGACTCTCCCTTCGTCGACGCAATAACATTGGTGGAGATGCCAAGAAAGTTCAACTTCCCCGGTATGAAGCAGTACGACAGAACGACAGACCCCGACGACCACATTGCACAGTATCGGCAACGAATGTTCACTGCTGCCATCCCACGAGATCTAAGGGAAGCATACATGTGCAAAGGTTTCGGCTCGAGCCTCGTAGGACCTGCTCTACAATGGTACACCAACCTTCCCAATATTTCCATCAACTCTTTTGCTCAACTCACAGACACCTTCGTAGAACAGTTCGCTAGTAGCCGAAAGTTAGAAAAATAATTCGACGACCTCTACACAATCAACCAAATGAGGGGTGAACGTCTACGTGACTTTGTTGGCCGGTTCAACAATGAAAAGGTTTCCATCCCTCATTGCAACCAGGCGACAGCCATATCAGCCTTCCGCAAAGGTCTACTCTATGATTCTGACTTATACAAGAAGCTCACCAAGTACCCTTGTAAAACCATGGAAGACGTCCTAGCCAAGGCTTGGGCACAGATAAAGTGGGAAGAAGATGAAGTGAACTATAAGCCTAATAGAGCAAACAGCAAGGAAGACAAGTCGGGTAGGAGGGTCGAACAACGAATTAACAACAGATGTATCGAGCCATACCCAACGATACCCCGAAGGGACGACCATGTAAGATGCGAGCGCCAGCGCGACGACAGACCACCAAAACCGTTCGTCCGGCCAAAGAACATAATGCCAAAATATAATTTGAACATCAGGCCAGCAGAGGTAGTCGCCGTCCTCAAAGGGATGGGTAGATCAGTTCAGTGGCCAGACAAGATGATGAGCCCACCGGATCAGAGAGACAACTCTAAGTGGTGCGAATTTCATGGCGATCACGGCCATTGAACAGAGCATTGCGTCGCGCTACGACTAGAAGTGGCAGAACTACTCAAGAAGGGCCACCTTAAGGAATTCCTAACTGACAAAGGTAGGCAGACTTTCTTGAATAAAGATAAGTCGCGTGACATTGTTTCAATTCCACCACCAGAACCTCCCAAATACGAGAGAACTGTGAACGTCATCTCTGGCGGATCCGAAGTAAATGGAGTCACCTACTCAGAAGCGAAGCGCTACTCACGGCAAGCCGGTGGTACGAAAGTTCGACAAACCTATACGGCGGACCCGACTTACAATTATCCAATCAGTTTTAGCAGCGATGAGCATACGGACTTACTCAACCCCCACCACGACGCGCTAGTCATCTCATTAACAGTAGCCAATTGTTTGATCAAGCGAATCCTAGTGGACAATGGAAGCTCAACAAACGTACTCTTCCTCGGCACGCTAAGAGAAATGCATATTAACGAATGTAACATCGTACGTCGCTCGACAATCCTGGCAGGATTTAGTGGAGAACATAAGAACACCATAGGGAAAATCGTCCTTCCCGTCTACGCAAAAGGTATCAACTTGAACACACGCTTTCTCATCCCGGACTATCCGTCGTCCTACAACATAATCATGGGTCGCCCATGGATTCATGAGATGAGAGCTGGCCCCTCGACTATCATCAGGTCATCCGTTTTCCTACCAGGTGGGGAGTCCACGAGATCCGAGGGCAACAAAAGACCTCGCATGACTGCTACCGGAACACTCTAAAAAGCAGGCCGTCCGACCTATAGCAATTACAGAACGCGAGCAGCACCACCAATAAAGATGGACCGGATATGGAGGAGCTCGACGAAATGTCCATACATCCAAGTTTCCCAGACTACAAAGTTAGTATCGGATCCCGCCTTCCACAAAATATTAGAGCAAAGCTAGTTAGCTTCTTGACGGCCCGGCATGACAGTTTCGTATAGTCGCACACAGACATGACCGGCATTAAACCAGAAGTCCTAGTGCATAGGTTGCAAGTCGACCCAGATTACCCGCCCGTGAAGCAAAAACGAAGGAAGTTCTCGCCTGAGCACAACAAAGTTATCAACGAAGAAATCCAAAAGCTAATCGACATTGGCTCGGTAAGAGAAGTAAATTACCCAGACTGGCTCGCAAACGTAGTACTAGTGAAGAAAAAGAGTGGGAAGTGACGAGTTTGCATCGACTTCACAGACCTCAACAAGGCTTGTCCGAAGGATTCCTTCCCTCTCCCACACATCGATATGAGGATGGATGCTACAGTAGGCCACGAACTATTGAGCTTCATGGATGCATTCTCCAATTACAACCAAATCCTCAAGCATTCGGATGACCAGGAAAAAACTTCTTTCATCACAGAGCGCGGCATTTTTTGCTACAAAGTGATGCCCTTTGGCCTCAAAAACACCGGGGCAACCTACCAAAGATTAGTCAATAAAATGTTTGCAAGCATGCTCGGACGGACCATGGAGGTCTACATCGACGACATGCTGGTGAAATTATTAATAGCGGATCAACACCTCGACCACCTCCGGCAGTCGTTCGATATCATCGACAAGTATGGAATGAAGCTTAATCTAACCAAATGTTCTTTTGGAGTTTTATCAGGAAAGTTCCTTGGCTATTTAGTAACCAAGAGGGGCGTCGAGGCCAACCCGGATCAACTCCGATCCGTCATGGATTTGAGGTCCCTCAAAAGCATCAAAGACGTACAAAAGCTGACCGGGCGACTCGCGGCCCTCAATCGATTCATCTCAAAGTCATCCGAAAAATGTAAGCCTTTCTTCGACGCTCTAAGGAAGAGTAAATCATTTGATTGGAACCAAACAAGCGAGGATGCATTCCAAAACATAAAGCGGTACCTAGCAGACCCTCCTCTCCTATCCAAACCTAAGGAAGGAGAGACACTTCTACTCTACCTCGCTGTGTCCGAGACGGCCGTTAGCGCAGTACTAATGAGGGAAGAAGATGGCAAACAACTCCCCGTATAGTACATCAGCAAGACCCTACTCGACGCAGAAATAAGGTACACTCAACTTGAGAAATTGGCCCTTGCACTAGTTACAGCCGCAAGGAAATTGAGGCCGTATTTCCAATGCCACAGCATTAGTGTACTCACTGCCTTCCCCTTGAAGAACATCCTACATAAGCCCGAACTGTCCGGCCGACTAGTGAAGTGGGCCGTAGAGCTAAGCGAGTACGACGTCAACTACCAACCTCGTACGGCGATCAAATCACAAGTGTTTGGCGGACTTTATAGCAGACTTCACTCCCGGGATTCTACAACGAGCGGAGGAAGAACTTTGCATCATGTCGTGTGACACACCAAAAGACGAATGGACGTTGGCAGTCGACGGATCAAGCAACGCTAGGGGCAGTGGACTGGGGGTAGTACTCACCTCAGCCGAGCTCACCTTGGCAAAAGACTTACGCGTCGAACGGATAAAGGTACGCAGTGACTCCCAATTAATTGTAAGACAACTGCAAGGATCTTACCAAGCGCGAGACTTGAAAATGTCGGCTTACTTAACCCTGGTAAAAGAACTTCAAGCTTCGTTCGAGTCATTCGACATCGAACAAGTACCAAGATCAGAAAACACGCATGCTAACGCGCTCGCCAACCTTGGTTCCGCACTAGATACCACAGTTGAACGGACCACCCCCATGGTTTTTTTCCCAATGGCCAACTATATGAAAGCTAGCAAGACTCGAAGTCGAACCAATTTCGGACGAGCCAACTTGGATCACCCCGATCTACGACTACCTGATGAACGACACCCTCCCGTCTGACAAGGTAGAAGCGCGAAGAATCAAGATCAAGGTTGCCAGATTTTCCATAATAGAAGGTCAACTTTACAAGCGGTCCTACTCCGGGCCCTACCTCAAATGCATCGACCCAATCGAAGCTCAGCAGGTACTCAAAGACTTGCACGAGGGGCAATGTGGTAACCACTCGGCGGGGAGAAGCCTAGCCAACAGAGCAATCATGGCTGGATACTACTGGCCCACAATGCGATCCGAGTCGCACGACCTCGTCAAGATATGTGACCCATGTCAGCGCTTCGCCCACATCTCGCATCAACACCCAGAGCAACTTCACCCCATCTCAGCACCATGGCCCTTCATGAAGTGGGGAATGGACATAGTAGGGAAAATGCCAGTCGCTACCGGAGGTAAGGTCTACATGCTAGCCGTGATAGATTACTTCACAAAATGGGTCGAAGCCGAGTCATATGTGTAACACCCCCTGACCCGACCCGGCTGGATCGACCCAGGGAGCGTAACTCGGGTTTTCAAAACTTTCTAAATTCATTTTATAATTTCTAAAATCACTGTGAGCCCATCAAATCAATTTTTCAAACCATTGGAAAACCATCTAGTTTATAATTTTTTTAAAACCATTTCCGAGTGAGCCCATCGCAATAAACTTTTTACAAAAATTCAGCAGAGTTCCGTTTGTTTTTCGGATTTCCCAAAACCTATTTTTCCACAACTCAAATCAAATACAAATTCAATAACACTTCAAATATCATTTTCAATCAATTGCGCACTCTGCCGTTTAGTGCGACTTTCCAACAACAGTTTATAAAATAAAACGATTCAGAAGTCAATATTTACAAACATTCTAAAAATGAAAAACAGAAATCATAAACCAATTTAATTACAAAACAGAATTTTTCAAAACGTTTACAAATCTCTGTATATACATGCATATCAATCACAATACACGTCAACATAAATATCTACCCCTGCAATGCGACTCTACTCCTCTGTCTGCAGGAACCTCCACTTCAGTCTTTTGCCTCTTCAGTATCCCCGGTACCTACGCGTTAGCAACAAAACTAACGCGCTAAGCATATAGCTTAGTGGGTGTACACTAAACTCAAATGTGAAAAGCATAAATAACTTTTAATAAGAACAAATCACAATATATATATATATATATATATATATATATATATATATTTCAATTCTAATCATTTACAAATCAATTTAACTTCAAAATCAAACCATAAAGCAGTTATAATCACTTTAACTTCAAGAATAAGATCAACATATAAAATCGATTAATAAAGTCACTCACTTCACTTCAATTCTGGCCCGCTGGAATACTCAACATAATTAGGACTGGAATATGGGTCGTTCGACCACAGTAACTGTCTGTCGAACATAGCTCCCACCCTAGGACGAATCTTAAGAGTGGTACGTATCTCCCTACTCTAGGACCGAGTGGTCGGAACCTAGAGAGGTACATAACTCCCTATCCCAGGAACGAATCCTTAGGAAGGTACGTATCTCCCTACCCCAGGACGAATCCGTGAGGAGGTACGTGTCTCCCTGCCCCTGGACGAATCTATGAGGAGGTACATATAGTCATCAATGACATATCAATATCGGTGCAGTACTGCTCACTGAACCCAGCTGGTATACCAACCTCCTATATCCATTTATATGTCTAAGTATCCTAGGGCCGTCTCGATAAACTAGTTTTTAAATATTCACTATATTTACAAATCAACGGAAATATTCGATTTCAATAACATAGATTTTTCATGAGAAAATCAACAATATTTATGCAAGAGTCGAAAACAAAGTAATTTCAGCGGAATTGTAATAATCAAGATACGATCAACAATAAAATCATTTCAATAAAATAATATAAACACATAAACATTGAAAAATCTTCAAATTAATTGCAGATTCAATTAAAAATACTTAATACTTTTTGTAAAGGTTTCGAAAACGAAGGTACACCAACCTGGATACCGTTTTCCTTCCGACAAATCGCGTTTCTAGGTTTCTTTTCCTTTCCCTTTCTCTTTCTCTTTCACTCTCCTCTTTCACTTTCCTTCCTCTTCTCTTCTTCTTCTTCTTCTTCTTCTTTCTCTTCTTTCTTTCTTCTTCTTTCTCTTCTTTCTTTCTTCTTCTTCTTTTTCCTCGGTCTCTCACTCTCTCTTTTCTCTTATCTGTTTTTGGTGGCTTCTGCGAGAAGCCAAATTTTTTTTTTTATATTTTTCGGTCATCACGACCGTCGTCGCGACCTGTGGTCGCGCCACCAGGTCGCGGTACTCACTGGAGCGTTTCCACCGCCTTCATCGCGAGCACACCTCGCGGTACCATGGTCGCGCTGGTGGTCGCGTTGCTCACTGCCAGAATTTGAAATTTTCATCGCGAGCAGTTCATCGCGATCTGTGGTCGCGATGCTCACTACCAAAAATCACATTTTTCACCGCGAACAGGTCATTGCGATATGTAGTCTGGTTTTCCTTTTTTTATACATCATTTCTGGACCGTTCCATCTGGTCCACCTGGAAATCATAAAAATTAACATACTTTTAATTACATTTACATACCTTCCAATTACAAAATTTATATTCACATATTCAAAATTAATTATTCGAAATTCGGGATGTTACAATATGTGAGAATCAAAGACTCCGAAGTAAAAAACTTCATTTGGAAAAATGTCATATGCCGCTACAGAGTTCCAAAAGAGATAGTCACTGACAATGGCTCACAATTCATATCATACGACTTCCAAGACTTTTGCGACAAGTGGAATATCAAACTAAGCTATTCGAGCCCAAGATATCCTCAAGCTAACGGACAAGCAAAATCCACCAACAAAACAATCATGTCCACCCTCAAGAAGCGACTGGACCAATACAAAGGAAAATGGGCCGACGAGCTACAAAGTGTGCTGTGGTCTTACCGTATGACGGTCAGAACATCAACAGGGGAGACACCATTCTCCCTAACTTACGGCTCGGAGGCCGTAATAGCAACGGAGGCTGATTACCCTTCTTACAGAATACGACATGCAACCGAAGAAACAAACAACAGAGAGTTGCTAAACGAACTCGACAAGGCCGCAATCAGATTGGCCGTATACTAACAAATAGTAGCCCGCCACTATAACAGAAACATTCGGCTCAAAGCATTCAATATTGGAGATTGGGTCCTTCGTCGCGTCTTCCAAAATACAAAAGAAAAAAGAGTAGGTAAACTCGGCCCTACATGGGAAGGACCATACCAAATCACTAAAATAGTTGGACATGGAGCCTACAAACTACGATGTACAGATGGCATGGAGATCGGCAACAGCTGGAACGCATGCCATCTAAAACAGTATCATTTTTAAAAGTCTGAATTTTATATTTTTCAATTCTATCACCCTACGACATAGAACTCACTTAAGCATCGGAGGGCCGTTGGTAAACCCAACGGCCAACCCTAACTTTTTTATGCAGGTCAGTATCGCTGGACAAACACGCGCTGAAAGAGTCTTTTTTCATGCCACACAACCTGCTTTCGAGATATTAAATTGCACGACACAATTAATAAAAGTTGAAGCATGAAACTATTTAGTTACACACTCCAACTGGGGCAATTCAATATCATAAAAAGTAAGGTCAATGACGTGACCTGCATTCAAGGTCAATGACCATGACCTGCATTCAAGGTCACCATCTCCAGTAGTAGCACGACCCGCATTCAAGGTCAAGGACCACGACCTGCATTCAAAGTCACCATCTCCAGTGGTCGCACGACCCGCATTCAAGGTCAAGGGCCACGACCTGCACTCAAGGTCGCAAACACAAATGATGGTCACATGACCCGCATTCAAGGTCATGTACCACGACCTGCACTCAAGGTCGCAAACACAATCGACGGTCGCACAACCTTCATTCAAAGTCATGGATCATGACCTGTACTCAAGGTCGTTAACAATCGACATGCACTCCCCTACATAAAAAAAAATGGTCGCACGACTTACATGCAATTCCATAAGGAACGACCTGCATTCAAGGTAAAACTCAATCTAAAACACCTTTATTCTGCAAATATTTGTCGTACGATAATAAGGAAAATTGAAATGCATCATATATTAAGAAAAGGAATATCGTTCGACAAAATATATAAAAAAAGCCTCCATAGGCACAAAAACTAAAAATTCACAAGTTACAAAATTACAACCCCTTATGGGGCAAGATCATCAAGCTCTCCAGTAGGCTGAGCAGCCAGAGCCACGACAGTCGAGCCTTCTAGAGGAGGAAGGATAGACTCTTCACCGCCAGCCTTATCCTCCACATCTTTCGCTTCGGCGTGCTCATTAGCTTCCTCTTCGTCATCAGAACGCGACAGCTCCTCATGGTCGGCGATCCACCTGTCGACCTTCCACTCGGTCGCACGATCGTCCCTGTACTCCCTCATCAAGTCTGCACGGGTCTTAATAACTGTATTAAGGACATTGTCCTCTGCTTTGTCGTACAGAGAGTCGTAGTCCAGCTCCTTAGCCTTCAGCTTAGCTTCAAGTAAGTCGACGCTCGACTTCAGCTTGTTCAGTTCAAGAGTCGCCTCAACCGCACGACTAGATGCTTCGAGAGCTGTCTTCTTGGCCTCCAGGTTTGAAGCTTTTAACTTATCATTGTCAAGCCTGAGACTCTAATTGCTCAACTTCAGCTCCTTCACCTTCTTGAGGGCCAGACCAAGCTCTTCCTTCAAGTGGACATGAGACTGAAGAGCCTGCAAAGGTCAAAATCAAACACTTAGAAAAAATTCAGAGTAAACAAAAACAGAAGTTAATAGTCGCACGACTTTACCTGAAAAAGATGGCCAAGGCCCCAGTCAGCTGCTTGAGAGAGGCCCATCTCCTTCAAGCGACTATTATTTTCAGGCAAAAGCAGTCACTTGACCTGAGGCAAGATTGACCCGACATCGGAGTACGCTGAAGCATCCTGAGGGAAGACGAGGTCAACCGACGCGTCACCACTAGCCACTACATCCTCCCTCCTGCGTTTCTTCCCAATAGAACTAATATCGAGGACAACCTTGCCTCGGCTAGATGTGAGAGGTGGTGGAAGAGTAGACTCAACTTGGTCGCTCGACTGAGCCTTTTTCTTCCCCTTTCTTTTCTTCCTTAGCCTCATCATAGCATCATCAGCACCATGAGCAGCAATTTCTCCAGCCATGATGTCAACTGCAAAGCGTCGCTCGACGTATGAGATTGGAGTCAGAAACCTTGTGCCGTACAGTCGCTCGACACAATGTCTAACCCTGATAAACTCCACTAAGTTTTTGAATGCAGAGTAGGGAGTACCTGGCTCGTTAATAACTGAGAATTTCCAAAGATGACTAGGCCGCAGGTTTTCTTCAGTCAGAATATTCTTCCAACTCCTCTCCTTGACGTCGTACTACAGTATCTTCGCTGTACGAGTCACACACGTCAAACCAACAACAGCTTGAGGGCCTCCTGTGTTCACTGCAATACAAGAAAACAAAACTTAGTAAAGTACAATAAAAATACACATAACGTCGAATGACACAACGAAATTAATGACCCACCAGCCTTGGACCAGGTCATACGAACAACCGTATCCCCTACAGGCCACTCGACGAGTAGACCCCTGGCGAAGAAATACCTATCCTTCCACGACCTGTCATTTGTCATCAGCTCCGTGATAAGGTGTGTTCTGTTGGGTTGAAAATTCAAATTGTAGCGACCCTTCTCTGTGTCGTGCTCCCTTATTGAGTATGTGTAGAATATGTCAGGCAACTCGAAAACTATGCCTTCCTTTGTACACAACAACTCTAGCCCCAGTAAGATCCTTCAACTGTTGGGCATCAGTTGCCCTAGGGCAAGCTCGAAATGATCAAGTACCCTCCTCAGTAGTCCGACTACTGGTAACCTGAAACCAACCCGCTGAAACGGGAGCTCATAGAAGCAGGTACATCTTGGGATATCTCAGTCTGGCCTCTCCTCCTTGTACGGCGCCCTCAGTACGACACCATCGTGTATGCCATAACTAAATCTTATGCGCATGATGTCGTCCTCCTTCAGCACACTGGCTGGATTACTCAAAAGCAAGCCCATCGGCCTACTAGGTCCCATGGGACAAGGGCCAGCCGCGTCGCCTGGTAGCTCAACGAGGGGAACCCCAATAGGTATGTCTTCCAACACGCGCGATGTACCCTTATGACTAGTGACAGTCACAAGGTCGTACGACGAAGACGCCACTGTCACGCCAGCAATTGATGCCTCCGATTCTCCTCATGAGTCGTACGACAGATCTATAGTATCGTCGTATCCTCACCTAGAGGTACTGGGAAGACTCTCATCACCTTGACTCGACATCGAAACCTACAAGTCGAACGACAGTAGCGACAGTTAGTAGTTAAAACCTAAACCAAAGATCTTGCACAACCTAATACCAGTTCCCAAGACTGTTAAACTTATACCTATAGAAGGTCATGCGACCTATATGTCTTGGCTACTGTCGTGCGACACAGACACTACAAACAGTTTCTATATAAGCCTAAGTTGTGTTTTTTCGATCAAAAAACAACATTTTTCAAGTTCTTCTCAAAAGCTATTCGAAGAACACGAAAAATGCCCAGAAACCAAAGAAAGCAAAAATGAGAAGTCAAAACATAGCAAGGACAGGAAAAACTTACCAAATAAGCAAAAGTGACCACTGCTTCGCCGGAATACAGGAGAAAATGGCAAAAAACGAGCAACAACCACCGAAAAATACTTGCGCAGGCGACTGGTTTATAGAGAGAGAAAGAAAAGGAGAGAGAAAGCAAAAAATGAAAGAGAAAGGGAAAGGGCGGCAATAAAAGGAAAAGCACGAGCTGACGTGTCAGCTCCCTATTGGACACGCACCTCTATAACCGTCATCATTAAACCAGGCGTGCGCATTTTCCATAAAAACATAATTGCTTTGACACAACTGTCGAGGAGTCATTGGAAGACCAAACATACCGCCTTTACTACGACATTGTCGTACGACAGTGGTAAACACCAGTGATTGTGATCTTCTCATGAAACCCTAGAGCTTTCCTTCACAGCTGACAGTCGTACGACATTAAGGAACCACCATTAAAATCTACAATACAGATCCTTGTCTACATATCGAACGACACAAACCCCTTGACTTTTTAAACCCAAGGCGTTTGGGGACAAACTGTAATAGCCAAAATATGTTAGGCCCAAAATATAAGTGAGGATCCAGCCCAGAGGTCCAAAGTATATCTCAAAGACCAGACCTAGAGCCAAAAGTGGAAAGACATCCATGTAGTGAGACATACACTCGACATGAGACGTCCATGTAGTACGACATACAATCGACATAAGACATCCATGTAGTAAGACATACACTCGACATAAGACATCCATGTAGTACGACATGCGCTCGATATGAGACATCTATGTAGTACGACATACGCTCGATATGAGACATCCTAATAGTACGACATACGCTCGACGTGATACACTGTGTAGTACGACATGCACTCCATGCCCCACACATCCAAGTATCATGGGAAATAACTCAGCGTTCGCATTTGGAAGTGCATATACGTCACGCGACATACTCATCCCAGATCGATGTCCAATCAGCATGTCGTACGACACAGAATCTCTTTTGTTCCAAGGGAAACCAAATCATGATCTACTTTAAAGCAGGTCCTACAAAATCATAATGACACTCTGTAACGGCCAGATCAAAAGAAGCATCCACATACTTTCTTGGTGGAGGACAGCAAGGAGGGGTAATGATGAAAACCCTCAACAGGCATAAGCATCATTTCCCTATAAAAGGAAGGATAATCTTTCAAAGTAGGAGACCGAGAAACTGAGATCCGAGAGCTACCAATACTAAAACCACACCCTCCGGCCATTGTTCATCTTATCTGATCACCCTCTGACCTTACATCTCCCCCGATCAAGGAGACTTTGATCACCAAGATAACAGGAAGTATCATTCACTCATCTCCATTTACTAGCATTACACATTTATTAGCACTCGCTAACTTGACCGTCGGAGTGACTTTGGCCGGCACCACCCCGGTGTCCCAGACGTCCTGCGGGTCACGTGCGTTCTATCTTTGCAGGTTGTAGTGCCCCGTGTCCCCGAGCGATTTTTAAGGACTACAAATATTATTTTAATACAATATCATGTCATTTGTTAAATAAATAAATAAAAATCATGATTTATTTTACTTATTATGTATAATATGAAATAAATTATCAGATAAGAAATTGAGATCTGAGTTACTATACGTGATTTTTTTTTTTTAGCATACCACTTGCGGTGCTGGCAACTCGAACCTGGGACATTGTCAGGTTGAATGGACGCTTTTATCACCAAGCTACATTGAGCAGGTAATGTTATTGTACTATTATACATTGTCTAAATTTACAAATTACACTACCATACAATTAATACATGGATAGTAATAATAAAAAGACTATAAATTCTCATTGAAATTTAGTTTATAAATTGTCCAGGTGATTTCCTTCTAATAACCTCACATCAATAAAATTATGAATTTAAATTTTGCTAATTAATATAAAAAACTATTGATTAATTTAGTTTATTCTTTTCCACTTTTTATCTAATGGGACAATAATTTAGAAACAAATTTTGCTGATTTTATTAAGTGAAAAAGTTAATAAATTTTTTTATGAAAAAAAAGAGTTAATAAAAAATTAAAAATATTACTCAAATTAAGTCAATGTACTTTGAGTGCAATCGTCAGCTGTAGATAATTTATAATAAATATTCACTTTTAGTGCAAATTTAACAAATAAAAGCAAGTACTTGTTTGACAAAAAAAAAAGCATAAAGTTGATACTATCAAAATTCCATAATAATAAAATTAATGGTCGGCCGCAAAATGGGAATATATATCTCAAATCACAAGTTGGAGAGTATCGTAAATCAATCATGATTTTTTTTAATTTTTTTTAATATATTGTTAGTTAATATAAATACAAATAAATACAAGTAAATTAAGCCGTTATTAGTGAAATGATTATTCGTTTTACCAAATTAAAACAGTTTCAACTAATATATGCACCAACAAGCAGTGAACTAATATATCAATTATTTGCTGATGGTTCAACTAAACCACTGTGTGTTAATCATGTGTTATTAAAACCATTATTGCAAGTGGGGTAATTAATTAAAAAAAATTACGTTATAAAATAACAAATGTATAATTACAACTAAAACCCAAATTAGAGGGAAAATCACAATTTAACATTTTTCTTTCACGGGTCCTTCCAATTAACTAATTTGGATTCTTAATTGTACGATTAGATATACGCACACATACTGGTAAATATGTATAGTGGGATTTGAACTCTCACAATTGAGGTGAAAGTAAAATACACTAACCATTTGAACTATAAGTGTGTAATTAATATCTGTTGGATTAATCTTTAATAGGTAAAAGAAAAACAAAATAGAAAAAGAAAATTAAAAAAAGAAGACTTGGTGGATGCTGCTAATAGATAGTAAACTGAAAGTAGAAAACAGAGAACGGAAACAATTTATATCTCCTTTGACAATATTATTGTAAAACCAAGCACATGTATGCTATACCTATACGTGTTGAATGGCTTGCCTTGCACTAAAGTATCCTGACGTTTGACTATATTGCAATGAAATCGTGAGTTTAGCCTTAATTGCATGTTAGTACCTTTGACCACGTTGACCGGTATGTTGACTTTGACTTTTTGGTAAAAAGACAAAATTGCCCCTGGTTTAAAAAAAATAAATTAAATAAAAATTTAAAAAAATTGAAAAAATTAAAAATTTTAAAAATGGATCTCCACCGTCCATCAATCTTGATGGACGGTGGAGATCTATTTTTAAAAATTTTAATTTTTAAATTTTTTTTTTAAATTTTTATTTAATTTTTTTTTTAACCAGGGGCAATTTTGTCTTTTTACCAAAAAAGTCAAAGTCAACATACCGGTCAACTTGGTCAAGGGTACTAACATGCAATTAATCAGTTAGTTAAAGGTATTAATATGCAATTAAGGCTAAACTCACGATTTCATTGCAATATAACCAAACGTTAGGGCACTTTATTGCAATTAATCCTATTATTGTAAAACCAAGCACATGTATGCTATACCTATACGTGTTGAATGGCTTGCCTTGCAAGAAATAGCTGGACAGTTATATATACATATATACATATATATTTATATTTATATATATATATATAGAGAGAGAGAGAGAGAGAGAGAGAGAGAGAGAGAGAGAGAGAGAGAGAGAGAGAGAGAGAGAGCTTTTGTTGAAGGCTATGTTGAAAATCTGCCCAAGAAAGCTGGAGGAAGGCAAGCATTTAATTGATTTGTTGTTTAATGAATTGTATATCTATCAAGTCTCTTTCTCTGTGTTGAGCAGATCAATGCGTGACTCCGTGAAAGTGCTTCCTCCTGCAAAATTTTTGTTTTTGTTTTCTTGTCTTTTTAGGGGGGGGAAATAATATTAATTAAAAGTACAAAATTGAAAAATGAGGTGACGGGCCTAATTAATTTACTGTTAAACACACAAATATATGTTATATGCATGCATGCATGAGATTGGGATTTGGATGGCTACTTATTGCCCACATTGTTGGGGACTTGATAGTGCCTGCTTCATTGCCAGCTAATTTATAAGATGATGCTGACGGGACTGGTTGAAAGGGGTCCACAGGCCACGTGTCAACTCTCTATTTATGTTTTTTTTTCTACTATTGATGAATATATATCAATTTTTTTTATCAAATATCTTAAGGGTCAAAAAAATACAAAGACTACCAAGATTGAACCCCTATTAGTACGGTCCGTACATTTAATTCCATAACAGAAGCTGTCTACTTCCAATAAGGGAGAGGTCTATCTAGCCCTTACATCTACTTCTATAGAACCTTAATGACCTGAAGGAGCTTGTGAGACTCTACCACCAAAACAAGTGACCATTGATCGATTTTTTTAACTATATTTCAATTGTATATTTAAATTTATTTAACTTTTATAAAGTTTTTGTAACTCACTAGAAGTAGAAAAGATTTGTTAAAATAAAATTATAAGAGTATATATCAACGTTTATTTTTTCTTTTTTAAACTAACCGCAAAGTTAATACAAGTAACAAGTTAAATTAATGAAATACATGTTCTCAAGTTAAAAAAATCATTAATTTGTTGGCATCGTTGAACATCCGCTTTAGGTTGAGTGATTGTGCACCTCTCATTCCATATTTGTGAAGGGATTTTAAATCTTACATTTACTTATAAATTGTAAAATATGGGAAGACCTTCTCTTGAGTTGTGATAGTAATTTTTCAGATCATACTTATTGTTGATGCTCAAGTATGGTCAATGCTTTAGCTGATAGTCCAGCAAAAGAAATTCGTTAGAAGGGACACCGACGTTTTATTAATAAAACTGCACCGTTTCAATGGATTTCCAAAACTACACCGTTTCGACCAAACAAATATCTGTTACTGTTGTAGTCAAACCGCACTCGTTCTCTTTCTTTGTTTTTCTAGATTTGTGTTTGTACTATTCTCATTTCAAACAATCTCGATCTCACTTGTCTCTCTTTTCTTTCTCAGGTCTCTGGCGATTGCTTTCACTGATGGAAGAAGATGAAACACAGCCGAGAGAAGAAGAAGATCTAGACAGCTGAGAGAAGCAAGAAGATGAAACTGGAAACCAGAAGATGCAAAGAGAAGATTTTCTCGGTAAGCAAACAGGTTAGAGAAAATATTCTCTCTTCCTGATTTATTTTATTTTCTCTGAAAAATTAATTACAAAGATTGAAGCTTTACATATATATATGCTAGAAATCTAGATTCTAACAGCTTTTCAAAAGAGGTGGGAAAAGTTGTTAAGCCCTAACAACTTTTCCACAGATCTAACAGATTTGTAACTGCCTAACCATGATCATCAAGATTGCCGTGATGATGATCATGATTATTGCTTTGTTCTTTCTTCTTGCTGGGTTTGTCACCACCTGTATGTTTAGAAGGACCAGCTGTAGATAAACATCCACCAGCTGTTTGATAAACTGTTTTCTGTTTTACTGATGAGCTGGCACAATCTGTTTTCTGTTTTGCTTCACTGAGACCATCACTAGAACTAGGCTTGGTCACAGTAGCTATATCTCTAACATTTATCGATAGTCACGCTCCGACGATCAAGTCATATAAGGAGCAAAGACTAGATCAAACTCCATAATGCAGAGCGAAAATTGAGATTTTGAGAGTGGGAAAGAAGTTACATGCTCTTGATCCCATGACTTCTTTTATAAGGGGAAAATCACTGTAGTCGTTCTGCCTCTTACTGACTGATTTGATTGATTGATTGAAACTTGGAGCCCAGCCAAGGTTTTTAAATAAAAATATATTTTATTTATTATATTATGTTTAGAAAATTTTTTTAATAAGACCATATTAGTGCAAATAAGTAAGTTCCATCCATTAAATTGAAGATTTTTATAAGAGGATATTTTCTAAACTAGTTCAAGAGCTCAACAAGTCCAAATATAAATAAAATCAATTAAAACAAATAATTATTTATCTCTCCATTTCATTATCTTTTATCACTTTCAACATCTCACTTTTCATAAAAAAAAAAACAAAAAAACAAAAAAAATCTCCCCAGTTGATAAACACACTATTTTATTTGTTTTTATTTGTACTTTTCTAAATTCTAAATACTGGTATTAAAAAAAAAAATTCTAAATACTAGCTTTTTAGTAACCTAATCTCTTGAGACTTTAAATATTATTTTTCTCTATTTGAAGCTTCAAATGTCATTACTTTTAATTTTAATTTTATTTATTTAATTATCTATAATATATCTAGTTTTAGGTTTTGTATTTTGTAATTGAAACTTAAATTTCTATTTTATATATATTGAAAAATGTTATTGTGTGGTATCCTGGTAGTTCACTCTACTATCTAGAAGTTTAGTTTTTTTCTTTTGTCTTATTAATTAAAAATATTAGATGCATTGTAAATTATAATATGTTGAAAATTATATATCCTTTATCATTATTAATGAAAATTCTCTCGTACGGTCGAAATTGGACTATTATAAAAAAAAATTATTTTTTACAAAATAGTAAAACTTTTAAATAAAAAAATAAAATTTAGATTAGCAATAAAAAATTTCTAGTTATGCCCCTGCTTCTTCCGACCAAACCTCGGATGTTTAGTGTACAAATCAAGAAATGGTCAAAAGTCTCTAGGTTTTCCGTCACGTGGTGTAATCTTATTGGCTACGGAAAGCTGACTTTGATAGTACTATCATTTATAGAAGTTGATTTTGTTAAAGTTAAATTCTAGCGTATCCCTAATATGATACAAAGTCCCTTAAGAAGAAAAAAAAAATCATGAATTTGTTGAAGTGTAGAAAATTTAATTAAAGAAAGAAAGGGAAGAGTTTGAAGTTTACGAAATTCTCAAAGAGATTTCTTGACGTAAAAGCAACAACGAAATTGAAAATTCATTGATTCATTAGTTGTATAAGGTCAATGAAGTTGGATGAGAAAATTTTTGTTTTCTGTTCCTTCGCATCTTTCAACACGGACTTTCTAACAGCATCTTTCTATTTAGTCTTTTTTTTTTAAAAAAAAAAAAAACTGAACTTAATTTTATTATTGAAGTTATAATAATATGATAAATGAGCATAATTAATTTTAATTAACAAAAAGCTCATTCACAAAGGCATGGAGCCATGGACGGATTTTATTAATTAATGCTTTGTTTGTTTATATTTATTAATTCTTGGATTTGTGAAGTTTCATTTATTTTATTAATGATAAAATGTTTTGTTTTGAGCATTGATGAGATGAGAGAATAGTCAAAAATGTTTTCAACAAATTTTTAAATTTTTAGAAGGATGTCATTAGGTTGTACTTTTGCATAAAGATAAATACAATTAAATCATTTTCCAAAACCTTGATCAATATAAACACAATGTCTAATAACACATTTTAAAAAACAGAATTACGCGAGAGACGTTTATTTCCATAATATAAAGAAATAATTTATCAAATATGCACGAGGGACTTGAACTCCCGTCACTAAGATGAATGAGAAAGTACGCAAATAACTTTAATTGTGTTATTTCTATTCCAAAACAGGGGAAAACAAATGAAATTAGTATTTAAGAGAAGTTGCAGCTCCTTATTTTTGTTTGGCTTGTTTTAATCATATTTTTTAAAAGGGCATCAACATTTTCAAGTAATTTTAAATTAATTATATTTTTTGTTCAAGAAAAATATGTATATTTCAAATTCCTTTTCAAACACATATATTTTTTTTTCATAATCTAATTTTAAATACATAAATCGGAAAATAAATCATTAAATACGGTATACACAAACTTTCACTTTTAGTATAAGAAAATAAATCATTAAATTTCAAAGTATATCACCTAAACTTTTCACTTTTGGGATACTAAATTTCTAATTATTGGAACTGTTAGGATTCTACAAAGAAAGTAAAAAAGTACGTTTCTTCATGAACTCTTCCAAGATGGGCCTTAGGAAATGGGCCCATTTGTGTGAATAATGGCAAAGTCTAATGGGCCCAATGCAACATATATTCATTACTTATATTCTGTAGTTAATATGGGGAGCATGCTTCTTTGTCTGTTTTCAACGAGCAATTGTAAGGCCAACAAGAACCTGCCCACAAAAATAAAATGATTTTGAGTTTAAATGTATTTCCTATTCCACAAGCACAATTTTTCAAAAGTCACATCAACTTTGAAGAGTGTGTGATAATGTTTTAGATATTGGAACTTAATTTAATTTACTTGATTAAGTTCCTATAAATATAGGTAGTTAAATCAATGGAAAATTTTGTTATTTGCCATTAATCCAGGAATTTTCTGTGAGAAAGTGTTCATTTCTTTGATAATCCTTTTAAGTAGAGGGATTTTGTACAAAATCATTTTCAGGTGTTAAAAAAACTCTAAATTATTAAATTGCTGACCATCACAAAAATCAAGCACCAGTAGATAATATTAACAAACAGAACCCTTAGTTTATAAACATTTTATTTTATACATGCTGTTACTTCCCGGATTATTCAAAGCAGCTGGTTGGACAATACCTGAAAAAGCAAAACCAAAATTCCTCAACTGGCAATAACTCTTCAATTTACATTTTTTTATTTATTTCTTTCATAACAGCATATATAGTTCTATACCCATATGAGTGAAAGGAAATAAGTAGAGAGTGAGCAATCAATTCTGCATTACAAAAAAAAAAATAAAATTTTGGTGGCAACTTCCAACAATTTCCATTGAAATCATGACAGAGGCATGCCAAAAGAATGAATTACTACTATGTTGCTAAGTGACGAATTTCTTAAGGACCCGAGTTTCTCGACTATCAAGATTGTAAGGTTCGACAAGAGTCATTAGTTTAAAACTCGATAAACAAAAAAAGTTTAGGGATTTCTTAATATCCCAAAAAGAAAAAAAAAATGACATTTTACGTAACGGAATGCCAGTTCTATAAACATTGCTACTTCCCCACCTCCGGCATTTGAAGTAGCTGGTTTGAACATCATCGGAAGTTGTACACACAACAGGAAGACTTTTGACAATAATCCTTCTTTTTATCCATTCTTTGCATCCCACTATAACTTCTATTATCAGCAGGGAAGTTAATGTGTACTTCCTACTTGATAAATAGACCAATAGTTAAAACTATTCATGTAAAGTTCAGAAAAAATATGGAATATAAAGTAATCAACAAATAAAGAAGTGAAGAGTGAAAAATGTGCAAGAAAGAATTCTTAAGCAGTAACATACTCCCTAGAATCAATTATATACTAGGATTATGTAATGATATACAATGCACACATGTAAAGAAACAACATATCGCCTCGATAGTTGATATCACGCCAAAAGTTCTTTCAACTAGCTGCAGAATCAAACAAGCATACAGAAAACATAGAATACCTCATTCTGCAGACAAATTACCATACTGCCATGGGTTAAATTCAATTGATTGAACATCAACCTCATCAACACTACCAGAGCTCTCTACGGCTGTTCGATGCTCACTATATTTGTTATTGTATTGGTAGATCTCCAAGTCACCCCAGGGTGTAGATGTGACTTCATCAGTAAAGTCAAACCATCTTGGCGTAAACTGATGGCCCTTCTCCTCTCGGATCCTTTTTTCAGCTCGCTGTCTCTCCTCCAAACTGAAGGAGAAAACAATACCATGAATGAAGAGCTAAGTTTTTTGAAAATTATGAAGAATTTTAACGTATTTGATCAGAAGTTGTTGATCTTTCTCTCACTTTTAGTTTTATAAAATAATGAGAAAAACATAGTAGTAGGAAGAGAGTAATAACACATAGCAGTCTTCCTTTTATAGGTCATATTCCTATTGGGAAGATCTCAAATAAGATTATTAAGAAATGAAAACTATAAACCAAAAATACCCACATGATTTTTCCCCCCCTAATTTTGGCTATAAAATCTAGAAACCGAAGTCGACTTGATTAGACCACTACTAGACCGTTTCTTCCTTTTCTCTTTCTTGGTTCAGTTGATTTTAGGCCATGGTTTCTAGTACGCTTCATTAAATAATGAGATCAGTTTACCTAAATAAAATCATACAAGTGATAAAAAAAAAAGCACCTTGAGATATGGACAGTAGGGAACAGCTAATGAAACCAACAATTTCATATTTGTCAGTCTATGGTTTTATCCTTCTAGAAAATCTAAATGTGTATCCAGGCCCCGAGGGAGATGAAGGTGAGAGAGAGAGAGAGACCTGCTCTTTTCGGTACCAGCTCTGGACATATCACCCCTCTCAAGTGCATATCTATCAGGACGGAGACGAGAATCTGAAGCCAACAACTTCTTAGGAGCAGTGTCAAAGCTGTTTATTTTATGTGCAAAGTAAGTGTACTCATATTTGTCATTCTCAGGAACATCAGCAACATGCCAAACCTGCAAAAGAAGACACAATGAAATGCTACAATGAGCAGCAGTGTGAATTACAAGTATGTTTACAAGCTTAACTATCAGTGCAACATAAATAACAGCTTCTATAGAATGTTGCCAATCAGGAAAAAATAACAAAATTAAAATTATTTTTATATTGCAACCTAATTACATCCACAGCAGTTCTCTAGTCATTGGCAAATAGATGTATGATTATGTCTGTAAGATGCAAGTGAAATAATTTCTTTACAAGTGAGCTGCACAAAATTTTAACACATCTAGCAACACAGAAGCAACTATGAAATCAAATTTTAGTTTCTATGTAAAATGAATGATGCCACTCCCAAGAAATTCAAAGACAGCCAAGATGGAAGCCATGTCTCCAGGGTTTAGAACAAAAGGAAAACTCAGAATTTTTTATGTAAATAGAATTACATAAGGAAAGATAAGTAAAAGTTAAAAAGCTACCAGGAATATAGAAAATTAATTCTGTTAACTGAAAAATCAAACCTACAGACCTAAAGAAACAGTTGAAATGCCCAAACACACATTAAAATAATGATAAAGAAAAATATGATAAAGAAACACAGTTCCAGAAAATGATAAAGAAACACAGTTCCAGAAAATGATAAAGAAACAAAGTTCCAGAAACCGATATGATTTGAGTTCAGTAACCTCTTTCAACTCTGTGCCTGGAAGAGGTTCACCGTCAATATCACATGGTTGATAGCTCATTGATTCATTCCACTTCCCAGTCATCAATATCTTAGGCTCCTCTGCTGCATTATAAACATATCCGTCCACTTCATATCGATTAGCTCTGCAGTAAAAAAAAAAATACTTATAATTGGTGAATATTTGCAGATTAAGTGGAGCCTAAAATTCATTTAGGCATATTGCAGATGCAAAGACAATTGTGAAACAAATTTTAATAAAAAAGGGGAGAGGATGAGCTTTACAAAACAAGGTAGTAGATTGCAGCAGTAGTCAGAATAATTTAAATTATTAACACATCAAATTGTTAACATTGACATCCACAAGAGCAGATGCTATGATAAATTCCAGTGGGCACATAATTTAAAAGGGATATGTTAATACCCAAACCAACCACATGCTTGGAAAAGTAGCACAACTTTATCCCTTGTAGTCAAATTTGTCAAGACCATCTCCCCTGGTGAATCAACCCAAGTCCGTCCAAAAATCAAATTGTTAACCTTGGTGGGAGGCGGAACCAAATCTAAGACCACACCGTCTCTTTTAAGAGTCACCCGCGTTCTGCAAACAATAGAAACTACATGAACATAAAGATCACTTACAAGCTTGGAAACTCAATAAAATATAACTGAGAGAAAATTGTTGACATCAATAGAACTTCATAGAGAATACAGGATATAATAAATGCCCATATAAGAAGAAAAAACGAGTTCAAGTCAATTATTCAGATAATTGATGACTAATTGAAGTATACACACACATTTTTGTTATACTTCTTTTTTGGCAAACCAGAATTATTAGGCAACAAAAATCGAAGTTATGATCAAGATACTCCATTATAAAGCCTCCTCCCTCCCTTATATAACCAGAAGAAATTATTAAAATTGTTTTCAACTCAGAAAACTATAAACAGGAAAAGGGAACAAACAATAAACACAGTATTTTCAAGGACTGGGCCTAAATTAGAAGCAGAAACATGCAGAAAAATAGACAATAATATAGTAGAAAACCTAGATGAAAAACTACAAAAATTTCATGAAAAAGACAACATCAATTCTTACCTTCCAACAGGGTAAACATCAACAGAGTTCCCCAAAAATTTAGTTTTTAACTTTGACGTCACATCATAAGTAAAATGCTCATTTTCAGCATGCCCAGCACTCATTGGGGGATGATGACTCACCTGAAATGACATGAAGTGAAAGACAAACAATAGAACAACACAATGTCAGATACAATTAAAGATAGATGGTCATAATTCATAAATTATTGCTAATGAAACTAGAGGCAAAAAAAAAAAAAAGGTATGGAAAGGAATGAAAAGAGCTTAGCAAAAAAAATAAAAATAAATAATTAAATAAAAACAAATAGAACACGGTTCAAGGAAAATAAAAAAAAGGTTAGACGCTAACCTGTTCTGAAATAAATGTGATTCCCCCATGATTAACCATTTCATATGTCTCCCCAAGAATAGGATTAAAAGGCTTCCATGTTCGTTGGTATGCATAATAAACTGATATAGCCCATGATGCTGCATTAAAAAATAAATCCCATCTATCAGTCTGATATATTTGCATGAGCCTAGTAAAAAATTCAATGAAAGAGTGTACTCACTAGCATATACCATCCGCATATAAGGATCCTCACACTCATCTGCTTTATCCAACAAGTTGCAGTATTCCATTAACTGCAAAAGGCATTCATGGAATACTGGTAATACAGACTATAAAACGGGAACATGATGCAAAATATTAATATTGCAGGTAAGGTAGCACAAACCTCTGCCATTTTTTGAAGCATAGTCATTGGCTCAAATATAATGACAGGAAGTGTCACCATTGATGTAATGTCTGAACCAATATATTTGTGCATCATCTTCCAGTAGCTGTCTCGTTCCTATTAAGTGCAAAATTAGCTCTAAACACCAGCACGACAATGGGGATGTGCTTCTAGATAATTTGCATCCAAGTAAACAAAAATGAAATGTAATAAAAACAACCGGCACCCTTTGCACTCGGGTCTGGTTCTCCGCGAAAAAAATAAAGATACGCGGGGACGAACTAGAAGAAACATTATTAAAGAGTTAACTATGAGAATGAGTATTTGTATATAATACATTTTGCATGATCCCTGCCCAGTAAAATTAAACAGACTATTAAAAAAACAACACAGAAAGACAATGCAAGAAGCGTAGCTCAGGAAACAGGCAACCACAAAACAGCAATATGTAAGCAATACAGTATGCAATATTCTTATTTTTCTATAGCCTGAGAGACATCGAGATAAGGGGGGCTATCCACACTTTTTCCTTCCTCGAGAAACTAAAACGTAAAAAGGGTTCAGAATGTAATATAGCATCTTTCCAACCAACTCCGCGGAAAGGGATTAAAATTGTATACCCAAAAAAAAAAAAAAAAAAGGAAAAAAAAATGCGAACCTCTTGCCTCCATCTTCCTCTCTGAGCTTCCTCCTCTGCGTCTTCTTGACCTCCCTCCGGATTTATAACTTCTACTCCCTCATACCCAAGCAACCTGGAGGCAGCAAGATTATTGATGAATATTTTCTCATGAAATGTGAAACTTAGGGACTTTATATGAAAAGTTAATAAGAATGAGAGGCCACCAGAGCTCTTGTACATAATGACCTTCTTTCCAAAACAAGACACATAATCAACAATTTCTCAGGAGACACTTCACATAATAAAAAATATCAAATGTTGGTAATCCTTTTAAGAAACCGAATTATCCAGAAAAGCAACAGCAGGAATCCAACCACTTGAGCACGAAACATTTGTTTAGATTGTCATCGACGAGCTCAAATCACGATGATTGTTCGACATTTGAATCCTACATCTTAACAATCTCTTAATATCAAAAATGGTTTCATCTTCCTTATCAAACAAGGTTCCCTAACCTCCCCATAGAACATACAATTCAATTCCAAGTTTTTTGTATTTGCATAACATTTGCATGAGAACCAACCAAACAAAAGCAAAAACTTGCAGAAACACAAACAGATCACAGTAATCCACTTCAATACAAAAAATTTCAATGCAATAACACATTATATTTAGTGCGGACGTCCGCAAGCAAAAATTTCAGTATTTCAATGCAATAAAACGCAAATGAAATCAAAGCTAAAAAAGAAAAAAGAAGAAGAAGAAGAAGAAGAAGAAAGAGGGCAGAGAAAGCAAAATCAAAAGGAAGCGAAGAGGAGTACCCGTTGACGGATCTGTGCATGGCGTTGCTGAACAGGGAGAGACCGGAGGTCATGGCAGCGAAAAAACCTTTGCTTTGCTCCTTCTCGGGACTGCCCATCTCTATTGAATTCGATCAAATTTTATATTTTATTGTTATTTTTTTATTTCTGGAATTGATTTTTTTGTACAGATCGAGAAGAGAATAGAAATTAGCTTTTAAAAGAGAGAAGAAAAAGAAAAGAAAAGAAAAGAGAGAAGTAGAGAGATTGGGAGGAGTCGTCGAATGAGGGGTGATGTGATCGGGTGGGTTCTGTGATTTCCAAAACAGCGTCGACTCCGCGTGGATTTTGACGGCGGTTTACATGGATAATTTCGCTCCAAAATAAGCTTTTTATTTTATTTTGATTTTCTTAAAAAATAATTTGAACTTTGAATCTTATATTGCTCGTAAATATACGAGTCACGCTAGCGGCATTCAAACATTGATTCACTCTGTTCATTTTTTTTAAAATAAAAATAAAAATAAAAATTCTATTGAGAAAATAATAAATTGTTTAATTCAGTAATAAATTTCATACAAAAATTTGAATATGTATATCAAATGCATTTTCTAATTGTAAACAAATAAAATTCAATTTATTATACATAAAAAAAATGACTTTGATATGATTTTGTGTTTTTAACTATATTTAGCATAAAATATCCAACTCATAGTTCATATTGTTTGATGAAGCAAAAGCGATAGAAAAGTCGAATCCACGACTAAATTTGCTCTAATAAAACTTTTATTAATGAAATTAAATTAATTATCTCATAATCGAAACTTAATTATAAATAATAAAGACAAATCCGTTCCCTTAAGGATTCGGAATCCTAATCTCCCTAAAACTAAAAAACCAACTACTAATCGAATTGGAATAAAAAAAATGGAAATTAAAATCAAATTAAACTCTTATACTAGAAACCCAACTTTTAGTATAAAAAAAGGAAATCAAATCAAACTAAAACTCCTAATAAGAAGCGTCCTACATCAGTTCCTTCCACTTGGAAAGGAACTCGTCCCCGAGTTGGCTAGGTAAATGGGAATGTCTTCATGATACTCGAACAAATTAGACACATTGAAGGTATTCGAAATATTCCAGTCGTCTGGCAATTGGAGGACATATGCATTATCATTACTCTTCCTGGAAATCTGAAATGGTTCATACTTGTGCTTTTGTAGCATGGTGCGAATTTCTAGGAAACGATTCTTACACAGGTATGCCATTACCAAGTCACCTTCTTTGAACTCCTTCTTGCAACGGTGCTGATCAATAGCCTCCTTGTACTGTGCATTCGCCACTTCAAGGTTAGCGCGAATCTCGGAATGCACCTGTTGCACCTTTTCAGCCAAGTTCTCTTCAGCTTTATTGAGTTTGGGGAGTGCCACTAAATTAACCAAGTTTAGTGCGTGTTGATGTATACGATCTCCAATGGAGATTTTTCAGTATAACGGTTAATTATACTGTTGTATGCAAACTCAGCCTGTGGAAGGTCAAGATCCCAATGTTTCAGCTTCTCTCCACTGATACATCGTAATATATTACCCAATGTACGATTCACAACCTTGGTCTACTTTTTCCATCTATTTGTGGATGACACGTACTGCTCAATTGCAATTGGGTTCCAAACTATCAGCATCCTCCTTGTACTGTGTATTTGCCGCTTTAAGGTTGGCGTGAACCTCTGAATGCACATATTGCACCTTTTCAGCCAAGTTCTCTCCAGCTTTATAGAGTTCGGGGAATGTCGGTAAATTAATCAAGTTTAGTGCGTGTTTAGGTTGTCGAGTATATACAATCTCGAATCAAGATTTTTCAGTAGAACGGTTAATCATACTGTTGTATGCAAACTCAGCCTACGAAAGGTCAAGATCCTAACGTTTTGGCTTCTCTCCACTAATACACTGTTACATATTACCCAACGTACGATTCACAACCTCGGTCTGCCCATCTGTTTGTGGATGACACGTACTACTAAACTGCAATTGGTTACCAAACTTCTTCCACAAAGTCCTCCAAAAGTGATTGATGAACTTAACATTATGATCAAAGGTGATGGTCTTGGGAACACCATGTAAACGAGCTATCTCCCGAAAGAAAAGGTCTGCCATATAACTTGCATATGCAGTCCTCCTATATGAAATAAAATGTGCCATCTTCGAGAAACGATCAACCACAATCTTGATTTAATCCTTACCTCGCTGAGTTCGTGGCAGCCCAAGCACGAAATCCATAGATAAGTCCACCTAAATAGTATCCGAAACTGGCAGCGGAGTAAACAATCCTATATTTTGAGTTTGTCCATTGGAGTCCTAATAGGTTTTACAATTTTATACGATTTTTTCAACATATTTTTTCAACTGCGGCCAGTAATATCACTCAGCCACTAGAGCAGTCGTCTTATCGCGGCCGAGATGGCCCCTCAATCCGCCATCATATAGCTCCCTAATAATTAGCTCGCGCAAAGATCCTTGCGGAATACATAGTTATCGGACTTAAATAGGTACACATTATGAATCAGAAAATCTCCCGCATCTTGATGTTCGCAGCACAAATTCCACACATGTTGAAAATCTGTATCTTCCGTGTAGTGCTCCCGTAAAAACTCGAAACTAGTAACCTCAACTGCGACGGTCACCAATAATGTTGTTTTCCTGCTCAATGCATCTATAACTTTGTTCATCTGTCTAGATTTATACTTCAGTAAGAAAGTAAATTTTTGTATATATGTAAACCACCGTGCATGCATGTTGTTCTTTTGACTGTTTATATATTTTAATGCTTGATGATTGCTGAACAATACAAATTCCTTCTGAATGAGGTAATGCTGCCAATGCATCAATGAATGAAAAACTGTATAAAATTCTTTCTTATATATTGTCTACTTTTGTCGCGCATCGCTCAATTTTTCACTAAAGAACTTCACCGGTCACCCTTCTTGTGTTAATACAGCTCATATTCCTTTGCCTGAAGCATTACACTCGACTTCAAACAGCTTGTCAAAACCTGGTAAACCTAAAACTGGAGTTGTACTTAAATTTTCTTTTAGCAATGCGAAACTGGCCTCTCGCTCGGCTCCCCATTAAAAACTGCCTTTCTTCATACATTCGGTTATAGGGGCTGCTAAGCTTTTGAAATTTCGAATAAACCGTCGGTAGAATGTTACCAACCCATGAAAGCTTCGCACCTCTGTGACAGTCGAAGGTGTTGGCCACTCCCAATTGCCTTCACTTTTGACTCATCAACTTAGACTTCTTCTGCACCTACAACAAAGTCAAGAAAAACCAAGCTGCTTTGCAAGAAACTGCATTTTTTTTTATAGTTAATATACAACTGGTTTTTTCACATTGCCAATAACATTTGCCTCAAGTGTTCTAAATGAGTTTCTTCATCCGGGCTGTAAATCGTAATGTCATCGAAATAAACGACAACAAATTTACAGGAAAAAGGGCTTCAGTATCTAGTTCATCAGTCCCATAAAGGTACTCGGTGCATTGGAAAGACCAAAAGGCATCACTAACCACTCATACAATCCCTCACGAGTATTGAACGCGGTCTTCTATTCATCTTATGGTCTAATCCGAATCTAATGGTATCTGCTTCTCAGATCAATCTTGGAGAATATTTTTGCTCCTCCTAGATGATCCAACATATCCTGCAATCGTAGTATAGGAGGACAATATCGAATTGTAATCTTGTTGATTGCTCTACTATCAACATACATCCTCTAGCTTTCATCTTTTTTAGGAACCAACAAATCAGGTACTGTGCAAGGGCTTTTGCTCTCCTGTATATACCCCTTATGAAGTAGGTCATTCACTTGATCTTGAAGTATTTTATATTCCTGCGGACTCATTCTATAATGCGTCAGATTCGGCAAACTTGCTCTAGGCATTAAATCAATGTGGTGTTGGATGTTCCGCATGGGTGGTAGTCCAACTGGCATCTCCTCATGAGTCATATCTGAAAATTAGGCCAATAATGGTTTCACTTTTTCCGGAATCTGTTCATTTTTTTACTTCTTCTTCTTGTGCCAACATCACACAAGCTTCATAATCTTTCATGATATGTTGTGCAACAACGACCATTAAATTTTCTCCCCTTTCTGTAGTGTCAACAACTAACTATTGGCGGTCTCAATATAATTTGCCGGCCTTTCCACCAAAAGTCATAAATGTTGTTTTCGCCTTTAAACCCAACATCAACATCATGCTGCCATGGTCTGCCTAATAGGATCTGACACGCATCCATGTCTACTACATCGCAAATCACATCATCTTTATAATTTTTTCCAATTAAAAAAGGGACTCGGCATACCTCGGTAACCATATCAATCTCTTCATCCATCTTTCGAATCCAGCGTAAACTATACAGCTGAAGATGCTTTTGCGTGGGCAGCTTTAACTTCTTCACCAGCTCTTTGGATACTAAATTCTCACTGTTGCTTGTATCGATCACTACTTTAACCATAACTCCATTAACAGTTGCAGTCGTTTTGAATACCTGATGACGTGCCAACATTGCAGACCCCTTCTTGAGAGTTAGAAAAACTTTATGTACTATGCAAGATATTTTTTTCCCTCTCAACATCCAAGCCACCGATATTATCTTCTTCGTTGCTCTTGACGGTCTCTGCCGCCCTAGCTCGTTGAACCATCCCAACGAAGAAATCTCCATGGTCTTCAATTCCTTCCACAATTTCTGGTTCCAAGACTTTTTCATCTTCCTCTACATATTATGCTTCCATAAAATTTACCGAAGGCCTTTACGGACATTGGCTTGATTGATGTTCAGGTAAATGACAACGATAACATACTGATGGCATAGGTCTCGCATAGGGATTGCTCTGCTGCTGCTACAGATTGGTCGTAACTCTTCTGGGACGATTTTCTACACCGGCAACTTCGATCACTGGCTCTGTTTGCATTGTTGTTTATCCATGGGCTACTGTTCTGCTCGGACCAACCTGGAATTTTTGGTTGTTAAATCTGCCACGCGCAGGCGGTCTAGATATAATCGGTTCTACTAATCGAATTGGAATAAAAAAAATGAAAATTAAAATCAAATTAAACTCTTAAACTAGAAACCCAACTTTTAGTATAAAAAAAAGGAAATCAAATCAAATTAAAACTCCTAATAAGAAGCGTTCTACATCAGTCCCTTCCACTTGGAAAGGAACTCGTCCCCGAGTTGGCTGGGTAAATGGGAATGTCTTCATGATACTCGGACAAATTAGACACATTGAAGGTATTCGAAATATTCCAGTCGTCTGGCAATTGGAGGACATATGCATTATCATTACTCTTCCTGGAAATCTGAAATGGTTCATACTTGTGCTTTTGTAGCATGGTGCGAATTTCTAGGAAACGATTCTTACACAGGTATGCCATTACCAAGTCACCTTCTTTGAACTTCTTCTTGCAACGGTGCTGATCAATAGCCTCCTTGTACTGTGCATTCGCCACTTCAAGGTTAGCGCGAACCTCGGAATGCACCTGTTGCACCTTTTCAGCCAAGTTCTCTTCAGCTTTATTGAGTTTGGGGAGTGCCACTAAATTAACCAAGTTTAGTGCGTGTTGATGTATACGATCTCCAATGGAGATTTTTCAGTATAACGGTTAATTATACTGTTGTATGCAAACTCAGCCTGTGGAAGGTCAAGATCCCAATGTTTCAGCTTCTCTCCACTGATACATCGTAATATATTACCCAATGTACGATTCACAACCTTGGTCTACTTTTTCCATCTGTTTGTGGATGACACGTACTGCTCAATTGCAATTGGGTTCCAAACTATCAGCATCCTCCTTGTACTGTGTATTTGCCGCTTTAAGGTTGGCGTGACCTCTGAATGCACATATTGCACCTTTTCAGCCAAGATCTCTCCAGCTTTACTGAGTTCGGGGAGTGTCGGTAAATTAACCAAGTTTGGTGCGTGTTGAGGTTGTCGAGTATATACAATCTCGAATCAAGATTTTTCGGTAGGACGGTTAATCATACTGTTGTATGCAAACTCAGCCTATGGAAGGTCAAGATCCCAACATTTCGGCTTCTCTCCACTGATACACTGTAACATATTACCCAACATACGATTCACAACCTCGGTCTGCCCGTCCACATACTACTAAACTGTAATTGGTTGCCAAACATCTTCCACAAAGTCCTCCAAAAGTGATTGATGAACTTAACATTATGATCAGAGGTGATGGTCTTGGGAACACAATGTAAACGAGCTATCTCCCGAAAGAAAAGGTCTACCACATAACCTGCATCTGCAGTCCTCCTACATGAAATAAAATGTGCCATCTTCGAGAAACGATCAACCATAATCATGATTTAATCCTTACCTCGCTGAGTTCGCGGCAGCCCAAGCACGAAATCCATAGATGAGTCCACCTAAATAGTATCCGGAACTGGCAACGGAGTAAACAATCCTATATTTTGAGCTTTTCCACCCCTCAAATTATAATTATCACATTCACATACTCTATATTAATTCGACAATACTTTTCATATTTATACGAAATTAGGGATGTTACAAGTGGGAGCGATCAAATCAGGACCATAGTTTCTGAAATTGATCATTCAGTATCTCAACCTTCCACTTCAGGTGATAGATTGGTTATTGTTCACAATGCCCCTCAAGTACAAACTGGTGTTGAATAACCAATCATTGAAATTCCATAAGCTGTTGACAACATTCCAGTAGATCAGGTTGTTCAAGAGTTTTCTGAGACTTCTAAACAACAAGTTGAACCACATACTTCCCAAGGAAATGTTGGTACGACATTAAGATGATCTACTAGAACTAAGAAGTCAGCAATTCCTGGTGATTATGTTGTGTATCTGCAAGAATCTAACTACAATATTGGAGCCGAGAATGATCCCGACTCTTTTTCACAAGCTATGAGTTGTAAAGAATCAGAATTATGGTATAATGCTATGATTGATGAGATGAGTTCTATGAAGAGCAACATCGTCGTTGAGTTGCCTAATGGTGCAAAAGCCATTGGTTGTAAATGGGTCTTTAAGACAAAGAAAGACTCATTGGGCAACATTGAGAGATACAAGGCAAGACTCGTTGCTAAGGGATTCAGTCAGAAAGAAGGAATCGATTACACGGAGACATTCTTTTCTGTATCCAAGAAATATTCCTTGAGAGTTATTTTGACATTAGTAGCCCATTTTCACTTTGAATTGCAACAAATGGATGTGAAAACGGCGTTTCTTAATGGAGATCTAGAGAATGAGGTTTACATGAAACAACCTGAAGGATTCCCCTCTAGTGATGGTGAGCAATTGGTTTGCAAGCTCAAGAAATCCATATATGGTTTAAAACAAGCATCCTGCCAATGGTACTTGAAATTTCATAATGTAATTTCTTCATTCGGTTTTGTAGAAAACGTTATGGATCAATGTATATACCAGAAGGTCAGTTGCAGTAAAATATATTTTCTTGTTTTATATGTGGATGATATTTTGCTAGCAACCAATGATAAGGGTTTGCTGCATGAGGTGAAACAATTTCTCTCTAAAAACTTTGATATGAAGGATATGGGTGAGGCGTCTTATGTCATTGACATATTAAGATTTATAGAGATAGATTTCGAGGTATCTTGGGTCTATCTCAGGAAACTTATATCAATAAGGTTTTAGAGAGATTTCGAATGAAAGATTATTCACCAAGTGTTGTTCTCATTGTTAAGGGTGATAGGTTTAATTTGAACCAATGCCCGAAGAACGATCTTGAGAGGGAGCAAATGAAAAACATTCCATATGCTTATACTGTCGGAAACCTAATGTATACTCAAGTCTGCATAAGACCTGACATTGCATTTGTTGTGGGAATGTTGGGACGTTATCAGAGTAATCCAGGTTTGGACCACTGGAAAGCTGCAAAAAAAGTTATGAGGTACTTTCAAATAACCAAAGACTACATGCTTATGTATCGACAGACAGATAATCTGGAAGTAATTGGCTACTCGGATTTTGACTTTGCTGGTTGTATTGATTCATGCAAATCAACATCAGGTTACATTTTTATGATGGCCGGTGGAGCTGTATCATGGAGGAGTGCCAAACAGACCTTGACTGCCACTTCCACTATAGAAGCGGAGTTCGTTTCCTGTTTTGAGGCTACTTCGCATGGTGTATGGCTTAAGAGTTTCATATATGGGCTTAAAATTATGGATTCTATTTCTATGCCATTGAGAATGTATTGCGATCACTTAGCTGCTGTTTCTATGGCTAAGAACAACAAAAGTGGAAGTCGAAATAAACACATCGACATTAAATACTTAGCCATAAGGGAACGTGTTAAAGAAAAGAAAGTGGTCATTGAGCACGTAAGCACTGAGTTGATGATCGCTGATCCTTTGACTAAGGGCATGTCACCGTTGAAATTCAAGGATCATGTAATTAATATGGGACTTGGTTCCATTATGTAGTTTTTCATTGTATTAACAATGTTATTTAATGAAACTCCTAATAATAATGATGTTTTTCTCATATTTATGTGCACCTTAATTTAATTTTGAGATATTCATCTGTGTTGGACCAGAATAAACATAAAGTTTATTTATTAAGAATTTGTTGCCACATAAAGTATAGTATTTAAGAAATGAATACATAGTAATACATGGAAGGTAATACTCGTTATTTAGAGGACTTACCGCCTTGATTCTTGTATTTATTACTTAATATGGATTATCGATGGGTTTATAATAAGACATTAAGTTAGAAATATGGACCAAGTGAGAGAATGTTGAACAAGTCTTCGTTTGCTCCCTTTGAAGTGGTCCACAACTTTTAAAGAATAGGTCTTACCCACCCACGAAATCTGCAACCGTTGGCAACCGTCGATGACCAAGTCTGCCGAGACTTGATGGGAACCTCGACAAAACTTGCTATATATAGAGGCTTTGGTCCCCAAACTCCTCACTCAATATATTCAGAATACACCATCTATCATTTGTAGTGAATAGAGTTCTGGAAGAACCAAAACCAGAAGAAAAGCAGAGATATTGCATTTGCATCATCAATGGCAGGAGGTTAGTTTTTTGGGTATTTTTCAGTTATCAATCATTGTTTTTGTTTAATTCCACATTTAGGATTGATTATTGATTACAGGGAGGTCTTTGTCAATAAATCTAAAAATTGAATCCGTCTGTAATTGAGTAAGCGTCAGGGGAGTTAGATATTATTTACTCTTTTTTTTATAAAATAAAAAATTAAAAAAAATTAATTTTTTTTTATTAAATTAAGTGAAAATTATTAAAAATGACTTAAAAATTATTGATAAAATTATTTTTAGCTATATATAAAAAAATAATCGTTTGTAACCAATTTGAAAAGAAAATAACATAAATACCCTCAACCATCCACTGACTGAATAATTATAAAAAGACCCCGAAATAGTAAAAATTATAAAAAAAAATCCATTAAAAATTACTGAAAAATCCATTTTACACATTAAAACAAAAATATTTTTTTCTTCTTTCTACTCTTTTTTTATAATTTTTTTTCCTTCTATGGCATCAGCTCTTTCTTTTTATTTTGTCACTTTTTGTTTTATCTTTTTCATTAAAACTAGTTACACACTTTTATTTTTCAGACCATCATCTTGTCTTTACCAACTCTATTGTATCAACAAAATCAAAACTTAGAGGTAATTTTATAGAATTTTTTGTATTTTATTTAGAATGTATTTTATGGATTTTTTAAGTTTTTATTTTATTTTATTTGTATATTGAATTTGATTTGTGGTTGAAAGAATTTGGGTGATATTAGAGTTTATTTTTGTGAAATTTTAATGGTTATGGAATATGCTAGTGAAAAGTTAGTTAGTGAAAGATTTGTTAGTGAAATGTAGGTTAGTGAAACGTTTAGTAATAATATTGGTTAGTGAAATGTTGGTTAGTGAAAAGTTGGTTAGTAAAATGTTGGTTAGTGAAATATTTGTTAGTGAAATGTTAGTTAGTGAAATGTAAGTTAATGAAATGTAGGTTAGAGAAATGTAGATTAGTGAAATGTAGGTTAGTGAAATGTATGTTAGTGAATGTAGATTAGTAAATTAATATCGGTTAGTGAAATGTCGTTTAGTGAAATGTTGGTTAGTGAAATATAGGTTAATGAAATGTAGGTTAGTGAAATGTATGTTAGTGAAATATATATTCGTGAAATATTTAAGGTGTAATTGTTTTCAGTGAAATGTTGTTACTGAAATGTTTTGAATGAAACATTATCAGTGAAATTCATTTTTATTAATGTTTTTGTAAAATGTTGCATCTTCTAAATATTTATCTTTTATTTTAGGAAATGAATACCCGTAGACTTCTACTCAAATGGATAATGGGATGGTCTAGATTATGTTGGTGGTTCACATGTTGGGGTACTGGTTTCTAAAAGTTTGAACCTTACAGGGTTTGTTGAGTTGATATATCGAAAGTTTAACATTGACAGTACACGGTATGACATAGACGGTAGTACGGTCGCTTAAAGATTGAATTCCTAATATTTCACTAACATACATTTCATTAACCTTCATTTGACTAACAAACATTTCACTAATCAATATTTCACTCAACATTTTACTAACCAATATTATTACCAAACGTTTCACTAATCTACATTTCACTAATAAATCTTTCACTAACTAACTTTTCACTAACATATTTCATAACTATTAAAATTTCACAAAAATAAACCCTAATATCACCCAAATTCTTTCAACCACAAATAAAATAAAAAATAAAAAACTTTTAAAAAAATTCATAAAATACATTCTAAATAAAATACAAAAAATTCCTTAAAATTACCTCTAAGTTTTGATTTTGTTGGTATAATTGAGTTACTAAAGATAAAATGATGGGTGTCTGAAAAATAAATGTGTATAGCTAGTTTTAATGAAAAAGATAAAAAAAAAATAACAAAATAAAAAGAAAAAGCTGTTGAAGAAAAAAATATAAAAAAAAGCAGAAAAAAGAAAAAAGTGTTTTTGTTTTAATGTGTAAAATGGGTTTTTCAATAATTTTTAATGGGTTTTTTTATAATTTTTAATTTTTTGGGATCTTTTTATAATTATATATTTATATTATTTTTTTTCAAAATGACTAAAAATAATTATTTTTTTTATTTAAAACTAAAAACAATTGTATCTATAATTTTTTTTGGACACTTTTAATTTTATCCCTTAAATTAATAGAGGAGCACTGATCGGATCACGTGCACACTACCACACTGGCTGATTTCTTCCATGAACGAACACATTCACGAAAAGCACTTACACTGTTACACTTGACTTATCATCTGCAATCATTTTCAGATCTACAGCAAAGCATATTTTTTTTTATAAATATTGTCATAATCCAAATCGCTTTCGCTCTAATTTTTTTAATCTCCAAATTCGAAAAACCCTAACATCATCATCATCGCCGTTTTTTTTAATAACAAATTTATCACTTAACAGCATCAAATCTATCGGATTCTCTGGTTTTGTCGAGTTTAATCAGAGAATGAAAGAAGCGAAATCGGTTAATTTCAATCTTCAACAGCACCAAAACGGTCACTTGTCTCCGTTCAAATTCGCAAAGTTATTAGATCCGGAGGCGTCCTGGGACAAGGTAGCGTCCAATCACGATCGTTCATTTTTTCTTCTCTGTCAAGTTGTGATTTCGCTTTTTCTTCTGTTAATTTTTGGTGATTTAAAGAGCTCTTCATTTTTTTTTTTTTTGATGTTGGAAGTAATTAATTCAAGTGCTAGAAACTGTTTAAATTGCATTTATTTATTTGATTTTACTAAATTTCTTACTTAAATAGTAAAATGTACGCAAATTATATAGTTTCGCAATGTAATTTGTGTTTAATGTAATAGTTTAGTGTACATGAGGCTGATATTAGGCTCAGGATACGTACAGTAGTTCGCTTACTATGTAATTTGATCACTTAAATTTGGAATCGAATCAATGTATGCGCCTATGCGGTATTGATTTTATGGTGATGTTGACTTGTTGATAGTAAAATGAATTTTTGTGATAATGTGTGTATTAGCAAGATTGGAATGAGAATAGAAGTTTGTTGATTGTTGTTGTGCTTAATTTTGGTAGGATCAATTGGGAGATGTCTTGCATTGGATTCGACAAGCGATGGCCATCCTGTGCGGGTTGCTATGGGGTGCTGTACCATTGGTTGGCGGCATATGGATCGTTGTGTAAGTTGATGTTCACAGACTCTATTAAGCTATAGTAATTAAGTAATTTTACTGGGGATATCTCAACAATTTATTTGGAATGTTCAGAATATTAGTTGCTGTTCATTTTGTTTCCTTCCATGTTTTCATTCTTCTTCTTTTTTTTTCGTTGTTGTTTAATACACATTAAATAGAGCTATGATGTCATGCAACTGTGTGTTAGTATGACTGTTATCACAATTGGCTACATTTCATATTTATTATACTATTATGGCGGTGGATTTGGATGTACTTAATTTGATGCTTTCAAGCCTTCACTGTTTTATCTAAGCATATTTGTTTGGTCTCACCCTCACATGTTTGATGCATTTTACTGTTATGGTCTTGTTATGAATTAGAAGATGAGCTTCTGAGTTTTACTAGTGTAAGAAACATGTACTTTCTGCATTAGGGTTTGGAGGTACTTCTACTTGCTTACAGTTAGGTGACTGTTCACTAGGCTATGTTTATGATGAGTAGATCAAAGTGTTCTGCATTCATAAACTTTGGATATGATTTTAGTTGAAGGCCCTTTTAAGATAAAAAAAAGATTGAGAGGACCCTTACAACCTTGAATGAACTATTCGTTAGTAAACAAGCATGACCTTTGATAGATTGATGACTAGTGCTTCTCGGCAGTTGGCTATGAGATACAAAATTAAGTATGGTTGACTCTGCATGGAAGTTATGTAAATGAGAGATGTCTAAAGGTTTATGGATTTAAGAATAAATCCTTTGGAGAGGAGTATAGTATTCTTGAAGTATACTTGACACTTTCTTGCAACTGGGTTGCCTTTGGGAGCTCATTTTTGTAGTGTCCTGCAACTAAATTATTATAAAAAGAAATTAGCCATTTGGAAAGGAAGATACATCTGGTGGGACTAATGATGTAAGAAGTTTGTTTATTGTCTAGACAATCAACCATCTCTCTCCATTCATATGATTTCCTTCATGGCATTGATACTATGACGGTCTTAAGAAAGGCGTTGTATGGGTAGATGAAGAGCTTTGGAATATCAGTGGATCTGAATTTTGGCTGTGGACAATTCTTAAGCTCATATGCAATATGGCTTGGAGGTCCAGTTTACTGAGTGATCACTGACGATGGAAGTAGTTGCAGTAGTATGGAGAAATGGTAAATTTTTAGGACTCTAGTGCTGTAGTTTGTTCTGTGCTCTCACTTTCTGTTAGAATCTTCAACGGGAGGTGGACTACATTTGTTTGGAGGGCTATTATAGCTATATTTTGTATTACGGATAACTTCATCTATTCGGATTTGAGAATTAGTTGGTTATAGTTCAAGATATGGTGATAAAGTTTGCTATGAATAAGTGAAATTGTCACCTTTTGTGATGCTGTGGTTTCTTTAAAGTAATGAAATAGGTGGTCTTTCTCAATGGGCTCAACGTGGGAGGTGTTAATACTGGTAATATCATAATACTGTCATTTTCAGGGGTCTCTTAGTGGCCTGGGAGTTTGCAGATTAGGGGAATAATTTCCTTCTGCGTTGAATGTGCTTTCCTACCATCTGCATATGTATATAATTTGTTTTAGCCAATGACAAGGTTGACAATATAATAACACAAGTATCATAACATATTACTGCTTTGTGGTTTGGAAACTGTAATGATCAGTATCTCTGTGTTTCTATAGATTTTGAAGCTTTACCTGCTAAACTGTGTGCTATTGATTTTGATCTTGCAGATTTTTGGTGATATCTTCTGCAATTATATATGGTTATTATGGGATGATACTAAAGATCGATGAAGAAGAATTTGGCGGTCATGGAGTACTCCTCCAAGAGGGGCTTTTTGCTTCGCTAACTCTCTTTCTGGTATTCTAGCATTCTTTCATTGTTTCCCTTTACCTTTTACCTCAACTCTGCCTGGATGCAAGTGATTAGAAAAAAGGACCTTTGCTGGTCTATAACTAATGTCTTGTTCTCTTTTATCTTGTTCAGCTGGCATGGATTCTAGTATACAGCTTGGCACATTTCTGATTGGCCCGGTACCGCCAGCTTGGACACCCTTGTTTTTCAAATGATGTTTGAACGATCTTAGTTACATGAGACATCATTGCCTTTGCCCTGAAAACAAGTAGAAAATTACTTGCAGTTGTTATTTGCTGTTTACGTTTTGATTGTGCAACGTTTTGATTTTGCCAAGCATGAACATGCTAGGTTTTTAGTCCATAGTAAATAGATGTTTCAATTTGAAGAATCCTCAACATTCCACTCAACGTGGAAATTTATGGTCTGCTTACTTGATGATAAGCGAAATGTATTTCAGTACCTCAAATAAAAATTGCTTGTGGCAGGTTTATGGCTAATTTATGTGACTTTTAGATACCACAGTTATTTGCCTTTCGTCTAGGAAAGAGGCAGGTGTAAAATCATTATATGGATAGTAAACATTTTTACCATTTTGGTTTTGGTTTTCTTTTCATTTTCTGCTCACCTTTTTTTTTTTCTCGTAATCATGTGGTTCTGCTGCACTGTAGGTATTGAGATCCCTTTGATGTACTGATGTTGAGATCCATTTGATGTACATGTCGTTCTGTTGTCTATGCCATGAATACCAAGAATATGCCGGAAAGGCAACTCCTTTGCCAATGAAATTCTGTCTACCTTTACAAATAGTATTTCGATATATATTTTTCATCGAAAATTGAATTGGATTGAAGAGCTGTGTTTTTGACCCACCCGAATGTCATCTATTTAATGTCGATTTTCAGTTAAATTCAACAGTTGGAAGCTTTCATTCAAGTTTGAATCGAACATGATTGATGATCAATAAAACCACAAACAGCAAGCATAAAATGCAAGTACAAGTAGAGTTGTAATGATAGCATATTCAGCGTCTTCAAAATAAACTGGATATATTTTCAGGACAGATACTAATTTACACCACACCTTCCATTTAAGTAGTCTCATATCAATTAATTGTACAATAAAAGATGCCCAAGGGTTCACCTACTTGCCAAAAAGGGGCAGGAAAGAATCATCCTCCTATACACAGCCATTGTGAGATAGTACAGTATTAGGTGAAGATCTTATGTTCATCTCTGGTAGCGGTTTCTACCTCTTCTTGATAGAAGATATATGCGCCCGTACACCCATTGTCTACCTAGTCTTGAACTTGATTGCTGCACAACAAAACATAAATGTAAAGAAAAGCTGAACACTTGAAAGACTGTATCAATCTAAGGACCAATGTGGTTAAAATAGAAATATATGATAGAACAAGAAGCAGATTTCAGCAGCACAAAGCCACCAAAGGCCAAGCCCTTCTATCTGCCTAAACATTGATGAAAGAGCTCGAAAAGTCAAACAGGAAGAAATGTGACATTTCAAAGGTCAAGAAACTACAAATGTGACAGAAATGAGACTGTATTTTCCTTAATTCTTATAGCGTTTAACTTCATTCTTCTCTACTCGTTAAAATAGGAAAAGAGTGTAAAAATTTACAGAAGCAAACTAGATTACCTCAACCTTGGTGCGGAATTCTAGCAAGGATTCACATACATGACAATCTGCTCTATGGGGGGAGTTGTTAGACTGATCTGACTTCACAAATGCAAATACCTGCCAGAAAGCACTGAAACGAGTGAGGTGATGAATTGGAAACTGAATTATGATATAATTGTTGGACAAAACTATAACATATAGTTCGAAAATCAAGTTAAAGGAAAGCAGAAAATATAATTTCTTAAACTTGTAGTTACTCAAGAGTCATAGAAGTGAATACTTGTCAGGACTAACCTCTTCCCCACAATTCGGGCATGCACCCTTCAGTGCCACCAAGTCATTCCTCCACAGGCCTCGAAGCACACTAACTGCAATAATAGGTGTACAAGTAATTTATGTTATTTGCATCAAGAGTATAAAAAATAAACAAAATACATTCTCCCAAACAGTGACCAAATATCACATTTATTATTTCAAGATTTGACCCACAAACTCATAAGAATTTAATATACTTGCTGATGTCACAGGAAAAGAACTTTCATAGGTTGTATTTCCTTGAACTGACCTACTTCATGAATTGTTTAAGTAAATGAGTATTAGTGAAATTATTACCAGAAGAAGATGCAACTGGATATCCAATTAAAGTACCCAATGCCGTGAAAAGAATGCCGTTCACGGAAGCTAAAAAGGTCAATACATTTGTTTGACTGCCAGAGGAAATTGCCGGGCCGAATGCATCTGGAGCTAGACCAACAGTGCAGATAATAGGCACGAGACATATGGAACTGCCGAATGCAAATATCAGGATCCAAATGCTCGCTAATGCAAAAACCTGTGATAGATCTTCCTGCCCTACATCCATGTCAAATCAATATTCATGTTGAGAAAAGAAAAAAGCAGTGCTACTCATTACGTAAACAACTTAACTGAATTGATATGCCATCATTTACCAGCAATTATCAGTTAAGAATTTTCTAATTGAACTCAGTGAGCCATCCAGATATGGTCCAAGTTCAAGTATAACATGATAACTGACTTTCTAAGCTTGAGAAAAATTCAAAAGTTTCTGCAATTCCATCCATCCATGGAAATAAGGAGAGAAAAAGAAAAATAAAAAGTTTGCAAGAACCAAAACGATGCTTTTTAAGAACTGCGAGTGCAAGTGAACTCAAACCAGATGAATTTATCTGGTATTCTTTTTTATTTGTCTCGTTTTCAGGCAACATAACAGGTAACAAGTGTGATTGTGATAATTGCATCGAAAGAAAACTTCTCTCAATTGTATTATATAATTTATAAAATAAGCAAAGTAATTCTAAAGAAAATTACCTCTGCATCAGCATATGTCGACTGTCGCCTTATACTGCAACGAGGATACTTGACAACAGATTTCGAACCATACCACCGCAATTTTTGCTTCATAAAAAAAGACTTATTGTTTATGTACATGGTAAAGACATTATTTAAATCCAAATAAGATCCACAAGTAAAGCATATGAACTCACCTCCACTCTATCAAACATGTCATCAACTATCAAAGGTTCACCACTGTAATATGCATCCCGAGCCTAAAACAAAATCAACCAAGAAGATCATATCAGTTTCTCATTATCACAACATGTTATTTCAAAAGAAGAACTATACCCTGGAAAGTACGGAGCGTAATCATATTTCACACAGGATATAACAAGTTACCAAGTAAAAACTCCTACAACTTCAGCTTCTATTGCAATTTTTCAAAAATAGCTCTCTTCATATATGTCACATAAAGTTGAAAAATTCAATATCCATAATAATGATAACCAAAACTCTGCTTCTGGGTGGTAGATGTCAGTTTCAATTGCTATAATTCCTTCGTCGTTTTAGTTAGAATACAAGTAAAAAAAATTATAATTTTAATGAACTAAAAGTGTCATCTTGATAAGTGATAATTTAATAAGGATACATACACTCTACAGATTATTTCAATAAAATAATTAAAAGAATTAACAAAGTGTGATTTATCAACAGTTCACCATTAAAATAAGCTTGCTTTTTATTTGAAATTGTGATTTGTGAGTGTACCATAAACAAAAACAATAAGTATATATGAAACTAAAATAACCAAATTGAATCTTCTGTCAATTCTTGGACAAATACTTAGTGAAAAAAAAATGTTTATTTATTGAAATTAACAAGAATATATACATATATATATATATATATATATTAATAAAAAGATTCATTTATGAAAACGAAGTAACGAAAAAAATAAAATTGAATTTTGTATCCATTTTTGGACATAAAAGACCAAAAGCTTCACCAAATTAGACCACCCGAAGTAATTAAAAGACGAAAATAGCCATAAATTATAACCAATAATAAAAACAAAGACGAAAATTACTTGGCGATAGAGAGCTTCTAGGGTTTCTTTACTGGCGGTCTCAAGAGGTCCGACGAATATGCACGACGGTCCCTCCACGTCACACGTGGTGGCTGCGGACACGCCTCCATGACTCTTCGTCGATATCCGTACCGAAACCGGGGCCCCGGACCTGCTGCCGCTTCGAGATAGTTCGACGGTGGCGGTGGACCCGAATATGTGAGATGGGATGGAGTTGCACGTGCCGGCCATGAACCAATGAAAATGAACAGCCAAATACGATACTGCAAAAACTGAATATGCGGCTTGTAAAACGGTGCGTGGAGGAGAGCGAGTGGTTTCTCTGATTCTGGCCACAAATAGTTTTTTTTTTTTTAATAGCGGTGAATTTTATGATTTGACGAGATTGCCCTTTGGGGGTTCTGGTTTTGGTTTTTTTTTTGGCGCGTAAAATATCTGGTTCTGCTGATTTTCTCTCTCTTGCCGTGATTGGTCCTGATACTGGATTTTGTTCCAATAGAAGACAACGGCGTCGTTTTCTAGAAGCGGTCAAATATGTAAAATGGAAAAAACATGCGTCTGCCGGGAGTCGAACCCGGGTCTATTGCTTGGAAGGCAATTATCCTAACCGTTGGACTACAAACGCTTTCTTATTGAACTTCGTAAGTATATACTTCTACAAGATGTGTCTGCTTTTTTTTTTTCCTCCTGCATCAAGTATTTACGAAGAGTAGTGATATGCATCTCACTTTAAATCTCTTCACTATGTCAATTAGTGAATGATTCATATGATATAAGTGGACAACTGAGATATATGAAACTATTCACTGATTGAGTTAGGATACAAGATAGGATTCAAGGTAAAATGTTAATAATATTCTTTTATAAATTATATATGAAAAAGTTATGTAAAAGTCAATTTTAAGCATTACGCTATATATGACACGTATAAATGCAAGAGTAAAAGTTTGTCATTAGATTTTAGAGCTTAGAAACGTTAAAGTTATCATTAAGACATTAGTTTGATTTGATATTTTTAATTTTTTATTTATTTTTAAAAGTGATGTCACAATGAATAAGAATATAATTTTGATTTGGGAACAAGTTAAAGATGTACAGTTGGGACCAACATAAGAAGTAGCTAAGCAATGGAGTTCCAAAGAGCAAAAATAAAAATGAAAAAACAAAGAAACACATGCTATGGAGTTTCTTATTATCACTTCAAAAATTACAAGTTTCTCACCTGTTCCAATCACCACTACGTATATCAGAGAGAGGGTGGTTAAAAACATTAACAAAATCAACCTATGGTTGCTAAAATGGTGCAGCAGAAATGGCTGGAGTAAAATTAGGAATATACTTGCATATTATATGTACATTGACTTAAAAAAATCCTGTCTAGAACTAGAATAACATTCTCTCTATTAATAGCTCTCAGTATATTCTAGGCCTTGCAAAGAAATGATCCCATTCATGTTCCTCTAAATTTCCAAACAAATTATACTTCCAAGAATCTTCACCTGCAAGATCTGTGCTCAAATTCTCCCTCCCTTCATTTATTTCCTGTCTGATTGTCTCGATTCGATCAAGAACTCCCTTAACTGTGATGTCAAATGCATCTTCAAGTGTCTCCAACCTGCTATCTGGGTCTGCATATATCACCTTTGGCATCAGCTTTATGACCTCCTCTCTCATGGCCTCCACCTGCTCTTTTGTGATGCTGTCCAATGTTTTCTCAATGTTAATCCTGTCTTTTACATCGGTGTCGGGTATGAAGACAGAGTACTTTGTGTAGTTCTTTGGGAGGTGCCATATGTACTGAGCATAAGCGGAACCAGGATTGAAGAAAACAGGAATGCAGCCAGCCAAAATGGAATCGAAAGTTGATCTTCTGGTGAATGAATCTCCTGCAGGCTGCAAGCAGAACACGGAACTTTGAAACATACGCATTACATATTCTGGCCTGTAGCACTTGTTGAACCCTTTGACACACTCTATAAGCCTACATTTCTTGGAAGATCGGCACTGATCCATGAGTTCACTTCTGATGGAATCTGGTAAATTTGGTCTGGCAGCACCAACAAAGGAGAACAAGAATGGCCTTGTCTGATTTCTCATCCTGCTTTGCCATTCGAAAACTTCTTCGTCAGTGGAAGGATGGAAGTATGTAGGGTATGGTATCGCAAAGTCATTGGTGTGCCAAGGACTTGATTCAATCACCAGCATTGTCATGTTCTTAGTCTCAGGCAAAAGCAAAAGCTTGTTGCCCCAATCAAAATCATTATCTGAGTCTCTCCGGAAATCCCAAGAAATCCTCCCTGCAACCATGAAATGGTCTCTACCCGACATTTTTTTCCACTCGGGCCTTTGTTTTAGCCACCTGATGAGACCAAATGTCTCCATATCTTTCAATTTCATTGTACTGCTGGACCAGAGGTACCGATTAAGATCAAGGCCAGGGTAGAATGGAACGAAGATCGCTGAAGCCAACGATGAATTGGTTGTCAAACACTTGTATTGTTTCATTCTGTTGTGGAAAATGACCTCTAATAAGAACTGATTGGTTGCAAACCATCCTGTGTTTCCATAAACCTTCTCAATGTTATCAAGACGAGGACCAAGTCCCATGTTTGATGAGAACTCGCACATATTAGTCCATTCACTAAGTGTCCTACAGTGCTTGATCAAATCATCATTGTATCTCCTTGGAAGTCTATAAACATAAATGTATTTCCCTTTGCAGTATACAGGGTCTGGTTCAACTACAGGCTTGTTTACGGTTACAGGGTTCTTTTCGACTACAGGCTTATACGTTGTTCTTTGCGGTTGTTTGGCAAAGTTTTCATTTCTCTTCACAACAGGAGATGATCTAAACCTTCTGTTCCTATTCTTGACAGAATACCTTCTTCTAACAGGTTTTTCTTCATGTCGTGTGCCAGGACGTTTTCTAACAGGTTGAGTCCTCCTCGCTCCAGGGCGTGCTCGATTATTACGGATTTCTAGTTGTTTCTCAGAGGCCAAAATTTCATCAGCAATTTCAGCCCAATCACCCAATTTGAGAAAACTGTCAATGGGATTGTCCGCGTCTTTTGTATCATTAACATTATCACTACTATATACATCTTCATTGGAATTCTCTTCCAAATGAAGCGAATCTAACTCTTGGTTATCTCCAAAAGTGGCATCGTTTTTGGCTAACAAGCCAACCTCATTCTTGCCAATTATGGCAGAAGATGAATAAAAGAAGTAAAGGAACAAGAACCACAAAACAAAGATGGTGAAGACAAGGTACCAGAAATGGTGGCGGCACCTCCCAACGCTCGTTCTCTCCATCAAGGCTTCTTGATATGTTCTCATGCAAAGAGTTTTTCCATTTCTGGGGCAATACTTGATCGAAGGTGTTCAATCAGAAACCATGAAAAGAACAGGAAAACAAAAGTTTCCCAATTGAAAAAGGGGAAAAAAATAAAATCAAAAAGTGAGTCGAGAGTCAAAAAAACAAGCTAAAAAAATGGAATATTATAGGTTGAAGAATTTGAAAAGTTTTGCAGTAATTGCTTGGAAAGAGAGAGAGAGAGAGAGAAAAAAGGAAATGGAAGATGTTGAAGCATTCAATATTCTGGTCCATTAAATGTAAACAAGGAAACTTCTATTTATATATATAGCTTGCATTATAAGTTATTGTAAATTTCTGTTCCGGTCTGATTTAGTTATAGAAAAGCCGCCTCATATGATGTGATTAACATATCCCCATAATATAAACCAAATAAACCAAAAAAAAATTCCTTTTACAAGTCTATCTTAGGCCCATGAAATTGATGGGCTGGTACTAAATTATAGCCCACAAAGACATTGGAGAATGCCCAGTAAATTGAAACCAAAAGTTTGGTAGACCATTCTTAGATGTCAAGTTGTCAACAATCTAAAATTTGTTTGATTCCTGTCTTCTGAATTTTGACTCTGAAGGGCTTTTTAATATGGATCACCCTCCTGCTTCAGTTTCTTGGGTTCATCAGTATGAGGAGAGCAACAGACAACAGTACTGTGAACTGCTGTGTGAATTGTCATATAATTTAAGTCATTGAACTTGAAGAGAGATCTATATGTTGGGATTTGATCAAATTTGAGCTTGCTCTATAAGAATCAAGCTTTAATGATTCTCTCAACACATTTGTTTACAACCCCTCAACTGTTTACAATTAATCACAAACCATTTTCGGATTTGACAAACTTTATTCAGAAACCTCCCCGGAACAAATTCGTCAGCAAAAAAAAAAAAAAAAAAACTTGATTTCCTCTTATATTTAAGATAAAATTGAAGGGTAATCAATGAAACTATCTCTTGTTAGCTTTTTTATGGTTCTTTTATCTGTTTGTCATAATTCCGTTCTAGATCATGATAAGACAATGAAAGACAATGCCAACTGAACACAAACTTTGAATGAAATTCCACTTACCAGATTTGGTTAGGAAATTATAGCTTGATAATGATTGTTGTTGAACCAAAATCTTTGAAGGTTCACGATCATGTTCAAGTGGCAATTACACAATCTTTGGTTAGGAAATTACAATCTTTGGTTAGGAAATTACGTAAGAAGGAAGCTTGTAGACCTATCAGCTAATTTTTTTGACAACCACTTTTGAGTTTGAAGTTTGAACTCCTTTAAATTGCTGTAGTGGTTCAATCTTTTCTTCAGATTCCAGCATTCTCAAACTGTTAGGCATGGCTGTTGTGTTGGGTGATCAGTTCTCTACATCTACTTCGGTCTCAATTCTCGATCCAAAACTGATTATATTGAACTTTTGTCATATATAACTTTATTCTGTATTAATCTATCTAAATTCTCCGTGATAATATAAATTATTTACAAAACACGAAAACTTACTTGTTTTTAGAAATTATAAATGATGTGAACCCGTAAGGTTATATAACCCCCAAACCCACACTCAATTTGTTTTACACCCAAGAACTCCCAAAAATCATATTCTTCAACCTTCTAGACCCGATGAATACTCAATCCACGAACCCGGAAGTATAAACACTCAAGAACGCCACAAATGAAGCCTTCCTTTGATAAGTTCAGTAGTTCTATCAAGAACAAGTAGGTGAAACGAAATTTCACTCAGTTTTTGTATTAATTGATCAATGGTTCCATAAAATGACTTACAAATGAGTTTAAATAGAAAATGAAATGTCTTGGAACAACCCTCCAAGCATGGGAAACGAAAACAAGTAAAGGAAGGTGTGATTTGTTGACTAGGAAGCTTTGAATTCAATAAAAACGTGCAACACAATTATCAAATGAAGATAACACAATTGTCAAAGTAAGACAACAATTGTCAAAGTAAGACAGCTTCTGGATACTTTGAAATAACCGACCATATCTTCCTTGTGTGACCTCCAATGGATCTGATTCCAAATTGAAAATTGAAGATAAGATCATGAACGTTGAAAAGTCCTACTCACAAGTCTCTAGAAACCTAACTGTTCACACGTTATGAATTTCCAAAGTTATCCCTTCGAATTAGCAAGTTGCATCTTCCTTAACTTGAATTACATTCACTAAGGTTGGGCCCTCCTTTTGCAAGTCCATTCCTTCCATGGGCCTCCATGAATATGCCTGAACCCAAATCCCTTGAATTAGCCCACTCAATGCATTTTTGAATTTCTTAGCACGTGCTCTTGTAACCGGCCCAACGGGAACTTGGATTGGATCCGCATTCCATGCCCTTGTGCTAGATAAGTCTTCATCATTCCCCTCCTCTTGAAAAGGATTTGTCCTCAAATCAGGGTCATCACCTGCATCAAAAGGACTTAAATCAGAAACATTGAATGTAGCACTTACATTATACTCACCGGGCAAGTCTAGCTTATACGCATTATCATTGATGCGTTCTAGGACTTGAAAAGGACCATCCCCTCTAGGTAGTAGCTTAGATTTCCTCTGGGTCGGAAAGCGCTCCTTGCGCATATGCACCCAAACCCATTCTCCAGGTTCGAAGACTGTAGTCCTCAAAAATCACTCGGGGACACGGGGCACTACAACCTGCAAAGATAGAACGCACGTGACCCGCAGGACGTCTGGGACACCGGGGTGGTGCCGGCCAAAGTCACTCCGACGGTCAAGTTAGCGAGTGCTAGTAAAAGTGTAATGTTTGTAAATGGAGATGAGTGAGAAATACTTCCTGCTATCTTCACAGTTGGGGTTTCTTTGATCAAAGGAGATGTAAGGTCGGAGGGTGATCGGAGAAGATGAGCAATGGCCGGAGGGTGTGGTTTTTTCTTAGTAATCTCTGGATCTCAGTTTTTCGGCCGTCCCCTTTTATGAGGAATTATCTTCCTCTTTATAGGAGACTGATGCTTCTTCTTTTTGAGGGCTCTCATTATTCTCTCTTCTCTGTCTTCCACCAAGAAAGCATCTGGGTGCTTCTTTTGATTGGGCTGCCATCAAGTGTTATTATGACTTTGTAGGACCTGTTTCAAAGTAGATCACAATCTGGTCTCCCTCGGAGCGACGGAGATGTTATGTCGTACGACATGTAGGTTTCTTGTCAATCTGGACCATGATTGGGTGATGTAGCACGGTCGTACTACATGAAGGTATATGTCGTGCGACAAGGTCTTCAAACTCGTACGTCGTCGTACTACACGAGTGCTTCGTGTCGTGCGACACAGTCTTTCAACTCGTACGTCGTCGTACTACACGAGTACTTCGTGTCGTGCGACATATTCTTCCAACTGGTACGTCTACATGAGGATGCTCCATGTCGTGCGACTTTGGCCTTTACGCTAAGCCTTTGTCGTGCTACATGGGAGTATGGGCTTTGTCCTTGGGCCATGTCTTGGGCCATACATATTTTGGCTACTACAGTTTGCCCCCAAACGCATTGGTTTTTTAGAAAAGCCAAGGGGTTTGTGTCGTACGGCATGTAGACATGGATATGTATGTGTGAATTCTAAGGCTGGTTCGACATTGTCGTGCGACTCTATCCTTCTTAAGAGAGTGTTTCAGTGTTGGTGAATGGATGATAATGCATAAGTTTTGTCATTGTCGTACGACAATGTTCGTTTAGAGAAGGAACGATTGATCTTCAAATGACTCTTCGATATCTGTGTCGGAGTAAATGTGGTCAAAATGGAAGTGTGCATGCGTGGCTAATGATTGGTCATGGTTTTGTGTGTCCAATAAAAAATTGACACGTAAGCACGTGTTTTCTTTTAATTGCCGCCTTTCCACTTTCTTCCTCATTTTCAATTTTTCTGCTTTCTATTTTTTGTTTTCTCTCTCAAAAACCAGTCACCTGTAGAAGCTTTTTCCGGCGTCTTTGCTGCTCTTTTTTGGCCATTTCCGTTTTCATTCCGGCGACGCATTTGGTTACTCTTGCTTTCTTGGTAAGTTTTTCTGGTTCCTTTGCTATTTTGATTTCTTATTCTCATATTTGGTTTCTGGGTATTCTTTTGTGTTCTTCGAATGGTTTTTGAAAAGAATTTTGAAAAAGGTATTTTAGATCGAAAAATTAGACTTAGGTTTATACAGAACTTGTTTGTAGAGTTTAGGTCGCACGACGGTAGCCAAGACGTATAGGTCGCACGACCTTCTTAACAGTCTTGGGAGCTGATATTAGGTCGTGCGAGGTCTTTGGTTTTAGGTTATAATTACTAACCGTAGCTACTGTCGTTCGACCTGTAGGTTTTGATGTCGAGTCGAGGTGACGAGAGTCCTCCTAGTACCTCTGGGCGCGGGTACGATGATCCCATAGATCTGTCGTACGACTCGTGGGGAGAATCGGAGGCAGCGAGTGCCGCGGTGACAGTGGCGTCGTACGACACTGTGACTGTCTCTTTTGTGAAAACATCACGTGTGGCGGACGACATTCCCATGGGGATCCCATCAGTCGAACTACCGGGCGACGCAGCTGGCCCATGTCAAATGAGACCTAGTAGGCCGCTAGGTTTGCTATTAAATAACCCAGCAAGCGTGCTAACTGAGGACGACATCATGCGTCTTCGTTTTAGCTACGGCATACCTGATGGCGTCGCACTGAGGGCACCGTACAAGGAGGAGAGGCCAGATTGGGACGTCCCATGATGGACCTGTTTGTACGAGTTCCCGTTCCAGCGGGTGGGATTCAGACTGCCAGTAGTCGGACTACTGAGGAAAGTGCTCGATCATTTCGAGCTTGCCCCAGGGCAGCTGATGCCCAACAACTGGAGGATCCTGTTGGCGTTGGATCTGCTGTGTACGAGGGAAGGGATAGTATTCGAGCTTCCTGACCTTTTCTATTCGTACACCGTGCGGGAGCACGACACAGAGAAGGGGCGTTATAACTTAAACCTCCGACCCAACAGGACGCACCTGATAACGGAGTTAACCACAAACGACAGGTTGTGGAAGGACAGGTATTTCGCGAGGGGCCTGCTTGTTGATTGGCCTCTCGGGGATACTGTCGTTCGTGCGACCTGGTCCAAGGCTGGTGGGTCTTTTATTTAGTTGAGTCGTACGACAGTATCTTACTTTTTGTTATTTACTAACTACTGTTTGTTTTTGTAGTGAACACAGGAGCGCCGCAATCAGTTGTTGGTTTGACGTGTGTGACACGTACGGAAAGGGTGTTGTCGTACGACGCTAAGGAAAGGAGTTGGAGGAGTATTTTGGCGGAGGAGAATTTGCGGCCGAGCCACCTCTGGAAGTTTAGCGTGATAAACGAGCCAGGTACCCCTTACCCTGCCTTCAAAAATTTAGTGGAGTTTGTCAGGGTTAGGCACTGTGTCGAGCGACTGTACGGCACACGCTTTTTGACTCCCATCTCATACGTCGAGCGACGATTTGCAGTTGACGTTATGGCTGGAGAGATCGCCGCGCCTGCTGCTGACGATGCGATGAGGAGGCTGAGGGAAAAAAGGAAGGGAAAGAAGAAGACTGAGTCGAGCGACCAGGCGGCTTCCACCCCTCCACCTCCTCCAACTGGTCGAGCAAAGGCCTCCCAAGACGTTTCTTCAGCTGGGAAGAAAAGGAGGAGGGAAGATTCAACGTCGGGTGTCGACGCGTCGGTCGACCTGGTATTCCCGCAGGATGCCTCCGCGTATTCTGACGTTGGCTCGATCCTTCCACAGGTAGAGCGGCTGCTGTTACCTGAGGACAAGAGTCGTCTCAGGGAGATGGGTCTTTCCCAAGCTGCCGATTGGGGCCTAGGCCATCTCTTCCAGGTATGGTCGTACGACTGTTGCTGTTTTTATTTTTGCTTATTTTAGAATCTGTTCTAATTTGTTTCATTTATTTTTGTAGGCTCTCCAGTCGCATGTGCATTTGAAAGAAGAACTCGGCTCCGCCCTTAAGAAGATAAGAGAGCTGAAGTCGAGTAACCAGAGTTTGAAGCAGGAAAATGACAATTTGAAAGCTTCAAACTTGGAGGCAAAAAAGACAGCTCTCGAGGCGTCGGGTCGTGCAGTTGAGGCCACACTTGAGCTGAATAAACTAAAGTCGACTGTCGACTTACTACAGGCCAAGCTGAAGGCCAAGGAGGCTGATTACGACGCTCTGTACGACAAGGCGGAGGATAATGTCCTTAATGCTGTCATCAAGACCCGTGCAGACCTGATGAGGGAGTATCGAGACGGTCGTGCGACGGAGTGGAAGGTCGAGGACTGGATTGCTGATCACGAGGAGTTGACGCATTCTGATGGTGAAGCTGATGCAAAAGACGCAGGAGATACAGCTGTCCTTCCTCCTCCAGAAGGCTTGGCAGTCGTGGCTTTGGCTGCTCAGCCTGCTGGAGAGTCTGATGGTTTTGCCCCATAAGGGGTTGTAACTTTTGTACTTTTAATTTTTATATATATTTTGGAATTTGCCTCATAACGCTATCGTTTTAATATATATTTTAATTTTGGAATTTGTCTTCGTGTATGACTATATTCTTTTATATGATGGTGGTGTGACTATATTTTGCCTTTGCGTCTACGTCCTTGAGTGTTGGTCGTACGGCTATGGGAGATGGTTACCTTTTTGAGGGTATGTCATGGTTCGTGACCTTGAATGCGGGTCGTGTGACCGTTTTGCAGATGGAGAGTCCATGACTTTGAATGCGGTCATGTGATCGTGTGGAGATGGAGAGTCCATGACCTTGAATGCGGGTCATGTGATCGTGTGGAGATGGAGAGTCCATGACCTTGAATGCGGGTCATGTGATCGTGTGGAGATGGAGAGTCCATGACCTTGAATGCGGGTCATGTGATCGTGTGGAGATGAAGAGTCCATGACCTTGAATGCGGGTCATGTGATCGTGTGGAGATGGAGAGTCCATGACCTTGAATGCGGGTCATGTGATCGTGTGGAGATGGAGAGTCCATGACCTTGAATGCGGGTCATGTGATCGTGTGGAGATGGAGAGTCCATGACCTTGAATGCGGGTCATGGTCGAGTTTTGTCGTAGATTTTGTTGTTTGTGATATTGAATTGCCCCAGTTGGAGTATGTAACTGCTCAGTTGCACACTGCAACTTGTGATGTAGTTCATGATAGACTGTGCAATGCTGACCTGCGCAAAAAATATTGTATAGTGATAAAATTCGAAATATATAGATAGATATATATATATATATATATATATATTTTTCTAAAACTGATATTGTTTTAGATGGCACGCGTTCCAGCTGTTGCCGATCTCCATGCCATCTGTACATCGTAGTTTATAGGCTCCATTTCCAAATACATTGGTGATTTGATATGGTCCTTCCCACGTAGGACCGAATTTGCCCGCTCCTTTTTCCTTTGTGTTTTGGAAGATGCGGCGAAGAACCCAATCTCCAATATGGAATGACTTGAGACGAACACTTCTGTTATAATGGCGGGCGACTCGTTGTTGGTATACGGCCAATCTGATTGCGGCCTTGTCGCGGCGCTCGTCAATTGTGTCGAGTTCACTCAGCAATTCTCTGTCGTTTGCTTCTTCTGTTGCGTGTCGTATCCTATAAGAAGGGTAGTCAGCTTCTGTTGCTATGACGGCTTCTGAGCCGTAAGATAGAGAGAATGGTGTTTCTCCTGTTGACGTCCTGACCGTCGTACGGTAAGACCATAGCACACCCGGTAGCTCATCGGCCCACTTCCCTTTGCATTGGTCGAGTCGCTTCTTGAGGGTGGACATGATTGTCTTGTTAGTGGATTCTGCTTGTCCGTTAGCTTGAGGGTATCTTGGGCTTGAATAGCTTAGTTTGATGCTCCACTTGTCGCAAAAGTCTTGGAAATCATATGAAATGAATTGTGAGCCATTGTCGGTGACTATTTCCTTTGGAACCCCGTAACGGCATATGACATTCTTCCAAATGAAGCTTTTGACCTCAGAGTCTTTGATTCTAACGTACGACTCGGCTTCAACCCACTTTGTAAAGTAGTCGGTCACGGCTAACATGTAGACCTTGCCCCCTATAGCGATGGGCAACTTCCCTACTATGTCCATGCCCCACTTCATGAAGGGCCATGGTGCTGAAATGGGGTGGAGTTTTTCCGGGTGTTGATGTGAAATGTGGGCGAAGCGTTGGCATGGGTCGCACCTTTTGACGAGGCCGTGCGACTCGGACCGCATTGTGGGCCAGTAGTACCCGGCTGTGATTGCTCTATTGGCCAGGCTTCTCCCGGCCGAGTGATTCCCGCATTGCCCCTCGTGTAAGTCCTTGAGTACTTGCTGAGCTTCGACTGGGTCGAGACATTTGAGGTAGGGCCCGGAGTAGGATCGCTTGTACAGTTGACCCTCTATTATAGAAAATCGGGCGGCCTTGATCTTAATTCTTCGTGCTTCTACTTTGTCAGGTGGGAGGGCGTCGTCTCTCAAGTAGTCGTAAATCGGGGTGACCCAAGTTGGCTCGTCCGAAATTGGATTGACTTCGAGCTTTGTTGGTTTCCACACAGCTGGCCATTGGACAAACACCATGGGAATGGTTCGCTCCTTTGTGGTATCCAGTGAGGACCCAAGATTGGCGAGTGCGTCGGCATGGGCGTTTTCGGATCTGGGTATTTGCTCGATGTCGAATGACTCGAATGAAGCTTGTAACTCTTTTACCAAGGTCAAGTAGGCCGACATCTTCGAGTCCCGAGCTTGATAGGACCCTTGCAATTGTCTCACAATTAATTGGGAGTCACTGCGTACCTTGATTCGCTCGACGTGTAAGTCCTTTGCCAAGGTGAGCCCAGCTATGAGGGCTTCGTACTCGGCTTCGTTGTTGGTGGTCTTGAATCCACATCTGACGGACCTCTCGATGACGTGCTCCGTAGGGGAGGTAAGTACTATTCCCAGCCCGCTGCCTCTAGCGTTACTTGATCCATCAACTGCTAAATTCCACTCCTCCCTTGGCGTGTCGCACGACATAGTGCAAAGTTCTTCCTCCGCTCGTTGTAGAATCCCTGGTGTGAAGTCTGCTATGAAATCCGCCAGCACTTGCGACTTAATCGCCGTGCGAGGTTGGTAGTTGATGTCGTACTCGCTCAGCTCTACGGCCCATTTCACTAGACGGCCGGATAGTTCAGGTTTATGTAGGACACTCTTCAAGGGGAATTCGGTGAGTACACTAATAGTGTGGCATTGGAAGTATGGCCGTAATTTCCTTGCGGCTGTGACTAGTGTGAGAGCTAATTTCTCAAGTTGGGTGTACCTTGTCTCTGCGTCAAGTAGGGTCTTGCTGATGTAGTATACGGGGAGTTGTTTGCCATCCTCCTCCCTTATCAGTACCGCGCTAACGGCCGTCTCGGATACAGCGAGGTAGAGCAGGAGGGTCTCTCCTTCCTTAGGTTTGGACAGGAGAGGTGGGTTCGCTAGATACCTTTTTATATTTTGGAAGGCGTCCTCGCTTGTTTAATTCCAATCGAATGACTTGTTCTTTCTTAGAGCATCGAAGAAAGGTTTACATTTTTCGGACGACTTCGAAATGAATCGGTTGAGGGCCGCGAGTCGTCCGGTTAGCTTTTGTACGTCTTTGATGCTTTTGGGGGACCTTAGATCCATGACGGATCGGAGTTGATCCGGGTTGGCCTCGACACCTCTCTTGGTTACTAAGTAGCCAAGGAACTTCCCTGATGAAACTCCGAAGGAACATTTGGTCGGATTAAGCTTCATCCCATACTTGTCGATGATGTCGAACGATTGCCGGAGGTGGTCGAGGTGTTGGTCTGCTACTAATGACTTTACCAGCATGTCGTCTATATAGACCTCCATAGTCTGTCCAAGCATGGTTGCAAACATTTTGTTGACTAGTCTTTGGTAGGTTGCCCCAGCGTTCTTGAGGCCGAATGGCATTACCTTGTAGCAGAAAATGCCGCGCTCCGTGATGAAAGAAGTCTTCTCTTGGTCGTCCGGATGCATAAGGATTTGGTTGTAACCGGAGAATGCATCCATGAAGCTCAATAGTTCGTGGCCTGCCGTAGCGTCCACCATCATGTCGATGTGTGGGAGAGGGAAGGAATCTTTCGGACAAGCCTTGTTGAGGTCTGTGAAGTCGATGCAAACTCGCCACTTCCCATTCTTTTTCTTCACTACCACTACGTTTGCGAGCCAGTCTGGGTAATTTACTTCTCTCACCGAACCAATGTCAATTAGCTTTTGGATTTCTTCATTTATAACCTTGTTGCGCTCGGGCGCGAACTTCCTTCTTTTTTGCTTCACAGGTGGATGATCCGGGTCGACTTGCAACCTATGTACTAGGACTTCTGGGCTAATTCCGATCATATCTGCGTGCGACCATGCGAAGCTGTCGTGTCGCGCTGTCAAGAAGCTGAGTAGTCTTGCTCGGATATTTTGTGGAAGGCGGGACCCGATACTAACTTTGTGGTCCGGAAAATCTGGATGTATGGATACTTCGTCAAGTTCTTCCATATCGGGTTTGTCTTTGTTGGTGGGGGTGCTTTCACTCTGTAATTGCTATAAGTCGGAAGACCTGCTTTTAAGAATGTTCTGGTAGCAGTCACGCGAAGTCTTTTGCTGTCCTCGGATCTCGTGAACTCCCCACCTAGTAGGGAAACGGATGACCTGATGATACGTTGAGGGAACTGCCCTCATCTCATGAATCCACGGGCGACCCATGATTATGTTGTAGGACGACGGACAGTCCAGGATGAGGAAATGTGTGTTCAAGTTTACGCCTTCCGCGTAGACTGGAAGGGTGATCTCTCCCAGAGTGTTCTTATGTTCCCCACTAAATCCCACAAGGATTGTGGAGCGACGTGCGATGTTGCACTCATCAATATGCATCTCTTTTAGTGCGTCGAGAAAGAGTACATTTGTTGAGCTTCCATTATCCACTAGAATCCGTCTGATCAAACAATTGGCCACCGTTAGTGAGATGACTAGTGCGTCGTGGTGGGGATTGAATAAGTCCATATGCTCATCGCTGCTGAAACTGATTGGATAGTTATACGTAGGATCTATCGTACGAGTTCGTTGGACGTCCATACGACCGGCTTGCCGTGAGTGGCGCTTTGCCTCCGAGTAGGTTACTCCATTCACTTCTGATCCGCCAGAGATGACGTTCACGGTTCTCTCATGTTTGGGAGGCTCCGGTGGAGGGACTGAAATAATATCGCGCGACCTATCTTTGTTCACCAAAGTCTGCTTACCCCTGTCAGTCAGGAATTCTTTAAGGTGACCCTTCTTGAGTAGTTCGGCCACCTCCAATCGTAGTGCCACACAATACTCAGTTCGATGGCCGTGGTCGCCGTGAAATTCGCACCATTTCGAGTTGTCTCTTTGATCAGGCGGGCTCATCATCTTATCTGGCCACCGAACTGATCTACCCAATCCTTTAAGTATGGCGACTACCTCTGCCGGCCTGATGTTCAAATTATATTCTGGCGTTATATTCTTTGGTCGGATGAACGGCCTTGGTGGTCTGTCGTCGCATCGTCGCTCGTACCTCATATGGCCGTCCTTTCGGGGTATTGTTGGGTATGGCCCGCTACGTCGGTTGGTGATTCGTGGTTCGACCATCCTCTCCGACTTATCTTCCTTGTAGTTCGCTCTATTAGGTTTGCAGTTTACTTCGTCTTCTTCCCATTTTATCTGTGCCCATGCCTTGGCTAGGACGTCTTCCATGGTTTTACAATGGTACTTGGTGAGCTCCTTGTATAGGTCGGAATCATAGAGCAGACCCTTGCGGAAGGCTGATACGGCTGTCGCCTGGTTGCAATGAGGGATGGACACTTTTTCATGGTTGAAACGGCCAACAAAGTCACGTAGGCGTTCATTCCTCCTTTGGCTGACCGTGTAAAGGTCGTCGGATTGTTTTTCTAACTTCCGACTACTAGCGAACTGTTCTACGAAGGTGTCAGTGAGTTGAGCAAAAGAGTTGATGGAAACATTGGGAAGGTTGGTGTACCATTGTAGGGCAGGTCCTACGAGGCTTGAACCAAAACCTTTGCACATACATGCTTCCCTAAGGTCACGCGGGACGGCGGCTGTGAACATCCGTTGTCGGTACTGCGCAATGTGGTCGTCGGGATCCGTCGTACCGTCGTACTGCTTCATACCTGGAAAGTTGAACTTCCTTGGCATCTCCACCAATGCTATTGTGTCGACGAAGGGAGAGTCGGCAAAACTATTGGCCGCACTTTTCTTTATAGGAGTGGGCATTCCCGGAATGCGTTGGATGAGTGCTTCCATCTCTGTGAACCTTCGTGCCAAGTCTCGGTTGGCCAAGGTCGGCTCGGCGCTCACTCGGTTTGAGTCTGACGGCGCTGAATGCGAAGGGCCGGATGACGTTCCTTGTAGCGGGATGGTTGGTTGGGTTGAGCCGACGTTGCCATTGGGAGTGGATATAGGTGGCACTCCTTGTATTGCTCTTGCCACGTCGTCTGATCGATGTCCTCCCATCCGATTTGGTATATTCTCTGTCGTATGTCGTGCGACGATATGGGGTCCACTCGTAACTCGAATGTTGGGCTCTGAGCCCACGTGGGTTGGATCGAGGTCTCTAACGGTAGTACCATGTTCGTCCGGGCGGACTGGCGCGTAATAATTAGCGTGAGCGGCTTGCTCAAATGGCACGGGTTGGGACGTCGAAGCGTCTCCAAACGGTCGTACGGCAGTGAGCGAACTGATCCTATTCTGCAATTCTTGGTTCTCTGCCAACACTCGTTGATTCTCTTGTTCGAGTGCTTGGAGCCTTTGGGTATTCTCTTGCATCTGGGATATGAGGAGTTGTACCCTAACCTCCATCGCGTCGTGATGAAAATCGTCAGATGACATAGTCGGGGTTGCCGCGTTCTACCTTTGCTTGCTTAGAGATTGTCGTGCCCCACGGTGGGCGCCAAATTGTAGTCCTCAAAAATCACTCGGGGACACGGGGCACTACAACCTGCAAAGACAGAACGCACGTGACCCGCAGGACGTCTGGGACACCGGGGTGGTGCCGGCCAAAGTCACTCCGACGGTCAAGTTAGCGAGTGCTAGTAAAAGTGTAATGTTTGTAAATGGAGATGAGTGAGAAATACTTCCTGCTATCTTCACAGTTGGGGTTTCTTTGATCAAAGGAGATGTAAGGTCGGAGGGTGATCGGAGAAGATGAGCAATGGCCGGAGGGTGTGGTTTTTTCTTAGTAATCTCTGGATCTCAGTTTTTCGGCCGTCCCCTTTTATGAGGAATTATCTTCCTCTTTATAGGAGACTGATGCTTCTTCTTTTTGAGGGCTCTCATTATTCTCTCTTCTCTGTCTTCCACCAAGAAAGCATCTGGGTGCTTCTTTTGATTGGGCTGCCATCAAGTGTTATTATGACTTTGTAGGACCTGTTTCAAAGTAGATCACAATCTGGTCTCCCTCGGAGCGACGGAGATGTTATGTCGTACGACATGTAGGTTTCTTGTCAATCTGGACCATGATTGGGTGATGTAGCACGGTCGTACTACATGAAGGTATATGTCGTGCGACAAGGTCTTCAAACTCGTACGTCGTCGTACTACACGAGTGCTTCGTGTCGTGCGACACAGTCTTTCAACTCGTACGTCGTCGTACTACACGAGTACTTCGTGTCGTGCGACATATTCTTCCAACTGGTACGTCTACATGAGGATGCTCCATGTCGTGCGACTTTGGCCTTTACGCTAAGCCTTTGTCGTGCTACATGGGAGTATGGGCTTTGTCCTTGGGCCATGTCTTGGGCCATACATATTTTGGCTACTACAAAGACCATCTGTCGTCGGCCCTTATTGGCTTGTTTTTCATATTGCTCCATTCGCCGTTCAATGTTGACCTTTGCTTTCTCATGAATCTGCTTTACAAGTTCAGTTTTTCTTTTCCCATCTAAATTCACATGCTCAGACATTGGTAATGGTGATAAATCCAAAGGAGTTAAAGGATTAAAACCATAAACAATCTCAAATGGTGAAAATTTAGTAGCAGAATGAACAGAACGATTATAAGCAAACTCAACATGCGGTAAGCATTCTTCCCATGTTTTAATGTTCTTTTTTATAATTGCACGCAACAAGGTAGATAAGGTCCTATTTACTACTTCTGTTTGACCATCAGTTTGAGGATGACAAGTAGTTGAAAACAACAACTTAGTTCCTAACTTAGCCCGTAAGGTCTTCCAGAAATAACTTAAGAACTTAGCATCCCTATCAGAAACAATTGTTCTAGGCACGCCATGTAAGCGAACAATTTCTTTAAAGAACAAATCTGCAACATGTGAAGCATCATCAGTCTTGTGACATGGAATAAAATGTGCCATTTTAGAAAATCTATCCACGACAACAAACACGGAATCTCTTCCCCTTTTTGACCTAGGCAAACCTAATACAAAATCCATTGAAATATCAATCCAAGGTTCACTAGGAATTGGAAGTGGTGTATATAAGCCATGAGGTTGTACTCGGGATTTCGCTTGCCTACATGTGACACATCTACCACAAAGTCTCTCAACATCTTGTTTCATGTGTGGCCAATAGAAGTGTTCTTGCAGAACGGCTAAGGTTTTAGCTACCCCAAAGTGTCCCATTAGCCCTCCCCCATGTGATTCTCTCACCAGCAAATCTCGCAAGGAACAATTTGGTATACACAATTTATTGTCTCGAAACAAGAAACCCTCATGTCTAAAATACTTACCACTGGCACTCTTTTCACAAGATATATAATCTTCACAAAAATCACAATCTAAAGGATATAAATCTTTAATATGCTCAAAACCAAGAATCTTAGCATCAAGAGTAGATAGAAGAGTGTACCTTCGAGAAAGTGCATCAGCAACGATGTTCTCCTTACCTTATTTATATCGAATAACGTACGGAAAAGTCTCAATGAATTCGACCCATCGTGCATGCCTCTTATTCAACTTGTGTTGGCCTTTAAGGTGTTTTAAGGACTCATGATCGGTGTGAATCACGAATTCTTTAGGCCACAAGTAATGTTGCCATGTCTGTAAAGCCCGAACCAATGCATACAGCTCTTTATCATAAGTCAGGTAGTTTAAGGCTGCCCCACTTAGTTTCTCACTGAAGTAAGCAATTGGTCGTCCCTCCTGCATTAATACTGCACCTATACCAATACCTGAAGCATCACATTCAATTTCAAATGTTTTATTAAAGTTAGGTAAAGACAATAAAGGGGCGTTGGTCAGCTTTTGCTTAATCAATTGAAACGCCTTCTCTTGTTCTTCTCCCCACTTGAATCCAACGTTCTTTTTTATTACTTCGGTAAGCGGTGCGGCCAATGAGCTAAAATCTTTCACAAACCGTCGGTAGAAACTAGCAAGTCCATAAAAACTTCTTACATTACCTACAGTTGTGGGACTCGGCCACTCTTGAATTGCACATACCTTCTCCTCATCAACCTGTATACCCTGTGCACTAACAACAAATCCTAGAAACACAAGTTTATTGGTGCAAAAGGTACACTTTTTCAGATTAGCAAACAACTTTTCTTTCCTGAGTACATCTAAGACAGATTTTAAATGCACTACATGTTCATCCAAGTTTTTGCTATATATGAGAATATCATCAAAATAAACAACTACGAATTGTCCAATGAAAGCTCGCAAAACATGGTTCATTAATCTCATGAAAGTACTAGGAGCATTAGTTAACCCAAAAGGCATAACTAACCATTCATACAAACCATATTTTGTTTTAAACGCAGTTTTCCACTCATCACCTTCTTTCATTCTAATCTGATGGTATCCACTTTTCAAATCAACTTTAGAAAATACACAAGAACCATGCAATTCATCTAGCATATCATCTAAGCGAGGAATAGGATGTCGATACTTTACCGTTATATTGTTAACAGCTCGGCAATCAACACACATTCTCCATGAGCCGTCCTTCTTAGGAACCAAAATAACTGGAACAGCACAAGGACTCATGCTTTCCTGAACATACCCTTTTTTTCATTAATTCATCAACCTGCCTTTGAAGCTCCTTTGTCTCCTCAGGATTACTGCGATAGGCTGGTCGGTTTGGAATGGTTGCGCCGGGTACAAAATCAATTTGATGCTCAATCCCTCGAATAGGTGGCAAACCATCTGGAATTTCCTCGGGAAAAACATCATCAAATTCCTGCAAGAGAGATAAAACAGAGCTAGGCAAAGAAGCCTCAAGTTGGTTAACATTTAAACATTCTTCCTTATACATAAGTATAAGTATGGGTTTGTTGGACAACATCGCTCTTTTAACATCACTCGTTCTAGCATAAAAATTTGTTTTTCTCTCTTCTTTTCTTTCAATGGCCATTTCTCTCTCATTTTTCTCTTTCTTTTTTTGTCTCGGCCTCTTTTTCTTTTGCTCTCATTTTCTTTTTCTCACTCTCTTGTTGCAACCTCAATTGATCCTCATAAACTTGTTGTGGTGTCAAAGGAACTAGAGTGATTGTCCTTTGGTTATGCACGAAAGAGTACTTGTTGGTGAAGCCATCATGACTAACACGTCGGTCAAACTGCCATGGTTGTCCTAGTAACAAGTGCCCTGCTTGCATTGGAACTACGTCGTATAACACTTTGTCTTCATATTTTCCGATTTGAAAAGAAATCATAACTTGTTTGTTCACCTTTACCTCACCACTATCGTTTAGCCATTGCAACTTGTAAGGTCGGGGGTGTTTAATTATTGGCAAGCCTAACCTTTCCACCATAAGAGTGCTAGCAACATTAGTACAACTACCACCATCTATTATCATACTACATACCTTGTTATTAACATGGCACCTAGTATGGAAAATATTTTCTCGTTGTACTTCTTCTTCTTTTTTGACTTGGACACTTAGCGCTCGCCTTGCCACCAACATCTCTCCTTGGACAGCGTATTCTTCATTATCAGCATCCTTCAATGGTGGCATAGAATCGGTGTTTTCTTCGTCATCTTCTGATTCGACCTCTCCATTATCTCGTATCACCATAACTCTTTTGTTTAGACATTGGCTAGCTATGTGACCCCTGCCTTGACACTTAAAACACTTAATATCACGATTCCTAGAAGTGGAAGAATCGGATTTACCTTGATTTCCATTGTTTGTTGCTTCTGGCTTTTGCTCGGCCTTAGGCTTCATCATCGGCTGCTTCTCATCTTTCTTCCAATGATTTGGTCTCCAAGCTGATGAACTAGAATTTTGGCTTGGACGTGTATTACCCCTTCTTTTGAGCTGGTTCTATATTTTTATTGCCATGTGAACCATGTCCTCCAACTCCACATAATGTTGCAATTCCACCACATTGGTAATTTCACGATTCAAACCTGCCAAGAACCTAGACATTGTTGCTTCCCGATCCTCCTCTATATTTGCTCGAATCATAGCGACCTCCATCTCCTTATAATATTCCTCCACACTTCGGTTGCCTTGTCGAAGACTTTGCAACTTGTTGTATAGCTCCCGGTAGTAGTAGCTCGGGACGAATCGCTTCCTCATCACTGCTTTCATCTCCTCCCACGTCTCTATTGGACGCTCCCTATTTCTCCTCCTGTTCATCACCAATTGATCCCACCAAACAATAGCATATTCAGAAAATTCAATGGCAGCAAGTTTTACCTTCTTATTCTCGGAATAATTATGGCAATCGAACACTAGCTCCACCTTCTTTTCCCATTCGAGATAAACCTCCGGATCATTTTTCCCTTGAAACGATGGAATCTTCATTTTGATACTACCCAAGTTATTATCTTCACGATTCCTAACTACCCCATTTTGACCCCGAAATCCTCTTCTCGGTACTCCTTCATGCCTACCTCCTCTAGGCCTATTTCTACCCATTTTAACTTCAGATTCGAAATCATCATCATCCTCACTTCTAAGCTCACGTTCTCTCTCAGATACATCTCCGAAAACACCACGCCTATTTTGTCTACCTAAGTTCAAAGGTTGTTCCCTTTGTATACGAGCTATAACCTCATCTTGTTGATCCATCCCATCTCTAATATCCCCAAAAACCACGTTCATTCGCTCGAATTGCTGCTGCATGGCCTTCAGAACAATGGACATGTTCTCCTCTCTAGGTGTTGAATCACTTTGGTTCGACATTATAGAAAGCTGCAATGAAAGAGTTAGAAAAAAATCCTCACAATCCTCACGTATTTGCACTCAAGATACCACTCCACTCGTGTTTCACTCTAATAGGCTTTTCTCGATGCTGTGCTCACACTCTCTTGCCTTTTTCCACTCTTTATTTTCACCCTCAAGTCCTATAAGAACTAATTGAACTTAACAAAGAAGAAATAACCAATGTATGAATATTCTAACCAACAAAAAAACCCATGAAATAACAACACAACTAGAATATATATATATTTTTTGGATAATGATTTTTTTTTTTTTTTTTTTTTGGATAATGAACACAACTCACAACACAACCTAGAATAGTCAACAAAGAAAAGAACATAGGATACAAGCACGAATTTGTGTAGAACTCAAAGAAATCTTAGGATACAAGCACGAATTGGTGTAGAACTCAAAGAAGTCTTAGGATACAAGCACAAATTTGTGTGGAAGTCAAAGAAATCTTAGGATATAAGAAGAATTTGTGTAGAAGTCTTGTTCTAATTTTTTTTTTTTTTTTTTGGAATTTTAATATAATCAATACACAAAATCTTCAAGAAGAACAAACAAGAAAAAAGAGCAAACAATAAAATGCAGAAGCTATGAATTAAAAGGACGAAAAATTCAAAGATAAATCAAACCTAATTTTGGAACTTTGGCTCTGATACCAAATGATACAAACCCCGTCAACTTGTGACGAAACCCGTAACCAGCTCTGATACCAAATGATACGAACCCCGTCAACTTGTGACGAAACTCGGAACCAGCTCTGATACCAAATGATACGAACCCCACCAACTTGTGATGAAACCCATAACAAGCTCTGATACCAAATGATACGAACCCCACCAACTTGTGATGAAACCCGTAACCATCTCTGATACCAAATGATACGAACCCCATCAACTTGTGACGAAACCCGTAACAATGTTACTGCCTAGGACCGTTCTACTTTCAGGTTTAGGATGGAAACCGCGACCCAACACCTATAGAGAAGGTGCGAACCTTGGTATTAGGAGGACGCCACAATCAAGGATGGCAAACTTGATTGATAAGTCAAGGAACGAACGCCACAGAGTAATCTGATAAGTTCGTAGGTTCTTCAAAGAACCCAAGAGAGACTTAAACTCACATTTCTATATTGAAATTCATTTCTGCCTTTTTTAAATGACTTACAAATGAGTTTAAATAGAAAATGAAATGTCTTGGAACAACCCTCCAAGCATGGGAAACGAAAACAAGTAAAGGATGGTGTGATTTTGTTGACTAGGAAGCTTTGAACACAATAAAAACGTGCAACACAATTATCAAAGGAAGAGAACACAGTTGTCAAAGTAAGACAACAATTGTCAAAGTAAGACAGCTTCTGGATACTTTGAAATAACCAACCATAGCTTCCCCGTGTGGCCTCCAATGGATCTGATTCCAAATTCAAAGTTGAAGATAAGATCATGAAATTTGAAAAGATCTACTCACACGCCTCCAGAAACCTAGCCGTTCACACGTTATGAATTTCCAAAGTTATCCCTTCGAATCAGCAGGTTGCCTCGCCTTTGTGCTAGATAAGTCTTCATCATTCCCCTCCTCTTAAAAAAGGATTTGTCCTCAAATCAAGGTCATCACTTATTGATGTGAAACAATACTAATTACACATGAAATGATAACGAATGATACGAACTACAAACGAACAACAATATACGATGGATTTGAATAGAAAACAAAAACATAAGGATAGAATAAACCCGAGACTAGAGCCTTGGCTCTGATACCAAATGATACGAACCCCACCAACTTGTGATGAAACCCGTAACCATCTCTGATACCAAATGATGTGAACCCGTAAGGTTATATAACCCCCAAACCCACACTCAATTTGTTTTACACCCAAGAACTCCCAAAAATCAGATTCTTCAACCTTCTAGACCCGATGAATACTCAATCCACGAACCCGTAAGTATAAACACTCAAGAACGCCACAAAGGAAGCCTTCCTTTGATAAGTTCAGTAGTTCTATCAAGAACAAGTAGGTGAAACGAAATTTCACTCAGTTTTTGTATTAATTGATCAATGGTTCCATAAAATGACTTACAAATGAGTTTAAATAGAAAATGAAATGTCTTGGAACAACCCTCCAAGCATGGGAAATGAAAACAAGTAAAGGAAGGTGTGATTTGTTGACTAGGAAGCTTTGAATTCAATAAAAACGTGCAACACAATTATCAAATGAAGATAACACAATTGTCAAAGTAAGACAACAATTGTCAAAGTAAGACAGCTTCTGGATACTTTGAAATAACCGACCATATCTTCCTCGTGTGACCTCCAATGGATCTGATTCCAAATTGAAAATTGAAGATAAGATCATGAACGTTGAAAAGTCCTACTCACAAGTCTCTAGAAACCTAACTGTTCACACGTTATGAATTTCCAAAGTTATCCCTTCGAATTAGCAAGTTGCATCTTCCTTAACTTGAATTACATTCACTAAGGTTGGGCCCTCCTTTTGCAAGTCCATTCCTTCCATGGGCCTCCATGAATATGCCTGAACCCAAATCCCTTGAATTAGCCCACTCAATGCATTTTTGAATTTCTTAGCACGTGCTCTTGTAACCGGCCCAACGGGAACTTGGATTGGATCCGCATTCCATGCCCTTGTGCTAGATAAGTCTTCATCAATAAGACTCCTCAAAATGTGTTTCTCGCTTTGTGTATATCAATGGTCATTAAGACCATACAAGTACAATAAAGTTATCATACTATACAAAATCCTATATGGTAATAGATCCCGTATAATAATCAAATTCGTAAACAGTAATATAATTTAGAATTCAATAGGAATGTAACTACCAGAGTCGATGATAGCTAGATTTCTTTGGAGTTTTATTTAAATGAAACTAAGGTTGTTCTAAAGTATAAGGGAAAATGTCATAATCTACGGGCAAAGTCCTGAATTAGCTTACTTATTATGACTTAGTCTTTGATTATGTCTTATTCATATAAGATTTATTATTGAGGGAAAGCCTCCTAACTTTGAGAATCCAAGGTGGGGCTTCTTATTTTGAATATTTTTTCTCTCTGTAGTAGAGTCTCTGTTTCTTTTTACTTTGTGCCTAGATATGTTAAGTGGCTTATTCATTGGCTATGATATTTGGTTGGAGAACGCTCCTCTTTGGCTGGATAGAGTCTTTTATCTGATTTCCATACTTAGTTCCTTTTATATATTTATTTTCAAAAAAATATGTATAAGATTTATTATTATTTCAAGCGAATGATAGCTTTATAATTAAATTTAGGAAGAATGAATACAAGTATTATCGTAATCACAAACTATATTCATGGTTCTTCAAAAGCAAATAATGTGCAAATAGGATTTTTTTTTTATTTTTTTTTAGCTTTCTATTAAGCATCTATCTTGTTTTCAATACAAGTTGATGTATTTTGAAGTGCAAAAATTTATCTCGCAAGAGATTTCAATACAACCTCAAAGAAAACAGCAGACAAACATTTTGTAACTTCAAACAAATTTATAGGAATCTTTCTATTGCTTTTTTTTTTCCGGGAAAATCAAAAGGCAACATAAAACTAGAACAATTTTGTACGGCAAGTATGTGTCACAAATTTGGTTGTGATGAAGAGCAATTACTCCACGTAAATCAAAGCATATTCTATTCTGTCCATCTCCCAAAACATAGACCAACCATTTTATTATTATTTTTTTCAATTTGTTTTATTTAAAAAAAAAAAAAAAACAAAACACATAGAAGCTTCGATAAAGACTATGTGCAAGGAAGATGATATACATTTGTTTAATTATATAACTTTGAAATTTATGCATGCTTTGAAAGAGTTAAAACCAATTTTTTTTCTAAGTTTATTATATCCATCCATCCCTATATATTTAGATTAAATACTACAACGATTTAATGCCTATGCAATATCACTATTTTAAGGAGAGAATATGAGTTTGGTTTATGGTTTTTACTTATGCTTACACCTTTAAAATCGTAAGTTCGAGTTAGTATTCCTCTTTTTAAATTTCGAATTAATTATAATTATTAAAAAAAATTTATTTCTTTTTTAAAATGTAAGGTTTTATCATTTATTAATTAATGGTGTGTTTAAGATTGTTACCAGTCTATAAAATAATTACTTATTTTATATATGAAATTTAAAAAGTATTTAGTAAATTAAATATAAATACTGTAACTGGTTTGAGTTGGTTGAATATCACTCCTGTTAGAATTCAAAAAGGTGTATTTTACATATAATCATTGAAAAAAAAAAAAAAAAAAAAACATTCTTGTTAAGTCTTAACTCTTAACTAAGTAATGCAGTTAAAACAAGTTATTTTATTTATGCTTACCCAAATCGATAAAAATAGGAAAATAGACTCGTTTCGTTTATTCAACAACTTTAAAAAACAAAATAATTTTGGCTTTAATTACTCCACCAAACAATAAACACAAGTACGATAAACATTGTATATGCAAAACTAAATCTAGCGATATCAACTGCTGCAACAAACAACGTGCATTTAACAACATTACAAAATCAAAATGTTGTCTTAGAATCAAAAGCATCCCAGGATTTCCTTTTTGTTTTCTGATCGGACGGTCGGGATTTAATCAAAGTTATGGGGACCGAATCTCAACCCGCCGCTGCCGGCGATCTCGAAACCATAAAGGTGGTGACCCCGAGCCGGCCCGACAGAGCGGTCCACCCGGAGGCGACGGGCCTCACGCCTTCGTCGACAACGCGGGTCCGACCGTCTCGGCCCTCGTCTACGGGGACGCGTCAGCGGCGGGAGGAGGAGGCGAAGGACTTCAGGCTGTTCAAGCGGCACATGTCGTGGCTGGTGCCGGGGTTCGTGGCGGCAAACCTTGTGATGTTTATTGTGACAATGTATGTGAATAATTGTCCCAAAAATTACGGGTCTGGTTATTGCGTGGCTGGGTTTCTTGGGAGATTCTCGTTTCAGCCCATGAAAGAGAATCCTCTTCTTGGTCCTTCTTCTCTGACGTGAGTCTACTCTCTCTCTTTCATATAAGCTTTTTTTTTTTTTTTTCCTTTTCTTGAAGATGTTTGATTGGATTGTTGCTTCTGCATTTGCTTGTTTGTTGATTTTTCTGGTTGTGTGGGTGATCGTGGACTTTTTTTTTTTAAAATATATTTTAACTCCTAGAATTTAATTTGTCTTACTTTATAGAATTTTGCTAGCCAGTCGAATTGGCATTAGTATGGGATGAATTAAATCAAGTTCGAATATTTTTTTATAAACTCTTTTGTTATGTCAAGTCATTCAAGATTTTCACTGGCCGGTCTAGCTGATTTTGGTTTTATGATATAAGATAATTAATATTTGATGGGTTAATATTTTTTATTTTATTCCAAGAACGAGATTGATGGATTCAGCTGATTCTTCTTTGGGATGGCGCCTTAAGTAATGTGTTTTTGCTATTTCCTTTCGAGGGAAATTTTTGGTCAGGGTCCAGGGAAATGGTTTTGACACAGGTTGCGGCCATTAAGAATTAATCAAATTTCTCTCATATTGTGTCCACTGCTTACTTTCCGGCAGTAATTGCTGTTTATGTACGATGGTGCATAACTCTGTTTTATTTTGATGCCAAACATGGGAAGTTCCTGACCGTAAAAGGGAAAAATTGAAACTACTAAAGCTAGAAGGATAATTTGTCAGTGACTTGTCTCATAAGTTGAATGTGTAGCTCCGACTTGTGTCATTCGGATTTGTTTTTCTGGAGCCATTTGGAATTTGAATATATTATGAAGTTTGACTTGTATGAAGTTCTTGGTTGGTACTTTTATAAAACGGGGTTTATATCTAACCTATTTTCTGTATGGATTTCTTCCTTCAGATTAGAGAAGATGGGTGCTCTACAAGTGGATAAGGTGGTAAAGAGACACCAGGCATGGCGCTTGATTTCTTGTATGTGGTTGCATGCGGGGGTTTTCCATGTACTTGCCAATATGTTGAGTCTTGTATTCATTGGAATCCGGCTTGAACAAGAATTCGGGTTTGGTATGCATACAGTTTCTCATCTTCATTGTTCTGCAATGATTTGGTCATGCATTTATGTGATTTTCAGATCTCATGGTTTACGAAATTCATGCATTTCATTGTCCATAACTTTAATTCAATGTCCTTTATATTCTGAGGGATTAGTACTCATTAGTTGTTACTGATTTATATTTTCTATTAAATTAATCATAAAGCTCTATTTCTTTCTTTATATCTCTGGGTAACGTCTTGATAAGATAAAGCATGTAATTATGCCATCTACTAAGTTGCACAAATCTATTTTTTTAATAAAAAAATTGCTTTCATAAATATGAAAGAAAATATAGGATGTTGAAGAATATGCAAACACTGTAAATTTAATGCCTTCATAGCTATTATTGGTTTGTGTTCGTTCTATAGAAATTGGAAAAACTGAAAAACCTAGTTGACAGTACTTTTTACACTCCAAGTGTGTCTTTTACCACCATTTTCCTAACTAAATGAGTGAATTCTATCCAGTGTGGCAGTAACACATGCCTGTTATAATTTATGTGAACTTTTAGTCAAGCTGTTTTGATTAAGCTGTTTGAATCAAGCACACATTGAGATATATTTGATGTCGCTATATTCAAATTGGATTTTACTCAAGAATAAAATTATCCTAGAGAATTTAATAAAGGGAAATACTCCCAGAAAACTGTTTCTGTTTTTAAATAAGAATGTGTGTTAAGTTGATATATATAGACAGAGCCAAGAAAGAATTTCGTAACTTGTACATAACTTTTACCATCACTTCAAGAAGTGGCTTTTTTTTCTTTTTCTGATTTGAAGTTCTAATTTATTATCGATTTGTCCTTCTATAGTCCGAATTGGGTTGCTCTATGTCATAGCTGGTTTTGGGGGGAGTTTATTGTCGGCTCTTTTTATTCAAGAAGGCATCTCTGTTGGTGCCTCCGGTGCACTTTTTGGTTTACTGGGAGCCATGCTTTCAGAGCTCATTGTGAACTGGACTATTTATGAAAATAAGGTACATAAAGTTATTGTCAATTTTAACACAGGTTCCTAGTTAATATTTCATATATTCATACTTTGCAATATGGCTTCCCCATCTTACAGTTTAAAATTTTATGTGCAGTTAGCTGCATTGCTGACTCTCATTTTTATCATCATTATAAATTTGGCAGTGGGAATCCTCCCACACGTGGACAACTTTGCTCACATAGGAGGGTTTCTTTCTGGATTTCTTCTTGGATTCGTGTTTCTAATTCGCCCCCAATTTGGATGGGTTAGCCAAAAAAAAGCTCCTCCAGGGTACATTGCAAGGACAGTTAAACCTAAACATAAGACATATCAGTATGTACTGTGGGTTCTCTCTGCGATCCTATTGATTGTTGGGTAAGACCCTGGAATCCTTTTCTGAATTCTTTGAATTCATGTAACTTGTTTGATTCCTTGTAATGAATTGTAAATACATATTTGAAGAGTGCATTGTCTTGAACAAAAGTGGATACTTTTCTTTTTGTTTTTTTATACTTTTCCCGATATATGTGCATGGTATGAGATTCATAGATGTACAAACAGGATACTTTGGCAGAAGTCACTTTTCGTTTTGAGTTGAGATTCCCATGAATGATCCTTGGACCTCTTCAAATATTACCACAGGTTGCGTATATTTATAGCTGACTGGATGATCATTTTCTTTTATTCTTTTGGTAAATTATTAATGTGATGTTGCTGATACAAAATGGTAAAGATAAGGCATTGGCAGTTAGCTATCATTACATGCAATGAACCCTGTGGCAAAAAAATCATCATTATGTCACAATCTCCTCTTAGTATTCATTCTTTTTTCCGATTAAAAATGATTATTAGTTTTGGGATTCTCTTAACCGAAATTTTACAATTTTGACAGATTCACATTTGGCCTGGTTCTGCTACTTCGAGGGGTCAACTTGAATGATAAATGTTCTTGGTGTCATTACTTGAGTTGCTTCCCTACCTCTAAATGGAGCTGCAAAGCACACCAAGTTTATTGTGAGGTAACTGATGCAGAAACCTTTTTTTTTTCTTGCTTGCCTTATAAATTAAGTTCCCTCATCTCAAAACAACATGAGAATATTTGAGAAAGAAAATGTTGGTAGTAACTTTTTGAGGAATTGCTGTAAAAGTAGTGAAAATATCCAAAAGATGTTTCAGCTCTAAACGAATGTTCAGTTTTTTTCTTTTTCTTTTTCTATATTAACCAGGGAGCGCATACTAAAATAGGAAGGCTAAGTTATAAAAAGTAAATCGAGGAATTGACTGAAACTACTCTCTTGTGTTTGTTTCACTTTACTACTAAAAAGTAATGAAAGTGATGCATATAATGCAATAATATCATGAAAAAGTTATTATTGCATATAATGCATATAAAAAGTAATCGAGGGATCGACTGAAACTACTCTCTTGTGTTTGTTTCTCTTGTGTCTGTTATACTATGCCTTTCTGCTATTTTATAATTGTTATGCATCTCGTGCTTTATATTTATGAACCTTTGTTCCTGCAGTCAAGCCAAATGGGAAATCAACTGAACATGACATGCGTAAGTACTGGGAAAAGCAACATGTACACATTGTCCGATGAGAATCCTTCTCGGCTTCAGCAGCTATGTTCTCAGCTTTGCAGCTGATGCACATATGCTCGAGCCATTTCATTAAACAACTAGGTGTATATTATACATCTGTGAATCTGTAGGGAGAATACTTCCGAGAGAATACTTGGTTGTCGATTTATAGTACATTCTTTTGGCAATCATTTTTCCATTCCCCAGATTGTGGATATATATATGCAGTCGGGTGATTGGACCTCAGATACTGAACGTAGTGGTTTATCAATGGTGAAAATAGCTGGTAGAATCAGCTCATTCGCTGAATTGAAAGTTCGAACATTTCGAACATTGCTATAGAATGTATCACTAATGTGAAAAGCATGCTGCGAAGCTTATCAAACTATTGTTTCCAGTTTCGGCTCAGGTGTATATTACCAACTTCTCTTGATTCTTTGGTTGGAATAATTTACGTCTACTTGCCACTTAATCCCTAAACAGCGTTATTTGAGTGGACAAAATCGATCCAACGTGCTCTTATTAAACACTGAAAACACAAGTTTAGGGCCTGTCCCCTTTGTTGAATTTTGGGCAGTTTTTATTTCCAGTTTTTGAAATCCAATTTGGATTCACGTTAGCATTTTTTAAATTGTTTTTAAAAAATAAAAAAAATAAGGAAATTAAAATTAAAAAATATATATAAAAAAAAACACACACATACAAATTTCTTCGTTTTTTCTTCTACTTCTGGCGCATTTTTTTTATTCTTTTTGCCTCTATGCTCCATTTTTTCTTCTTCTTCCTGACCTAGTCCATTTTTTTCTTATTTTTCCCTGATCTGCTCTATTTTTTTTTTTTTCTTCTTCCCGATTTGCTCCTCCAACAAATGGAGGAGCTCAATCGTTAGAGGCAGGAAGCAAATGTTATTATTATTTTATTTTATAAAATTAACATTTATTTATTCTTTAAATTTTATATTTTAAATAATTCTATATTATTTAATAAAATAATAAAAATTATTTTAATATTAATGTCAATTATAAAAGTTATATTTCTTAAAAAAATAAAAAAAATCTAAAAGTTATATAAAAATTAGATACGTACTACCTGATACGTTTTCAAAATACTATTTCAGAATATTGTATTTTAGTACATGCTATCAGACGCGTTTTTGTATTTTAAAAATAAAAATTAAAAATATTGTTTTCAATTTTATTTATTTATTTTAAAAACATAAAATAAAAAAAAATGATACTATCAGTATATGTGGGGAGATTTTCTCACTTGTTATAGGAGTAAATATCTCCCAATATTATAAGAGTAGATTTTTCAGACCGTGCATATACATTTCTTTATCTCAGCAATTTCAACTAAACCATGACACTGTGGATCTTACTTGTATTGATTTTTTTTTTTTACCTGTATTTATGTACACGGTAAATATCCACTTGTTATAGGAATATATATATATATATTACCTGTATTTATGTACAAAGTAAATATCCACTTGTTATAGGAATATATATATATATATTTACCTGTATTGATGTACACGGTAAATATCCACTTGTTATAGGAATATATTTCTCCTTGCGTTATATCAGTTTCTTTAAATATTCACTTATTATAAGAGTTGATCTCTCAACAGTAGATTTTTTGGATCAAACATTGGTGTTAGTATTTTTAAAAAAGTTTTTAAATATTTTTTTTTTGAAAGGAATATATTGCCAAAAGAACAAAAAAAAACAACTATTCAGGATTATCCTACTAGACCAACAACTCTATAAAGGGAGGAAAACAATCAAACCAAAACCGATCCGAACCAAAAAAAACCGCGGCCTTAGTCAAGGCGTCAGCCACCCTATTAGCAGCTCTAGGAATGAAAGAAAAGCAAGCAACATTAAAGGAAAGACATAAAGCAAAAATATCAAAAACGATCAACCCTAAATCTGAACAAGGAATGACGCCTCCTTTTAGAACATTGATCACGCCCAAAGCATCCGATTCCACCGAGAGCGGCGAGGAGCCCGAGTTAATAGCTAGCCGAATGCCATGGAGCACGGTCGTAGCTTCAACAAGGAGAGGAGAAAAATAGGCAGCAACACAAACTGAACCCGCTGCCCTTACCTTCCCAATACCATCCCTAATAACCAAACCCAAACCAATAACCCCTGCAAAGACACTACACTTGCATCGATATTTAACTTAAAGGTTCCGAAAGAGGGGTGGGACCAAAATGGAGAAGGTCTGGGAGCCACGGACGATTGAGGAGGACGAGTGCCAGCCGCTTGGAACTCCGCCAAGAGCGCTGAAGACCAAGCAACAATATCGCCCTACGGGAAGGAGGAGCTGCCCATGGATAGACCTATTTCTGCTGAACCAACACCTCCAAACCATAACACAAAACAGCTACAATTCCTCACGATGAAGAAGAGAAGAAATAACTAGGAAGAAATTCAAATAACTCAAACCTGGGTCGAAAGGGTGATAAAGCCACGATCTGCAGGAGGAGCGGATCGGCTTGAGCATGAGGCAGCTCCAAAGAGCATGAAGGGCCTTTTCCAAATAATGACTTAACCTTCGGTGGAACGGAAAGGGATCAGACCTGCTTCTACCATGAAGATAGCCCCGAAGACGAGCTACAGGGCGAGAGATGGGATGCCAGCGGAGAGATGATAAGCCAGCCGAACTAAATAGGAACCTACTCTTGTCGAAGTGCCAAAGCAACGAATCCTTACACATGGGAGGCTGATGGGGGCAGACCAAGGATGGCCTCAACATCCTCAGGCATAAAATTAGAAAGCAAAAGAGGAATATTCCAGGCTCCGGAAGCAAACTTGAGAGAATCAACCGTGCAAAAGATACCAAGCCAGGGGAGGGGACAAAACTTTAAAAGTAGAAGGTCCGAGGGAGCCAACGGTCTTTATAAACCAAGATACTCGAACTGTTACCAGCACGCCAACTGCGAACCTCTCAGAACTATTTTTTGACCCCAAACAATACTCTTCCAGACGAAAGAGCCCAAGGAAAAGGCCTTAGCCTTAAGGATCGAACACGCAGGGAAATAACAACTCTTGAGGATACGGGCAGCCATGGAGTAAGGGTTTTGAGAGAACCTCTAACATTGTTTGCCAAGCAAAGCCTGATTAAAAGCACTAAGGTCACGGAAGCCCAACCCCTTGTCGATCTTGCTCTTACAGAGCTTAAGCCAAGACGCCTAATGCAATTTCTTAGAACTCGGGGCCGAGCCCTACCAGAACGAGGCACAAATCAGATGAAAATCCTTGATAAGCGATTTTAAGAGTCTAAACAAACTCATAGAGTATGAGGGAATGCACTGGACGACAACTTTAATTAGAATTTCTTTCCCTGCAGCCGAGAAAAGCTTGCCTTGCCACCCGTTCAGTTTAGCCCAAACCCGATCTTTAAGATGAGAAAATAAGAGTCTCTTATTCTTACCAACGAAATTAGGGAGACCAAGGTACCTTTTATGGCAAGCAACCACCCTAATCTCCAAAGTAGAGGTAATGGCATCCATAACCTGCTGAGACACCTGACAACTAAAACAAACAGCTGATTTATTGAAATTAATTTTCATATCACGTGAATTATTAAATTCGAATAATTGATCTTACTTTGCTTCCTAATTATTGATTTTTTAATGACCTTATATAAATTAAAAATTAGCTTATTTATGTATCATTTAATTAAAAGGAGAAATTACAGCGAACCTACATAAGGTTTGTAATTTTACAGACGGAAATAATTTTATAAAAAATTAACAGGGAACCCCTCTGCCGTTACCGTTGACCGTTAAAGATAACCGTTGACCGTTTTAAAAGTTCAAAAAGACCAAAATACCCATAATTAAATAAGGACAAATTATAGTGAACCTACATGAGATTTGTCATTTTATAGGTGAAAACAACTTTATGAAAAATTGACAACGAACCCCCATACCGTTACCATTGACCGTTAAAGATAACCGTTGACCGTTATAAAAATTTAAAAAGATTAAAATACCCCTAATTAAAAAAATTAAAAATTTAAAAAATAAAGGGTGAATTGCACTAAAGTTTCTCCTCTTTTTTTTTTTAAATAAAAACAATAAAAAAATTAATGGATCTCCACTGTTCATCAATATTGATGGATGATGGAGATCATATTAAAAAAATAATTTTTTTTAAAAAAATAACAATTATAAAAATAAAAAAATAAAAAATAAATTTTGGTTGGATGTAGATGGAGATCCAATCTCCAGATTGGAATCTCGACCGTCCATCAAGATGAACGGTAGAGATCTAATATGAAAATTAAATCTCCATCAAGATTAAGAAAAAAATTGAAAAAGTAAAGTCTCCATCGCTGGAGATTGGCTCTATTGAGTAATTTAATTTTTATTTTTTTTTATCTTGATGGAAATCTAATTTCCAGATTAGATTTCCAACTTGATAGATAATCGAATTTAATTTTAGTGCAATTCTATTGTTATATTGTTTTTAATTTTATTGTTTAAATTGAATTTAATTTGTCATTTTTTAATTAATTTTATTATTTTTAATTTTTTTTAAAAAAAAAAATAAGAGAAACTTTAGTGCAATTCACCCTTATTTTTAACATTTTTAATTAGGAGTGTTTTGATCTTTTTAAACTTTTAAAATGGTTAACGTTATCTTTAACGGTTAACGGTAATGGCAGGGGGGTTCGTCGTCAATTTTTATAAAGTTGTTTTCCGCCTGTAAAATGGCAAACCTTAGGTAGGTTCGCTGTAATTTATCTTTTTTTAATTAGAGGTATTTTGGTCTTTTTAAACTATTAAAACGGTTAACGGTTATCTTTATCGGTCAACGATAACGGCAGGGAATTCACTGTTAATTTTTCATAAAGTTATTTTCATCTATAAAATGACACACTTCATATAAGTTCACTGTAATTTCTTCTAAAGTAAAAATATCACTAAAGTACATTTTTAAAGATATTATTCCTAAAAGGGCAGATCATATCAAAACTTTTAACATTCAATCCCTACAAGCAACCAACCGATCCGGGATCTTAAAATATTACACCAAATCCATACCCATACCCAATACCTGCAAACATCTCTGGCAACCGTTACCCAGATACGGTACCAATGAGTCACTGACACGTACATGAGCTTCATGAACTTTAACGGAGCGACTTTGCATTTGATCATTCCTCTCTCTAATTAGAAAACGACACCGTTGTTATGTTTTCATTTTCTTTTATCAAATATCCACACCCCTTCCTCTCCTGCTCGAATTCTCTCGACAAGTTGGTTTGCAAAGGTTAGTTTCATTTCTGATAAAATAATAATAATAATAAATTGGAAATTGCGACTCCAAATTCTATTTTTGGATGATTTTTAATCTATTCTTCATATAATTTTTAGTTTAATTATTAAATAAATCGATTGTTAATGTATTTGACATGCGTATAGATGAGTGTGTTTGTTGGAACATGTTTGATTGGCTGAATTGATGCTTTTCGATTTGATTTTGCTGTAAAGTGCCAATTTTTTGAAGTGTTTATACAGTAAATTTCACGGATGCAATGCTTGTTTTAGTGAATGAATTTTCTCAAAGTTCTAAGATTCGAAAAAATTCGTATCTCGTCATTCGTGTTTGTAATGGATTTCTTGTAGTAATTTGCAGATTTCCCTTGATTTCTACTTATTAGTAGATTAGAAGGTGAGATAAGCTAATAGTAAATTATAACTTGGAGAAGTACAGCCAACCTTTTTCACAAATCCAATCTGTAGACAGGAATCAGGATAACTCATGTGTGTAAAGCCGCAAAAATATCTGCACACACATATATAAGCATAATAGGGTAGTGAATATGAGTTTTAGAAACCATGGTGTTTTGGAACATAGGTGTCCAACATCTAGGATTGTGTAATCAGACTGTAGATTGCTAGGGTGTTAGCAAATTTTGTAGTCTTGGCTAAGTGCATGATGTATTACTCAGGTTTTGGTTCAATGCTTCGTCGTAAGCTTTCTTCTAGTAACCTGATTTTCGTCTATGCAACTTTGGTTGTATTCTATTATTACTCTTATTGAAAATGTAGGGACACTCCCGAATGGTGTGATATTGTTTGTTTTAGGTTAAATCTGTACTGTTTTGTTTATGGGTCATACTAGTTTGGGAAGTGTGTCTACATATGTAGCTCTTTACCTACATCATTTATCAAGGTCTCTGTGCCTTAGAGTTTTGAATGTTCAATTTGAATCTTTACAATTTAACCCCTTATATCCAAATGCATTGTATGCTACTGATAAACTGACTATATTGATTAGCCTAGCGTAACGAGGTAGGTTTGGCTCTAATACCATCCAAATAGTATGAAATTATCCATTTTAGGTTTAGTCCGCACAATTAGTTCTCGGTTTTACACCTAAAAGGTCTTATACTAGTTTGAAAAGAGAGTTTGGACAGACTTGTGACCCTCTTTAATTAGGCGCTGTGGGTTTTGGTACCTTATTTACACCTTATCCATCTTGACCTGTGTGTCTCAAGAGTCCTGGATCTTAGATCTGACCTACCTTACAATGTTAGGTCTGTCAGTATAACTGGACTAATTGCCTACAAGAACATGTGGCCTCTAACGGTGTGGATTGTAATGATTTACATCTAAAATTCAAGATTCTTAAGACATAAAGGTCAAAATGGATGAAGTGAGAGTGAGGAATCAAGATTGCGTGTCACTTTATTAGAGAGGGTCACTAATATCTAGGTAGACCTTGTTAGCAAACTAGTATGAAATCTTTTGGCTAGGAGCCCTGGAATAAAACTGTGTGGGTTAGATTTAAAGCAGATAATATAATACTAGTTGAGAGCAAGTGATTACATAAGAGATTTGAGGAATCAAAGTTGTTGAGTTCTCAGTTAATGGTTTCTGGACTTAATTCTTTTTCTTAGTTCATGGGTTCTCATTATGCTCCGTATGTAACATTTTGTTTTACAAAGGTTTTTAAAGTTTCTTCCTTGATAAAAGCTTCCATACAGGGTGACAATGGATGATATGAATGTTGAGTTTGCACCTACATCAGAATTGGATAGTATGTTTGAGAATGTTGGTACTGAGACGGCTCCATCGGATTCAATGAAGATGAGTGGTAAGAATTCAAATGTGGTTCTTGCAGTTGAGAATAAGGGTGAGCATCTAAAAGAATCTATTATAGTCTCTGAAGATGAAGAGAAGAAAGAACGTGAAATAGGAGAAGTAAGTAATGAAGAAAATACAAAAGAAGAGATGGAGAAAGAAGGAGATGCGAAAAGTGAGGCAAAAGACGAAGAAACATTAGAGGTAGATTCCAGGAAGAACGTAAGCAAATTGAGGAAAAAACCGAAAAGACTCAAGAAGAAGAACATAGTTTTGAGGCAAAAAGCTAAGGGTGCTCTTATTTCCATGTCAAAGTTGGATAAGGATAGTGTGTTTGGTAATGTTGATACGGAGATTGTTCCTCCAGAACCTGTGAATTTGAATGATAAGGAATCAAGTATCTCTGTATCAGTGTCTGATAAAAATGATATGACTGATGTTGTTGGACTAGATATGGCTACAGCTGATAAGAATGATACAATTGAAAAAATTGATGTTAGATTGGCTACATCTAAGCCAGCAAAGATGAATGGTAAAGAGTCAGATGTGGAGGACAAGGATGATCATCTAAAAGAATCTATCATGATTACTGGAGATGAAGAGAAGAAAGAATGTGGAATGGGATGAGGCGAGTAATCAAGAAAATACTATAGAAGAGGTGAAGAATGAAAAAAAGACTACAAATGAGGCAAAAAATGAAAAACAGTTGGAAGCGAATTTCAAGAAGAAAGTCAACAGGTTGAGGAAAAGAGGCAAAAAGAAAATGGCAGCTTTGAGGGGGACAAATGAAGTGGCTGCCAAGCATACAGATAATCCAGAATCTTCTAACAAGGATGTTAGATTGGCTACATCTAAGCCAGCAAAGATGAATGGTGAAGAATCGGTTTTGGAGGACAAGGATGAGCATCTAAAAGAATCTATTATGGTTTCTGGAGATGAAGAGAAGAAAGAATGTGGAATAAGTGAGGTGAAGAATGAAGAAAAGACTAAAAATGAGGCAAAAAATGAAGAACAGTTGGAAGCAAATTTCAAGAAGAAAGTGAACAGGTTGAGGAAAAGAGGCAAAAAGAAGGCGGCAGGTTTGAGGGGGACAAATGAAGTGGCTTCCAAGCATACAGATAATCCAGAATCTTCTAACAAGAAGTCAAAAATGATGGCTAAAGGTACAGGGATGATATTCATGTGCAATTCTAAGACAAAGAAGGATTGTTACCATTACAAGGTTTTAGGGTTGCCTGCAAGCAAGAGAGATGCAGTGTTGAAAATTTGTGAAGGAATGAAGCTATTCTTGTTTGATATTGATTCGAAGTTGATGTTTGGAATCTATAAAGCTGCAGGACCTGGGGGTTATAATATCGAGCCCAAAGCATTCAAGTCTGCTTTCCCGTCTCAGGTTAGTGGTTTTTATTTCAATTTTACTTTTATCTGTATTGATAGGCTGTCAACACATTTCCTTACAATTAAATTGGTTTTTCATCATTTCCCGGTTTCAATATAATGAATTCTATCATCTGCATGCACATCACATGTGTCACTATATATATATATATATATATATATATATATATGTATATATATATGTAAATATATATATATATGTATTTATATATATTATAGAACACCAAATCTGAGGCATTGTAATGTTTTGCACTATTGTAGAAGATAAATTACACTTGTCCTTTCTTTGAGGGGGACTTTCAAACTGCCTCCTGTATTTTCAATTGGATCAATTTCCACCCTAGAGTTAACCAGAATCGTAAGATGGATCTGTTAGCAAACTAGATATGGTATGCCTCTTGTACATATTCAGTCATTTGAAACTCTTGGTAACCGATGATGTTCTGTTGGCTTAATGTAAATACTTCTTTAATTTTTTCTTGCAATGGAAGTAAAAGGTCTTTGCTTAGTTGCTTTACAACTACTACATATTGCTTTATTTTATTTTTTCGTTTTATGCATGTCTTAGTATACATATTCTCCATTTGTGTTTTTAGATGCTAACCATATCTGTCTTTCACTTTCTATTAAAGATCTAACTGTGAAAGACATAGATTTCTTTAGGTGCCTCACTAGCTGGTTTCATTTTCTAGTTGTAATTGGTAGTATTAGTCAACTTCACACTTCGTTTGGAATGCAGTGGGTTAAACTTTTAAGATTTGTTCATGGTAGGTGCGATTCACAGTTCAGGAGGATTGTGCACCACTGCCAGAGAAAGAGTTTAAAAAGATAATCAAAGATAATTATTACAGCAAGAACAAGTTCCATTCTGAACTGACCTCGGAACAGGTATGTTCTTTTACCTATGTATACTTAGAAAGATACAGGGGCTAAAATTTTCAAGGATTCCATGTTCTCGCATTTTGAGACAATTGATAATCTGTCTTGTATATTGGTCTATAGGTAAAAGACTTGTGCAAGCTTTTCAGAGTTTCCATCAAAAGTTCGGAGTCCAAACGGTTGCACAGGACTCCATTATCAGAAGCTCCTAGATATGTTGATCGTGAGTCCTAAACGACTGCCCAGAAGTAGGAAAAGCTGAAACCCATACATTTATGGACCCCAAACCCAAACGGTTGCGGCGAAGCCCAAGAGCAGAAACCCAAACTTTTCTATACCGAGACAGTGCTAGGCACCAACATTGGGAAGAAGAGAGGCACCCTGCTCCTCCCAGGGATTACCTGTATCGAGAGGAACCTGTGATATATAGAAGGGAGGTGTATGCATCTCCAGAATGCACTTCGACCTCCAGTGGCGACCTTTACCCCTACCATCAGCCGCGGTGCTCCCTCCACTGGATACAGATATTCACAGAAGGGACCGACTGGATACAGATTTTTACAGAAGGAACCAACGTCGGTATCCTGACCCACAACTTTTGGATGGGCAGCTGAGACCCCGAAATGAACTTTTGGATGGGGAGCTGAGACCCCGAAATGAGTTTGTGCAACACGATCCTTACTTAACCTCGAGGGAGCATTCATTGCACCATGATCCATTGTTCTCTTCTAGCCGGCCACTTGAGTATCGCTCTAGAAGACCATCGGATGAGTACCATTCATCTCCTGGCCTGAGACCTGAGTACTGGGGCTCCTCGACCTTTATATCGGTATTATTCTTAGAGCTTCGTATTGAAATAAAGTCTGTGTTGAAAGCAGCAAACTTCTGAATTGGAAATGTCAGTCTTCCCACCTTTTGATTTTGAAGCCTTGTATATTACAGAGTGATCCGAGTTCACTTTGTGAGATAGATTGCTTCGCTGTGGGTTCGTTTTGTGTAGGCAGCATTGGCTACAATTTAACTCCAATTTTAACTCTCCTGTGTTTTTTTTTTTTTTTAGTTCAACTTGATTATGACCTATTGAGTAGTTTGGCTCGGTGACAATCTCTTAAGTCAAATTTTAATTAACATCTTTGAGTCATTTTAATTACATAATTTCGTAAGGCAATAACCTTCATGTATCTAAATGACAGAAATAATATATGATTTTTGGAATCTGCAACAGAAAATCCACACATAACTGCTAGTTATCTTGAGTTAATGAGTTTAAAGAGTCTTTGGTTAGGTGGCTCTTTCTTATTTACATTATTCAATAATAATAATAACAATAATAAAGAGCCAAAAAGCTGTTGAGAGGAAATTAATAGAAAAGTGCTCTTTCTGTTGAGTTTATTTAGTAACAGTTTTAGGGAAAGGTATTTACTGTGGATATTAATTAATATTTAATACAGAACAAATTGGTTCAATAAATGCAATAATGAGTTAATGGTCACCCACTTGATAAAAGGATTTGGGTCATCATTTATTAAGATTCCAATTGAACAAGGTTGTGGGTTTTGTGTCTTTTGCATGCATGTGCTGTAGGACCTCTTCTGTTTAATTTATCGACTGAAATACAAATAAAATCCTCCCTTAATATCCTAAAATTTATAAAACTTTCTTTTGAATTTCCCCAAAACTCTTTTAGAAAAATTTCTTTAAATTTATAATAAACATTTTGTATCCGAGTTCACTTAATATATCGATTATGATCTTTCTACATTACTGATACTGATACTGATAGTCTTCATATTGTATTTAATTGTAACTAATGTAAGTCAATAAGTTAGGTAAACCATTTTAATCATTACCAAGAAAAATGTGTTAAACAAATTACTCCCATTACTATTGCCATCAATTTACTGTGCAGAGTGCAGTACACTCCATAAAAATTTGTCCCTCCATGTTATGAGACAAGGAGGATCATTTGCCTCTTTAGAATATATAATGAAAGATAGTTAAGTTGGTTGTGGTGGTGGTTGATGTTTACTCAATCTAATAACTAAGCTAGTGAAAGGATATCAGCACTTATGGCTTTAAAAAGAGAAAGGAAAAAAAGAACATATCAAATCCAGGACTGATATAGTGATGGTGCTGGGGGGTGCATGGGAACAAAGAAAGCTGCAAGAAATGATGCCATTTTTGTTTGGTTGGTTGAGTTATCACCAACTTTCCTTTTTTTTCATAGAGATTGCTTAAAGCTGAAACAAGTGTGTGTGTGTGGGTAGGTGGGTGGGTGTAGTATTAGTGTAGGCATGCAGATGTATCATCAGAATAGAATGCATGATTTGGTAGTAAAAAAAATATGGTCCCTCCTTACCCAACAAACAAGTAGCAAACACCAGGCATGGTTCTTGATTATGGCTTCCATGCCAACTTTAACTACTACACTTATTGCCCAACATCAATAATATAGCAAATTATAATCATTTGGAAAAAAAAATATCTTTCTTTCGTTCCTTAACAATCTAGAAATATTTTCAAAACTTTCTTTATAAGAAGTGTTTAAAGATTCTAGTAAAAAATATAGAGAGATCTTTATTATCGAAACAAATGCTATTTGTACAAAAAAAAAAAAAAAATGTGAGAGTAAATTTTATCATAACAGATTAAATATAACATATGTGTGTCTGTTTTGACTGGCAACTGCAAAGTCATTTTCTGTGTTGAATATTAAAATGAAGATGATAGATATCTTGAAGCCATTATCAAAATGCAGTGACTGGTAATTCAGGGAAAAGGTTGATGCTAATTAAGCAGAGGCATCATATCCTGTCCCTTCAACTTCAATCATTTGATGCATTCATGAGCCAAATGAGAGGACTTTATTTACCATTGCCAATTTGGTCTTACTTGTATACCACTCTCAACCTCATCAGAAAACTCTATCTGTAGTCTTTTTTTTCTAACTCACTTCTGAATACAGAATTTTCTTTTAAGTGTATTATTTAAGAATATGGGTTCTCTTATAATCTTGACTCTTTGAGTTTTTTTTTTTTTATATAATTTTACATTTTAATTTTGTGACAATTAATGAAAAAGAATATAAAACTAAAAATACTCTTATGATAAGATAGAATAGTATGCTTTTGCTTACAGTTGCAGATGTGGATTGGAGTGGCAGATTACAATTATTTATTAGGATGATATAATACTATGCTATGGGATGTTTTGTTCTTTTGGGTAGTTTCCATTATGGAGTTTTGGTTGCATATTTTTATCATCAATCAGAAATCAACTTTGCTGACAAGATTGTCTACCCTTTAATTAGTCAAAAAAAAACACAGGCAAAGCTCTTCATGAATGTTGTCTCTGTCCATTTTATTCCAAAAGTGTAAGGCTTTTGGTTCCAGAAATTCAGTCAGGTTGGTTTTTGCAATCCCATCATCCATATGCTCTTCAAATTCATCATCTGTGCCTGCTTCTGTGTCTTTTCAATTCTCGTATTTTTTTGGCCTCACTGTTTTCCATCAATTCATTCAATAAAATCTCTTACCTCTCCAACCACCATACATTGAATTTTAGCTAATTTCTCTGGAGTTCTTTTATGGTCTTGCGAGAAGACTACTACACATTAATTTTGTATAGTTGAGTACAAGAGTATTAGATTTATGACATTAAACATATAGTATATACTGTTTTAAAGCCAATAATTCCATTACAACTTAAATTGTACAATAAATAATTCCAAAAAAAAAAAAAAAAAAAACTAAAATTTTACACTAAACTACAAAATTAAGTTTTTAAACAAACATGTATAGTAATATGATCTCAAAATTGAACTTGAAGCTAATTTCTAAAGTTAAATGCTATACTTGTGGTATAAATTCATTTTTTAAGAGCTGACATTATAGTTGAGAATTTGCTGAAACTTTAAAATATAATAACATTGCGACAATGAGTGAAACTTTAAATACTTATACTTTTACGAATAATACGATACTAGAGCTCCCCTCACAAATTTATTTTATTTTTTATTATAATTTTTCATTAATTGCACATATTTTAAGGATTAAATCCTGAATAGTATAAAAATATTTTATAATTTCAAAATTCCAATCATTTAACGAACAGATTCAATTGTTTACAATTTATAGAAGAACAAAATATTTAAACTTTTAAAAAAAATTGGATAATATTTTTATTATATCCGATAAAGATCTCAACCATTGACTAATGCACTCCAACCCATGACCCATCAGCAGCCAGAAATAAGTGAGGGATGGCGACGATCAAAGAAGTTTAGTGAGGTCACATCATAGTCATCCAAATTTGAAAAATCAGATGAGTTTTCTCTCCAATCAAAATTCTCCTTCAAATTTATATTTTGAATATGAATACGACGCCCCGTATTATAACATTTAATTCAATCAAATCCACTTACTATCTTCATACATTAATTTTCATGTGAAAATATATTCATACATATTGCTGTCAAAAGACCTATCCGTTTATTAAATTAAAAATTAATTTCTTTAATAATTAATAGGGTCCTTTAATTCATTTTATAAAATCAATTTTATACTTCATGCTTTTGAAGACAAATAGTACATATTTTGATATTGTAATTAAAAAAAAAAACATGACATTTACTTTCCCACAACTAATTTTTAACTGGTATATCATACTATCTATTCTATTTTATTTTATTTACGTAAATTTAGTTTTTCAATATTTAATCATCCATTTACATTAGTTTGAAATTGAGATAGTATCACATTATATTAATAATTGATTATTAATTTAATTATTTAGGTTAATATAATTATATTCAAAGTTTTTTTTTTAACATAAATAATATATTAAAAAAACCTAAAAAAAGGAAACGAAATAAGCTATTCTGGCAAATCTGTCACAACACACGACTCCACAGCGGGAGGAAACTCATCAACTAAAAACAAATCTAAAGTCAAAACTAAAGTAAGCGTCGTAATGCTATGCGCTACAGAATTAGTTAACCTAGGACACAAAAGAAACAACAGACCATGGGAAATTACGAAACCAATTATGAATATAAATCACAACAATTCCCACATCTGTACTAGACACCACACAACCATTAATAAGATCAACAACGGTCAAAGCATCTGATTCAATTAAATCAGGAACGATACCCAAGTCACAAGTGAAATCAATACCTCGAAGGACAACAGTAGCCTCTGCTACTAGAGAGGAAAAACTCACCCTCATTCGCTGCCTAGAAATCCAAAAACGTAACCTAAATGATCACGAACCACCATGCCCAAGCCCACCACCTGATACAAGCCATCAATAGCAGTGTCGGTGTTAAGTTTGAGCAAGCCAACATTAGGTGGCTTCCATTTTACAATAGAAGGAATTATGCCTGAAGGAACCAGCATGGGTAGCCTTAGTAGCTCAAAAATCCTACAAAAAAACTAAAGACCAATGTACGACTTCATCCACTTGCAGCAAAGGAGAACCATGCACAAATTTCGAAAATCCTATAAAAAAAACTAAAGACCAATGTACGACTTCATCCACTTGCAGCAAAGGAGAACCATGCACAAATTTATTGCACCAAAACCAAATGCGCCACAAGACAATACTCAGCAATTCACACTCATTAACTGACAACTTGCTCTTACAAGAAAGCAAGAAATCGAAAACTATAAAGTGATTAAACCCTGTTATACTAGTAGCCCGCCCACTTTCCATCCGAATAGATTTCAACGAACTGCAGCCTCAAATAGCATGTAAAAAAGACTCTAATTCTCTCCCACACAGCAAGCAGGTAACATCCAAATTCATCTTTTTTCGAACTAGATTGCATTTCGAAGGCAACCAATTATTGCAAGCATGCCACAATAACAACTTAACTTTCAAAGGGATATTAAGATGCCATAAGAATTTCCACTAACCTTCTGAAGAAGACAACCCCGAGAATTACCCTGACTTCAAAATTTTTACCCACCCAATACGCACTCTTAACCGAAAAGCAGCCATTTTGTTCAAAATGACAACAAAGCGAATCATCAATCCCTGAAAAGCTAATCGGAATACTAAGGATAGCCTCTGCATCCGTAGGCAGAAAACTTGAACAAATGAGATACACATTCCACGAACCAAAATCACTCTTTAATTAATGGACCGTAGCACACTCATCTAGCACCGGAGCTAACAAGACTTAAACTTTGAAGGGCAGGGGAATCTAGCGATCCTTATAGATAGAGATAGCATTCCCATTCCCAACTATCCATCGAGATCCTTGCATCACTAATTCCCGACCCTAAATTAAACTCTTCCAAACAAACGAACTAGAAGATTAATCGGCGCATTCAAGAAATTAGAACAAGGAAAAAAACGTACTTTTAACACATTCGAGACTAATGAATCAGGATTATGAATTACCCTCCAACATTGCTTAGCTAGCAAAGCTTTATTAAACATCCCCAAGTCCCGAAAACCCAACCCTCCCTCATCTATTCGCTTACACATACGCATCCACGAGCACCAATGAATCCTCCGATTAGATCCATTACTACCCCACCAGAACCTTGCACAAAGCCCATGCAGCTCCAAAATCAAATTTCTGAGTAAGCGAAAAAGATTTATGCTATAAATGGGAATAGCTTGAATCACCGCTTTCAACAACACTTGACGATCACCTACTGATAGAAAAAGAGGAATTCCACCCTTTCAATTTAGCCCAATTATGGTCCTTGATACTATTAAAAGGTCTCTTCTTATTACGGCTAGAGAAACTCGGCAACCATAGATAACGCTCATGGCAAGCCGCAACCCGGACACACAAAGGCCAAAATATGTATGGCCCAAAACATGGCCCAAAGACAAAGCTCATAGCTAAAAGAAGGGTACACTCCCATGTAATACGACAAAGGCTTAGCGTGAAGACCAAGTCGCACGACATGGAGCATCCTCATGTAGACGTACCAGTTGGAAGAATATGTCGCACGACACGAAGCACTCATGTAGTACGACGACGTACCAGTTTGAAGGCCTTATCGCACGACATGTACCCTCATGTAGTGCGACCGTGCTACATCACCCAATCATGGTCCAGATTGACAAGAAACCTACATGTCGTACGACATAACATCTCCGTCGCTCCGAGGGAGACCAGATTGTAATCTACTTTGAAACAGGTCCTACAAAGTCATAATGACACTTGATGGCAGTCCGATCAAAAGAAGCACCCAAATGCTTTCTTGGTGGAAGACAGAGAAGAGAGAATGATGAGATCCCTCAAAAAGAAGAAGCATCAGTCTCCTATAAAGAGGAAGATAATCCCTCATAAGGGAGGACGGCCGAAAAACTGAGATCAAGAGATTACTAAGAAAAAGCCACATCCCCCGGCCATTGTTGAGCTTCTCCAACCTTACACCTCCTTTGATCAGAAAAACCCCAACTGTGAAGATAGCAGGAAGTATTCCTCACTCATCCCATTTACAAACATTACCACGTTTACTAGCACTCCGCTACTTGACCGTCGGAGTGACTTTGGCCGGCACCACCCCGGTGTCCCAGACGTCCTGCGGGTCACGTGCGTTGTTTGTCTTTGCAGGTTGTAGTGCCCCGTGTCCCCGAGCGATTTTTGAGGACTACAGAGATTTGCTTACTATAACACATAGCAGATTTCTCAAAGTTCACCACTTAGTCAGATGCCTGAGTATATACACCCAGGATATCTCTAATCTAGTCACAATCAGATACAAAAGCTCTAGTAAAAATCATACTGTCATCGGTAAAAAATAAATATGAAACTTTAGAACCAGTCCTACTACATTTAAAGCCAGAAATCAAACCCCTACTCTCTGCTTTATTGTTCAAACAAGACAAATCTTCCGCACATATAAGGAAAAGATAAGGAGATAGTGGATCCCCCTATCGAAGACCACGCGAAGGCACAAAGTGCACCATACGCCTCCCCATAAATATTAAAAGAATAGGAAACTGATTGTACACAACGCATAACTTTGTTAATCCAGTTATCAAAGAACCCCAGATGCACCATCATACCTCTTAAAAATTCCCATTCTATACGATCGTAGACCTTAGACATATCTAACTTCAAAGCCAAATACTCATTTTCAACCTTTAACTTTCCACTTCAATACATTCAAATCTTACTATTGCATTATCTGTAATCACACGACCAGGGATAAAAGAACTCTGATTAGTGGATATTACCTCATGCAAGACCCCTCAAAACATATTAGTTAATGCCTTAGCTACTATTTAAACACTACACTACATAGACTAATGGGTCAAAACTCCTGTCATCTTTTTCGCATTTTTAACCTTCGGGATGAGCGTAATAAGAGTCTTGTTAATACTTTCTAAAGAAGCCCCTGCCATTAATACAACCCAAAGAGGCATCCACCACACAACCTCCTACCACTGCCTAATTTTTTTTTGGAAGAAACAGGCCAAAAGCCCATCCAGCCTTGGCGCTTTCGAAGGCCCCATATCAAACAAAGCAGCCCAAACTTCCTCGGCCATGAAGGGACCATCCAGAAATCTAGAGCTGCTCTCAGACATCCGCCGCTCCACACTACAAAAAACCTATTACAACTCATCTGGAAGTGGCCTAGAAGATTGAAATAAGTCAGCAAAGTAAGAAGCAACAATTTCATGTACCTTTTCCTTGCTCATGTGCCACACTCCGACCTGATCGCGGAGACCTTTAATTTCATTACAATGCTTCCTTGTTGTTGTTCGCTGCACGAAAGAACTTTGTCTTTTTATTTCCAGCTAGCAACCACTCAACCCGAGATCGTTGGCGCTAATAAACTTCCTCACTCTTCATAAGATTGTCCAACTTAATATCCACCTCGTGAATATGCCTCCAAGAAGTTGGATTAGAAGAACAAGACAACTCATGTAATTATATTGAAAGTTAAAAACAATTAAACAACCATTCGTACAATTATTTTTTAAAGAAATATGGTTTGAAAAATGTATAAATTATTTCCCAATTAAAATTAAAAACTCTTAAAATTATAATTATAAAATCTACTCTTTATTTAATGTTTTTTTTTAAAGAACTTTACAAATAAGCAAGAAGACTTCCTGAAATCGGCAGTGTAATGTAAAAAAAAAAAAAAAAAATTCTGAAGTAAATGAAACGACTATTCCATAGAACGCCTAACTTTTTTACAAGGGAATTTAAGGAGCCTGCATTTTTGACAGTTTTTGAGTAACCAAAAAACGACAAAAGGCACCCACAGAATCAGGAGAGAAACACTAGAAGGAGGGTAAGAGCAAGACCAATGTAACGCCATTTTTGATATAAAAACAGTAAAATGGTGTAATTTGGTGCTGTATTAATCCCACTTCTCAAAAAAATAATTTTGATGTGGTAAATAGTATCACACTAAATTTAATAAAATTTGGTATGGCATTATTCATCACACTAAATTTTTTTAACTTTTCTAAATTTCTCATTTTACCCTCCTTTAATTAGTTTAAATAAATTTTATTTCTTTTATTTTATTTTATTAATTTAATATATTTATAAAATTTGATAAATAATAAAAATTATAAAGTTAAAATACTATAAAAAATATATCATTGCAAAGATCTCATCGAGATATTTAAAATGAACCTAATATTATATATAATTTATTTAATTTATTTAATCCATTTTTTATCTCATCTCTAAATTTTTTATTTAAAATTAAATTTTAATAAGTATAATATTAAAATACTGTAATATAATAAAAATAATACTATTAAAATTAAGTGAAATTAAATACATATTCGAAATTAAAATACAAAATAAAATAAATTAAAACATAATTTAATAATAAAATACACGATAACGAAAATTCTAAATAACTATTTACTAAAAAATATGTGATTCATTATGTGAATAATTATTTTTTAATGTTATATGATTGATTATTTAAGTATATTAAATTAATTAATTAATTTATATAAATTATTAAATAAAAATTAATAATATTATATAAAGAATATTCTTTAAAGATACTCTTTACACCAATTATGTGTTAATAATATTAGAGTGAAAAAAAATTTAGTGTAAACATATTTTATAAAGATGTCTTTTTAACATCAAAATAGTGTAATATTTAATGTTATACATTGGCCTTACCCTAAGCTACATGGTGTCAGTGACCCAAAACTAAGGGCACCCCAAAACTAAGGGCACCTTCTGTTTGACCTCATTAACAAGAGAAAACACCATGCGTCATTAATTCATTATACAAAAAACTTACTTTTCTCGTTGACTTACTTCTCACCACACTATTAGTAGCATCAATTCCAAAATTACCCTACAAAAATTGGTCAAAAATCTAATGTGGCTTTAATTAATTGATTAAAGATGGTTGTTGAGCAAAGGAATGGAGTTGGAGACATAACAAATCAAAAGAATAATCAAAGTCATCTGTAGAAGGGCAGGTGCCCTATTTTCTGTACCTAAAAGATGTCTCAGTTAAGCATTTGGACCCCAGGTGACCCAAAATCACTATTTTTTTCAAAATTCTTATATAATTAAAGCATAGTCAGACAATATTTTTTGCCCCCTTGTGACCCATTTGTTGTCACCATTTTCTAAATATGGTAGTAAAGTTTTGGATCCAATCATGTTTTATATTAAGTAATTTCATTATTAATATATGATAATTTGACTTTTTTGTAAGACATTAATAAATTTATATATAAAAAAAATTGTCACTAAACATTATCTTTTAAAATATAATATAATATATTTATTTATAGTTTTAAAATAAAGAAATCTTAAATGTTGGCATACATCACATGTTGATATCATTTAAAGCAAGATGAGGGACCATTAATTATCTCATTAATTTTGGACCGTCAAAACCCACTTAGCACTTTTATTTATGAATCAAACTATATCTATTTGTTATGTACATATACACTGCAATTTAATGGAAAAGAAAAAAACATTTAATTCCATACCAATTTAATTAGGTGCCCTAAAATATTTCAACATCAATTTTCATCAGTTCTATGAGACAATATAATATATATATATATAACTTTTTAAGTCAGTATCCCCCTTAGGAATGCATTTGGTGTACGAGATTAGATTGGACTATTTTTATAGGATATGATTAGATTTGATTGTATTAGGACTAAATTAGTACTATAATGTTTTTGGTGCAATATAAATTAGACTAAAAATAATACCGACTCTTATTTGATATAGTATATAATTGAATAAAATCATATTGAATTAAATTAATTTTCACATATAAGAATTTTTTAAAATTAAATTAAAATCATTTTAAATAAACTAAAAAATTCAGCTTTTAAATTAAATTAGGTTAAAAAATTATTTTATGAATAAAATAAAATATTTAAACTATTTTCTAAAAATAAATAAAACTATTTATAATTAAGTTTAAATAAAATAAAATCATTCTTAAATCAAATAAAAAATAAAATCATTTAAATTAAACATAGTTAAAATTTATTTTTTGAATAAAATAAAATATTTAAATTATGTTTTAAAAGTAAATAAAACTATTTAAAATTATGTGTCATTCACTCATATAGTTAATAATATTTTTTATTCTTAATAAATAATGTATTATGTTATTGTATATATTAATAAATTATTTACAGTTAATTACATCGACCTCCCCTGATATTTTGCCAATTACAAGCGGAGTCAACTTTATCGTTTATTGACAACAACCTCACCCGCCGTTAGTTGATTTCCGTTAGACTTAACTGTTGACTACCTTCAACCGTTAAAAAGACCAAAATACCACTAAAATAATATTTTCTTTTTATTGAATAAAAAAAATAAGGTTAGATCTCCACCGTCCATCTTAGGTGAGATGGACGGTAGAGATTTTTTCTTTTTTTAAAAAAAAATTATTATAAAAAATTAAACTTCAGATCTCTATCGTCCATCTTTAAATGGACGGTGCAGATCTACAATTTATTTTTTAATTTTTTTTTAAAAAAAATTGAGTTTGTCTTGGTGGAGCTCCAATCTCCAGAACCAAGACAAAAAAAAAAAAAAAAAGAAGAAGAACTTTGCTGAAGATCGATTATCCAGATTGGATCTTCATTAACTAAAATTAATTTTTCATTTTTAATAATTTTATTATTATTTTTTAAAATTTTTATAAATAAATCCTAACCGTCCATCATTTTAAAGATGGAGGGATGAGTTTTTTTCTTAAGTCTTTAATTTTTATTTAATAAAATAAAATTTAAAAAGTCTAAAAAGATGAAAATACCCCTGAGCCTGTTAAGTTTGACTAAAGTCAACTAACGGTAGGGGAGGTCGTTGTCAACAGACGATAAAGTTAACTCCACTTGTAGTTGGTAAAATCTCAGGGGAGGTCGGTGTAATTAGTTCAATTATTTATTATACCATTTTTATTTTAAATGAATTTTTAAATAAAATATATCTAATTTTCATAAATTATTAATTATATATAAAAATGTATTTTGTTTATATAAGCTATTTAAATTTATTTAATAATATTATATTAAAAAAATTAATCTCATAAGCATGGGACTGCATAATAGCATGGTGATGGGTGAGATTATATAATCCCTTTACAATGAGACTATTTTTAAAGGTGGGACTAAATAATCAAATCCCCTTTCTTGCACGAAATATGGAATTAGAACTATATTTAAAATACCAATATTATTATCTGAAAATATTTTTTGACTATATTAAAACGTTTTCCAACACAATCTAACATGGCATTTTGTGATTATCTTCATAAACCTTGTCTAATAGAGAAATTACCATCAGAGTAACAGTTAGTCAAATCTTGATTCCTTAAAACTATAATATATAGACTGAATTTGTATGATAGTTTGTCATATAAATTTGTCACTATCTTATCAATTCCAAATTCCAAACACTAAACATCTCCAAAAAAAAAAAAAACCTAATAAATTACAATGTAATATAGAGTATCTTTTTCCACTAGAAAAAGAACAAAAGGAAACGGTTCAATGAGAGCAGGATATATAGGTAATTAAAATGCTGATATTACATATAGCCTGATAATGGCCAAATAGAACCATACAAAAAACTAGGTACATATAAATAATTAGGACAAATGACCCATTTCGTTTTCAAATCAATTAAACTAAAATAAAATGATTTCGTATATATTATACAATAAAAAAAATACAACATTAGGTGAGAATCATACAAATGAGAGAGGAAAGGGTTGCAATACTTAATTAGGTTGAGTTTGACATGCAATACTTAATTGGGGTAAAGTTTGACATTTACAATTATAATTAAGTAATAATAATGTCAAAACAAGTGCTACATAATTTATGATTACATGCCAGAAATGTTTTTTTTTTGTTAATACATTACTATATGGTGTATTGTTTCTAACACAAGAAATTACAAAATAAGTGACATTATTTGTTCCTTCTCATCTAAACTTATATGACTTATCACATGTATAATTTTGATTAGCATTTTTTTTAAATGGTACTATGTGTTTGGATATATATTTATTCTCAAAATTAAAAGACATCTACTCCTTACTATAGAGAGAAAACTATCTACATATACTGTTAAATACGCATAGTTGAAATTTAAGCACCAACTATTAATATAGACAGGGAGAGTGAATGTATATTTTAATTAGTTATTAGTGTTTGACAATTAAATTATAGCATTTATCACAATATTCAAATTTAGAAAATAGTAAATTCTGTTGATTGCGTTTACAATTTAGCTTAAATACATATAAAGTAGCTGGTATCAAAGTACAATAGATCTCCTAAATTTTGAAATTTACAATAGTCATACATGTCACAAGGTGCATAAAAAAAAATCCTTTTAAAAGTAAGTGTGTCTCGGTGTGTGTTATAATTTAATTAATATTTTTAAGTAGGTTAAAGAAGCTTTTTTTTTTTCCAATAAGAAAAATCACATGAATATGTTGATAAACTTTATAAACTCAATATTTCTAAATTGGATTTGCATATATTAAAAGATATATATAGTTTTAATAACTATAATTTTTTAATAAAAAAAATAAAATCAATTTCTTTTTTCTTTTCTCTATATACATTTTGACTTGAGAAGCTACGAAGCAAAGTAAAATGATTAGAAAAACACATGGTGTGCGAGTGGGAAGCAATCATGATCATCTTCTCAGGCTGGTCCTATCCCTTCGCTTTGATAATCATATGAATCCACTGGATCCCATTTTTTATTCTTATACCGTACGTTTTTGTGGAAGAATACGATTAGTCCACGTCTGTTGCTTTAATTTGAATCTCCAAAGACTTGAAGGAAACAGTTTTTTTTTTAACCTAATTGGCTCATAATCATTTACACCTGCGCATATGATTTTCTTTCGAGAAAATTACCATTTTACTGCTTTGGTTTGTCAATGTCAAGAGAGATCAAAATCTTGATTCTAATTTGCCCCCCTTTTTTTATTTTTTAGGGTTGACGCGAGTCATTTAAGTTAATTATGATTACTTTTATTTTTTTTTACTGGAATATTATAATTAATTTAAAATTTAAAAATACGGATATAACTCGAACTCATAACTCTAAATATAAGTTTAAGAGAACCATCTCTTACTCATTTTACCATTTTTTTGGGCCCATAAAATACCCTTGATTTCAAATCCCACTTTTTTTTTTTAAAGGACTACAATTATAAAATCAATAATTATCGACATCTTTCGAGATCAATTACTAAATGCACAGTCTGAATATCTATTCTTATAACGAGAGATAGTTACTCTCATAATAAGAGGAGAAAACTACCCATACATACTGGTAAATGTACATAGTGAGAATTGAAACCTTATCACTGAGGTGAGCGAAAAGTGCACTAATCACTTGAGTTTTGAGTGGATGTGCAATTTTAAATCTCTCTATAAAAAGTCTATAAAGAGAAAAAAAATATTACATTTGATCACATTATAACAAATTATATGGATTGCTTATTATTGTTAGAGATGGAAAAAAATATAAAAAATAAGCATATTCGATATATAAATGGAAAATTTTAATCTCTCAGACGACATTTCTTATCTTTGATCTATCTTCTTAAATATAATAATAAAGTAAAAAATAGATAATGAATTGAAAATTAAAACGATAAGAGGCGTCTCTACTTTCTTCTTATAAATTTTTTCACCTTAAGAAATAAGATGTTTTTATTTAATCACCGAAAAAGGGATGAATAAGACAACTAGATAAAATTACGTATACTCCACCATGTGTGAAGTGTTTTATTGCATTGCACATAAAAAGAAAATACTTAGAAATATGTCAACTCCCAATTTGGGTTGATGTAAACTTAAAATTTCAATCATATCACTAACTTTGTAATAATACGTATCATTTTATCATATAATAAATATCAAACTTTTTTTTTACATAAGATATTCAAATAATTAATTAATTGAACTAGTTTTTCACTTATCCAAATTATGCCTAACTTATACAAGGTCACTTGCCTTAGTGGTTGGAGGTCTGAAAATCCTCTAAGCCACCAAAATTTAAATCATTATGTGTATATGTAAATATATTTTCTCACCATTACCCATAAAAATACAATTGTGTGGATATACCACTCCTGTTATTAAGAGTAATTGTCCGAACCGTTGGTCCCAATTGTTATTGTCTCCAGTTGCTGGGAGTAGTTACCGTGTTGGGAGTGACCCTTCCCATTATTGGGAGTAGTTGTCCAGATTGTTGGTCCCGATTGTTATTGTCTACAGTTGTTGAGAGTAGTTATTCGTACCGTACTTATATAATTTAATCTCAATTGGTCTCGATAGTCCTCTGACCCGTAAATACAGTTAGATTTTAAAAAAAAAATTATGCCTAACTTCCGTACTTTTCCGCCGAGATTCAAATTTTTAGCATACTATAAAGCTATAATCAACGGTCAAAGTTCGTGTATTTATACACTTAATAAAAAGAAAATTAATGAAATGACACAACTTAAACCAAGAACATGCATGCATTATAATGGTTTGTTGGACTCGTTAGTTGTAAAAGAACAAAAAGACACTAGCGTGGGAGAGTAAAAATCGAGTGTGCGCGTGTGGCTCGAGATTGTGTGTACCCCACTTACAGTTAAAGCCCTTCCAGCGGCCAGCGGTTTATAGGGGCCGCGGATTACGGAAATTAAGTGGGTCCCATCACCACATTCGTTGGATTCTCTAACTCATCAGTGTCTTCTAGTTGGCTTTGCTTGTATCCATCTCATACCCCATTAAATCTTTCCCTGGACCCACCGGGTCTTCAAATCACAACCGCTCATCGCGGCTCGACTTCTGCTTTGACGCAATGCACTTTTCTTAGGGTACTAATTGTACGCTTTGCTATTTTTTTTATCTTTTTACCTAATTTGCCCTTGCTGGACTGCTTTTGTTCTTCTATGATGTCACATAGCCTCAGCATGAGGTACAGTATCTTTTGAGGGCATTAATGTCAAATCAGAATAAAAAGTAAAGTAAAATGTGTTGCCCGTATACTATATTCCACTGGATTTTGCTTTTACGAATATTATCTTCTTTTAAGTAGTTACGTAGACAAAACAAACCATGCGGGGCCTCCCCTTAACCGACCAAATAAAGAGAGAGTGAGAGGCACGTGCCAATCACGAGAGAGTAGTCGTAGAACAACAAAGATTTCGGTTCACACTAGAATGTAACATTAATCTTGGGTTAATTTCAAGGTAAAATTCCAAATTATACCCTCTGGCGCTACCTGTCCTCCTCCATAAATAACAACTCTCCCTCCCTTCTTCCTTTAACACCAGCAACTCCTCATCTCTCTCTCTCTCTCTCTCTCTCTCTCTCTGTTTTCTTTTTCCCTTATCTTTTGAAGGAAGAAGAAAACAATGGCGGTGGTGTTGAGTCTGCTCTGCATTGTGTCCATTTTGAGCTTAATGTGGATGGCTGAAGCCAGAATCCCTGGTGCTTACTCTGGTGGTGCATGGCAAACCGCCCATGCCACCTTCTACGGCGGCTCTGATGCTTCTGGCACCATGGGTATGTCCAATAAACCACTATTTTCTTCGTTCTCTCCCCAAATCTTTCTGTTTTTGTTTGATTTCGACTTTAATAGTGAACATTAGTTGTGAAACGTCTGGTTACCACTTGACCATTGCATTAATTGGAGTTGTTATTTATTTGTTTTCTTCTGTTGGTATATAGGAGGAGCGTGTGGATACGGGAACTTGTACAGCCAAGGCTACGGCGTGAATACGGCGGCTCTGAGCACGGCGCTCTTCAACAACGGCTTCAGCTGCGGTGCTTGCTTTGAGATCAAGTGTGCGAACGACCCAACATGGTGCCACTCTGGCAGCCCTTCGATTTTCGTCACTGCTACTAACTTTTGCCCACCAAACTTCGCTCAACCAAGCGACAATGGCGGCTGGTGCAACCCACCCCGCCCCCATTTCGACCTCGCCATGCCTATGTTCCTCAAGATTGCAGAGTACCGTGCGGGTATCGTCCCTGTCTCCTACCGCCGGTGAGCCCTCTATTTCTCTTCTCTGTTTTTCTCTGCCTCCATAGCTCTGTTTTCTTTTATTAGTCTTTTAAGCTTCAGAAAACTTAACAGCTCTTTTTTTTAAAAGAGCAAACTTAACAGTTGGGAGGTAGTTGATTACATTTATCTTGTATATCATATTTAGGGAAACCAATCTTAAAAAAACATTTTTTTGGGTTAAAATTTTTAATTTAGAGAGATTATTTGAAAGTATATTTAAAAAAAAATCTTTAATGCTACAACTGTCTCTACAGTACAGTTTTGTGTGGTTTTTATGGCATGTGGTGGTGGGTCCGGATCAGATATAAGTGGGTCGGATTCTGGGCAAATCTTTATTACTTTTATATTATGATTTCCGGACAATATTGCTTTTTGTCAGATACTACAGGGATAGGTCATGGGGCCACTGACTCACTAGTTTATATTCTCGCCTTTTAGAATTTTATCATTGACATTTGACCAAAATGCCCACAAAATTTTCCACATTTTACTAACAGAACCCTGTATTTGATATTTTGATAGTTTACAAGCAAGGTTAGTTAAAACAGTTTGTTCTCTAATACCGTTTAGCTGATCTTTGAGTCGTTTTGGACCGTTTATGGTCACTTTCTGTAGTTTTTTTTATTGGTTCTTGTCTTTAACTCTCATTCCAATATATGCCCGTTGCTTCAATGAAATAATTTACAAAATGTTAGATATTTCACAATCATAATACTACATTTTCCAACAATAACTCGTCACTGGTGTAATTTTTTTAGAAAAATGATATGACGACTAACAATTTAACGTTATAATTTAGTAATTGAAAAGTATAGTATAGATAATTTGAAATAATTTGAAAATGTTCAATTTTAGTCTCAAATGTGTGGACTATACTATTATTATTAGACAAGAAAACCTGTATTGGGCAGATCTGAACCGTTCAGTCATCTTTGATCAGAAAATCAGACGGCACGTTTTTCCACTAGTATGTTGTGTGGTGTGTGTGTTGTTTTCCACTATTACGTAGTCAAACCCCAGACACAAGACCCACCACCACAAACATAACATGCACAGTCTCCAAAGTCCTTGAGTCATGCTTCCTTATTATTATTACATGACCGAATTGGCCTTAACGCTCATGTGAAAATTTCGCAGGGTGCCATGCAGGAAGAAGGGAGGGATCAGGTTTACAATAAACGGATTCCGTTACTTCAACCTGGTTCTGGTGACGAACGTGGCTGGTGCAGGGGATATAGTGAAGGTTAGCGTGAAAGGGACGAGGACTGGGTGGATGAGCATGAGCCGTAACTGGGGTCAAAACTGGCAGTCAAACGCAGTTCTTGTTGGTCAGTCACTATCTTTCCGAGTCAGAGCCAGCGACAGACGCAGCTCCACTTCATGGAACATCGTCCCGGCTCACTGGCAATTCGGTCAAACATTTGTTGGAAAAAACTTCAGAGTTTAAATTAACCAAAAAAAAAAAACGAAAAAACTATTTAAAAGCTAATCAATCTTTCCCGCCAACTAAATCTTTGTTTCCATTTTTACCCTTATGGTCGCCATTTATTTTTCTTTCATGATCTTTTTGTTTTTGTTTGACTTTTGGGTGTCTGAGTATGTGAATGTTGTTTTTAGTTATTTTGACCTATATGTAATGTGGTGGGTTGGGTTTGGTGTCAAAGTGAAAGTGAGTTAGTGAAGTTAGAGAGGGAAAATTTAGGTGGGGAGAGGCTGAGGCGGCTGCACCAAGAGATGTTGCCCGCAGCCGTAGCTTATAATATTTGAAGTGTATGATGATGTTGGGTATATAGAGTTTGAGAAGTTCATTATTGTAGTAATTTACAGATGAAATGCAAGATATATTTGGTTTGCTTCAATGCTTGTCAACTTTTTTGGCCTGATTTTAAGGGAAATCAAAATACCAATTTGCTAATTCAATGGAATCAAGTTGCCTCATTTTGCCAATAATCCCAATGTGTCACAATCAATTAAAAATTAATTGTTGATCCTACATCTATAACCTATACCATTGACTGTTTTAGGCAAATCCCCAGTTATATGAGGGTAAAAATGCATGAAGTTGTTGCTTTCTACTTTATAAATTTGCACACCCAAATATTATATGGAGTTAATTGATCAATTCGCTAGTAGGGTTGTTAGGTAACAAAGACCTAAATGCTTATAGTTTCTAATTCCTTGTAACTAGTTATAATATTATATTCATTCATCCCCAAATTTAAAAATTTTAAATTTAATCTGATAGGTAAATGATCCAAAAAAATATTCTAAATTCAGATGTATTATATTTTAATTTGCGCTTGAAGTATTAGAACTTATTTGAGATAAATTTTTCCCAATCTTATTTAAAGTGAAGTTAGAGGTTGTTTGTTAACCGAAAGGGAAACAAAATTATTGGATAATTGAATGAAGAAATGTAGTTGAATGAATGAATGAATTTGTGTCAACTGTCAAGCATGGATGTAGATGTATGTGGGGTTTTGGAGTATAGCTTGATGAAACTCTAATTAGTTAATCAAAATAAAAAAATAAAAAAAAATCAAACAAAGCAAAGCCAAAGGAGAGGAAGATCACCAATCTAATAAAGTTTGAAGTATATATATGCAGTTTCCTATTTGATATATACTTGTATTTCAAATAGGAAACTGCAAAGAATGTTCTCAGATATTTCGTTTTCTTTAGTCTCATTAATTTTTCTGCTTTTTTAGTGAGGAAACTGCAATCCACCTCCACCCAACTTGAAAATTCAATCCCATATATATCTTATTATTCTTATTTATTAATTGAACCAACTTAAATTAAAGATAGACTTGGACTTCTAAAAGCATAAAAAGCAAACCCTAAAAAAAATAGGTCACAAAAAATACTAAATTTTTTCTTGTTTCCAAGTGAGAAAGTCATACCCGGAACCCAAAAGAGGTCACATCACAGAGGAGGTGGATTGCAAAAGCAATTAGCAAGAACCAAACATGCACATGGGTGGGGTTGGGTGTTGTTAATGTCCTGTGTGCATGTGTGGTGTGGTAAGTGAGAGGTGGTTGTTCTCTTCTTTCTCTCTTTTGTTCATTTTATCAGACAAAGAAAACTTTGGATTCCGATTACCTGAAAAGGGCCAAAAAAGAAACAAAGTAGGGGCTTTGGATACCTTATAATTTCGTCCCTTTTATTTATTTATTATTTATTTTACTTGGTTTAGTTGTGTAGTGGGGTCTCTCTCTCTCTCTCTCATGGTGAAAAATCCTTTCATGTTTTGGGACTTGAACTAGAGAGAGAAGGACATTATTTCTCGTGATGTGTGCTCATCATATGCAAACGTAAAATATTTATTTTGATTATTGAAGCCTAAACTGAGGCTGAGGCAGCACAAGAGAACGAAAAAATTAAAGAACCCTATAGGACTTGATTTGGGTCCTAAACTAAATAATTTCTTGCTAGGAAAATCCTGAGAAATGGCCTAAATGATACCCGTAATTATTTTCTTTTATTATTAAATAAATCTATTCCTCAATATATTCATTACTCTTTGTCAAAACCCGAGACATACTATAATTCTTTGCAGGACTCCACTTGTTTCAATACCAACTTCTGTCTTTTCAACTAATTGTATATATTTTGAAATATAAACAGAGAAAAAAAAAAAAAAAAACACTAAACTTACCCCAAACATTATAAGGCATATTCTTAATGCACCCTGTATGTGTTTTAAGTATACCCAAACTAATAAATGGCTATTTTCCTTGCAAGTTACATCGTATTAATAGGTAATAACAAATAATATCTTTTCAACTTTTAAATTTGATAAGCGAAACTAAAATTGCTAACCAACAAATAACAAAACATCTAGCCATCGTTTCAAATAATAATACATTCTAATAATACTAATACCAAATAATGTTAAAATGACCTTCCAAACCAAAATGCAATTTAAGAAATAACTGTAGGAATTCCATAGCAAAATGGAAATTTATGAGGTTCAATCATCCATATGTGACTTTTCAGTTGTAGACTGTGTGAGAAGAATCTTCCAGTTGAATCCTGAGAAGATAAAGAAACTGAATTAATAATGTCTTAATACCAATCCTGAAAACTGGCCTCATCAGGCGCTCGGAATTGCCGGAGGATGGCTGTTATCCTTGGCCTACCTTCTCCACTCTCGACATGGAGAAGCTCGCTTTCTCCGAGAATGGAGGCGAGCCTCCTTCAACGCTAGAGAATGTCAGATCTTCCTCTGGCAACGTAACTCTTGCTAGAGTTGACGTCTTCGACGGTCTATCTTTTCTCCAGCGGCCGATCTGTCCTCCGTCGGTGGCTATATTCCTAACATGATAAATTTCTCCAAATCCAAATATGATTATGTGAAAAGTTATTCTAAAACTTATGAAATGTCTATAATACCCTCATTATTTATATTAAAGACAATAATGTTCTCATAGCTATTAAATTTTTTTAAAAATCAAAATATGAAAAAAAAAAAAAATTAAAAAAATACATAAACCTTTTCTTATATAATTCATATAATGGTTTGTAAGACTTAAAACAGTACATATTAAGGTGTCAAAATGATTGCTATTGGGAATGAAACCTTATGAACGATATTTTACATGTTATGATTTCGGACATTTCACCATTTTACATAAACCATTTCACAGGTTTCAGCAACGTCAATCCTTTTATGTGAAGAACGTACTGATAAAAGCAATCAAAAGTTCACTTTTCAAACATTGAAATACAAAATCATAAATCTTGAAAATCAGGAAAAATAAAAGATAAAAAATATTAGTAGTCTTACAAAAAGATTTACTGCTTAGAATTCATAACAAAAACTTTAAATAAAAATCTCAAAAGTAATCAGTGATTCAATAATCAATCCAACACAAAAAGAAAAAAGTTTTATTCTAATCCAATCCAGATCAAACCGTAATATTAAAATGACTTCTTAGATAAATCCCTTCTTTGAATATTGGAGATTAATTGAAGATTTTAAGAGCTTGAATAAGTTGTCCCGCTTCTTCATATTCTTCTTCCATCTCCTTTAAATCTTTCTGAATTGATTCAATCTCTTCGTTGACTTCCGTATCTCAACCCTCACTCATGAGCTTCATCACTAGTAAAGCTCATCCCATAAGCTCTTATCTCTTCTATCAAGTTTTTTTCTTTTTTCTCAATTCTTCTCTTACGTTTCGCCTTTTCTTTCTGCAGCAGTTTTGTTAGAAAAATCCGAAAATACCAAAATCATTAACCTTGCAAATTCATTAACATATACAAATATTTATAGTTCAAAACAAATCTTGAACCGAGTGAAATGGATGAACCACACCGCTGGTCGAAGGAGTGGCCGAAAACGGAGCCGAAGGTGGTGGATTTTGGTCGGCCATAACAGAGAAAATAAGAGAGGAGAGAAAGATAGGAGAGAGAATGAACTACACTCTTTCTAGAAGTTTCCAGAAAATACAGAATCTAATGGGTTAGTGCTATATATATATATGTCTGGATGAGTGTATGAACCGTTTCTCATTATATAGAAAAATTGACCCATCCCATTATGGATTTAAAATATAAGTCACAATAAACAAAATGTGTAATTGGATATGGGTACATCAAAATTGTACAACAACATAATGATCATTTACCAAATGTACCAATACAAAATGCTCCAGAATATTTGATATTAACCATAATTATTATTTAGATATCAGAATGATTAGGCTAGTCCACAAAATGTAGGATAAAAATACAACATTCTCCCACTTAGACAGTATAAGTTATTCTATAGTTATTTTAAAAAATATCATATTTAATACATATATATCTTACAAAATGAAATCCGGACTATGCAAATGGTTATAACGAAAGATGTCAAATGTGAGCAAATACCCAAATCATAATATAAAAATCACATATGTTTATAACCACCAGAAATACATAGTATCGACATGATGCAGATGCATACACTTATAAACACTTAGTGTGAAAATGAAATGATATACAATATGTGATCAAATGCTCATTTCCTTAAGGTCCCTGCATCGAAACAGAATGATGCATATGAGACTAAAACAAAATGTCTCATACAACATTATCAACAGAATGCCATATTCACGAAATGTGCATAATAAACAATGTATATATATATATATATATGGTAAATGAAATCCATTAACACAGTTGCAACTGATTACTATATACACAAGAGCTCCCACTAACTAAATACAATAGAAGACTCAATCAGGCCCATACGAGTCACATGCTTCTGAAACACTCTAGGAGCTAAACCTTTAGTTAGTGGATTAGCTAGCATAAGCCCTCTAGATATGTGCTCTACACAAATAACGGATTCCACAACTTTTTCTCTAACAAATAGAAATTTTATATCAATATGCTTAGAGCGTGATCAACTCCTAGTGTTGCGAGAGAAAGCAACTGCTGTAGAATTATGTAACATCCCGGATTTCGGGTAATGAATTTTTGATATATGTGAAATATGTGAAAATAAATTTTTACTATTTGAGGGGGTGTAAATGTAATTAAATGTATGGTTATTTTATGATTTCCAGCGGACCGGATTGAATAGTGAAAAATAAAAAAAATTGGAAAACTAGACCAGAGAGCATCGCGACCTGGTCACCGCGACCACAGGTCGCGATAGCTCGCTCGCGATGGAAATGGAAAAATCTGGCAGTGAGCATCGCGACCAGCCACCGCGACCACAGGTCGCGATGGACTGCTCGCGATGAAATTGTCAAAAACAGACAGAGAGCAACGCGACCATTCGCGCGACCAGGGCGCGCTCGCGACGAAGGCGGTGCGCGCACTCCAGTGAGCATCGCGACCTGGTGCCGCGACCACAGGTCGCGACAGCGGTCGCGGTAGCGAAAAAAATATAAAAAAAAGAAGTGGCTTCTCGAGGAAGCCAGAAATCATCACAGAACAGAGAGAGAGAGAGAAAAGAGCGAGAAAAAGAAAGAAGAAGAAGAAGAAGAAGAAAGAAAGAAAGAGAAGGAAGGAGAAGAGAAAGAAAAGGGAAAGAAATCGTAAAAACGCGGATTTCTAGAACGAAAAACGGATTCGAGGTTGGTGTACGTTGTTTTTCGAAATCGTTACGAAAAGCATTTCGTTATCGTTTACGTTTTTGTTTTCGTTACGTTTCTCGTTTTCGTTTAGATTTCGATTTCGTTAATTGTTTCCGATTTCGATTTCGTTAATTGTTTTCGATTTTGATTTTGTTAAATGTTTTCGATTTCGATTTTCGATGTGTAAAAATTGATGATTGATATACTTATGGTTGATTTTGGAAAGATTTTATACGAGATCGCATTTGTTTGTGTTTCGAATATTTCCGATTTCGTTTTAAACAGTTGATTTAGACTTGTATGTGAATATTGTTCATATTTCTTGAAGTTTATTATGTGATTTATATGACTATTGAATTATTATCGATTATTGAGTAATTATTGCGAAATTGATTGTGAATTTGGTTTATCGAAACGGCCCTAGGATACGTAGACATAGAAAAGGATATAGGAGGTTGGTATACCAGCTGGGTTTTTATTGAGCAGTACTGCGCCGATATTGATTGATTGATATTGATGTTATTGATGTACCTCCTCTTGGATTCGTCCAGAGGCTGGGAGATACGTACCTCCTCGGGATTCGTCCCGGGGGTTGGGAGTTAATGTACCTTCCCAAGGATTCGTTCCTGGGATAGGGAGCTATGTACCTCTCTAGGTTCCGTACCCACGGTCCTAGAGTTGGGAGACACGTACCTCCTCAGAATTCGTTCTGGGGGTTGGGAGCTTGACCCATATTTCAGTCTGTATATGTTTAGTATTCTAGCGGGCCAGAATTGATTGGAATTGAAAAGTGTACTGAATGATTTTATTGATAGCATTCGTATATTGATCTCATTATTGATATTAAAGTGATTGAAATTATTTAATGTTTTGATTTTGAAATTTAATCGTTTTGAAATGGTATGGAATATATATGTGGTTTATTTATTCTTAATAGATATTTATATTGCGATTTATTTAATTGAGTTTTTAGTACACCCACTAAGCTTTATGCTTAGCGCGTTAGTTTTGTGTCTAACGCGTAGGTACCAGGAATCCAGAAGAACCTAAAGACTGAAGAACTGGAAGAATTGCAGACCGAGTCACAGGATTGTACAGTTGGGTAGCGATATTTTTGTTATGTATATATATTCTGAAAGCATGCATATACAGGGAATTGTAATATGTTTTTAATTAATTACTTTACGATTTCTAAAGGTCTGTATATATATAAAAGTTTGAACTGTTTTATTTTATAAATTGTGATGTAAGATTTTGATAAGTCGCACTAAACGGTAGAGTGCGCAACTGTTTGAATATAAGATATTGAAGTGCTATTGAGAATTGTTTTTGAATTGAATTGTGTTAAAACAGGTTTGGAAAGTCCGAAAAACAAACGGCACTCTGCCGGATTTTTGTAAAAAGTTTAATTATTGTTATGGGCTCACTTGAAAAGGATTTCTAAACTGTTTTATGGGCTCACAATAATTTTGAAATGTAAAATTGAAGTTTTGAAAAGTTCTGAAAGATCGGGTAGCGCGCCCCGGGTCGGTCCGGCCGGGTCGGGTCGGGGGGTGCTACACTTATTGGTATCAGAGCGCGGTTTAGGCGTTTCTGGACCAAAGAGTCAGAGTCTGTATATGCATGCATTGTCTAAAGCTACCCATAGGAATGTGTGACTCTAATCTGCAGAACTCTTCTGTCTGATATAGGATAAAGAATGGAAGGAAGTGGTGATAGACCCGAGAGTCCCGCCAGCGTGGCTGGGGGAGCATCGAGGGAATCAGTGAGTCCGAGAGTATAGGACCCTGTACAGCCAGCGTTTATGCAGCAAATGGCTGAATTCTTCCAGAATGTGGCCAGAGCAGCGCCACGAAGATCAGCCATAGAGCGACTGGCTAAACACAGACCTACTGACTTCCATGGTAGGAAAGATGAGGATGCATCTGCCGCAGAACACTGGTTTGAGCGGACGAACAGAATATTAGAGCAGATGCACTGCACACCTGAGGAGAGATTGGAGTGTGCAGTATCCTTACTGCAGGAGGATGCCTACCAGTGGTGGACCTCCATTATACAGACAGTGCGACCAGAGGACAGAACGTGGGACTTCTTTCAGACGGAGTTCCGGAGAAAATATATTGGTCGCATCTATCTGGATAATCTGAAGAGGGAGTTTACCAACCTGAAACAGAGGCAGATGACTGTGACTGAATATGAGAGGGAGTTTGTCAGGTTGAGTAAGTATGCGAAAGAGATGGTAGCGACTGAGGCGGATAAATGTAGACGATTTGAAGATGGACTAAACGATTACATCCGCCTACAGGTTGTGTAACGTTCTGAATTTCTAAGTAATTGATTATGATATTGATATAATTGGACTGTGGATTAATTGAGAAATGCTACAGGTTGCTGCCTTTGAATTCGAGGATTTTACCCGACTTGTCTCGGCAGCTCTGAATGTTGAAAGAATAAAGAAAGAAGAGCAGGCCAGAAGAGACAGAGGGCAGCAGAGAAGAGGGGCAGGGCCATCCAGCTCATATCAGTCCCCGAGTAAGAAATTGAAGGGACCGCAGCCCAGTGGTCCAGTGCAGTCACAGAGGCCAGTACCTACAGCTAGGCCTGGTCAATCTGCAACTTCAGTGGCCAGTACTCCTAGAAGTGCAGGTAGGGGACCAGCCCCTCCAGTATGTGATCATTGTGGCAGAAGACATTCTGGGGAATGCTGGAAGCTTACAGGAGCCTGCCTGAAATGTGGCTCCCATGATCATTTCGTGAGGGATTGCCCACAGCTGGGACCCCAGCAGCCAGAGAGATCAGCCCCTACTACTTCCAGAGGTAGGAGGCCTGGTCAGGCAGTACCTGAGGGTGGTAGCCACAGAGGAGCGTCAGAGTCAGTGGTGAGACCTGATAGTAGAGCTCCTGCACGCGTTTATGGTGTTCGAGCTCAGGAAGATAAAGATGCTCCTGATGTGATAGCTGGTATTATTTCTATTTTTGATACTTCAGCTATTGCATTGATAGATCCAGGTTCCACACACTCATATATCTGTGATGCATTGTTGAAACAAAGAAATTTGCAAACTGAACCTACTGCATATGATGTATTATTCAGTAATCCGATAGGACAGAGTGTAGTTGTGAATCGTATATACAGAAATTGTCCGATTCGGATACAGGAGTGTGATTTTCCTGGAGATCTAATGGAGTTGCCATTCCATGAGTTTGATGTAATTCTAGGCATGGATTGGCTAACTCGGCATAGAGTAGTGATCGATTGCGAACTGAAACGAGTGACTCTCAGAACAGTAGATGGTGCAGAGATCACAATGGTGGGTGAAAGGAGGGATTTCCTCTCCAATGTCATTTCAGCCACTGCAGCCTGTAAATTAATGAGAAAGGGATGTGAAGCGTACTTGGCACAGGTGGTTGATTCTAGAAAAGTGAATGCAGAAATTCAGAATATACCCACTGTATGTGACTTCGCAGATGTGTTTCCAGAGGAGCTTCCTGGTTTGCCACCTCAGAGAGAAGTGGAGTTTGTGATTGATGTGGTACCAGGTACGTCTCCAGTATCGATAGCACCCTATAGAATGGCACCAGCAGAACTGAAAGAATTGAAGATACAGTTACAGGAATTGCTGGATAAGGGCTTTATCAGACCCAGTGTATCCCTTTGGGGAGCCCCAGTCCTGTTTGTGAAGAAGAAGGATGGGACCCTGAGATTATGCATTGACTACCGGCAGCTGAATAAACTTACTGTGAAGAACAAGTATCCGTTGCCAAGAATCGATGATTTGTTCGATCAACTGAGAGGAGCTTGTGTCTTCTCAAAGATAGACCTGAGATCAGGTTATCATCAGTTGAGGATAAAGGAGTCAGATATTCTGAAAACTGCATTCAGAACCAGGTATGGACACTATGAATTTGTAGTGATGCCATTTGGGCTGACTAATGCACCTGCAGCCTTTATGGATCTGATGAACAGAATATTTCGACCATACTTGGATCAGTTTGTAGTAGTCTTTATTGATGATATCCTAGTGTACTCACAGACAGCTGAGGACCATGACAGACACCTCAGAGTAGTATTGCAGATTCTGAGGGAGAAGCAACTGTATGGCAAACTGAGCAAGTGTGAGTTCTGGTTGCCTGAGATTGTATTCTTGGGTCACATTGTGTCAGCAGAGGGAATTAAGGCAGATCCGAAAAAGATTGAAGCGATAGTGGAATGGAAGCCTCCCAGAAATGTGACAGAAGTCAGAAGTTTTCTAGGCTTGGTAGGTTATTATCGACGGTTTGTGAAGGGGTTTTCCTCCATAGCAAGTCCGTTGACCAAGCTACTGCATAAGAATGTCAGATTCGAGTGGACTGACAGATGCCAGGCAGCTTTTGACCGATTGAAGGCAATGCTTGTAGAGGCTCCAGTCCTGATTCAGCCTGTTTCAGGTACAGACTATGTGATTTATAGTGATGCCTCACACCATGGTTTGGGATGTGTATTGATGCAGGAAGGCAAGGTGGTTGCATATGCGTCCAGACAACTGAAAAATCATGAGCTGAACTATCCGATTCATGATCTGGAGCTTGCAGCCATAGTCTTCGCACTGAAAATATGGAGGCATTACTTATATGGTGAGAAGTGCTACATATACACGGATCACAAGAGTCTGAAATATCTGCCTACCCAGAGAGAGCTCAATTTGAGACAGAGACGATGGATGGAGTTGATTAAAGATTATGACTGTGTAATCGACTACCATCCAGGAAAGGCGAATGTAGTCGCAGATGCGTTGAGCAGAAAAGCATTGTTTGCTCTGAAAGCCATGAATGTGCAATTACAGCTGAATCCAGATAATGCAGTGGTAGCTGAATTGATATGCAGACCCAGTTTGATTCAGCAGATTGGAGAGAAACAGAAGCAGGATGCTAAAATTCAGATGATATGTGAACAGATCCCAGAAGGGAAGCATCCAGAATTCTCAGTCAGAACTGATGGTATTGTGTGTTTCAGAGACAGGATTTGCATTCCAGAAAATGAAGAATTGAGAGAGATGATCCTGACAGAGGCACACAGTAGTTCGTATGCCATGCACCCAGGTAGCACGAAAATGTACAGAGATTTGAAAACTCAGTACTGGTGGTCCGGAATGAAAAAGGATGTGATAGAATTTGTGAACAGATGCTTGACTTGTCAACAGGTGAAAGCTGAACACCAGGTTCCATCAGGATTGTTACAACCAATAGCAATACCTGAATGGAAATGGGATCGCATCACAATGGACTTTGTCACTGGATTGCCACTCACCCGGAGTAAACACGATGCAGTATGGGTTATAGTGGACAGATTGACGAAGTCGGCACATTTTCTACCTGTCAGAACTGACTACTCTCTGGATCGACTGGCAGAATTGTATATCAGAGAGATAGTCAGATTGCATGGAGTGCCTGTATCCATAATATCAGATAGAGATCCGAGGTTTACATCCAGATTCTGGAAGAAATTTCAAGAAGCCTTGGGTACTCGACTGAGCTTTAGTACAGCCTTCCATCCGCAGACAGACGGCCAATCGGAAAGGGTAATTCAGGTGCTTGAAGATATGCTTAGGAGTTGTGTAATTGACTTTGAAGGCAGTTGGGCGGATCATCTTCCATTGATTGAGTTCGCCTACAACAACAGTTACCAGTCAGAAATCATAAGTATATAAAAAAAAGAAGTGGCTTCTCGAGGAAGCCAGAAATCATCACAGAACAGAGAGAGAGAGAGAAAAGAGCGAGAAAAAGAAAGAAGAAGAAGAAGAAGAAGAAAGAAAGAAAGAGAAGGAAGGAGAAGAGAAAGAAAAGGGAAAGAAATCGTAAAAACGCGGATTTCTCGAACGAAAAACGGATTCGAGGTTGGTGTACGTTGTTTTTCGAAATCGTTACGAAAAGCATTTCGTTATCGTTTACGTTTTTGTTTTCGTTACGTTTCTCGTTTTCGTTTAGATTTCGATTTCGTTAATTGTTTCCGATTTCGATTTCGTTAATTGTTTTCGATTTTGATTTTGTTAAATGTTTTCGATTTCGATTTTCGATGTGTAAAAATTGATGATTGATATACTTATGGTTGATTTTGGAAAGATTTTATACGAGATCGCATTTGTTTGTGTTTCGAATATTTCCGATTTCGTTTTAAACAGTTGATTTAGACTTGTATGTGAATATTGTTCATATTTCTTGAAGTTTATTATGTGATTTATATGACTATTGAATTATTATCGATTATTGAGTAATTATTGCGAAATTGATTGTGAATTTGGTTTATCGAAACGGCCCTAGGATACGTAGACATAGAAAAGGATATAGGAGGTTGGTATACCAGCTGGGTTTTTATTGAGCAGTACTGCGCCGATATTGATTGATTGATATTGATGTTATTGATGTACCTCCTCTTGGATTCGTCCAGAGGCTGGGAGATACGTACCTCCTCGGGATTCGTCCCGGGGGTTGGGAGTTAATGTACCTTCCCAAGGATTCGTTCCTGGGATAGGGAGCTATGTACCTCTCTAGGTTCCGTACCCACGGTCCTAGAGTTGGGAGACACGTACCTCCTCAGAATTCGTTCTGGGGGTTGGGAGCTTGACCCATATTCCAGTCCGTATATGTTTAGTATTCTAGCGGGCCAGAATTGATTGGAATTGAAAAGTGTACTGAATGATTTTATTGATAGCATTCGTATATTGATCTCATTATTGATATTAAAGTGATTGAAATTGTTTAATGTTTTGATTTTGAAATTTAATCGTTTTGAAATGGTATGGAATATATATGTGGTTTATTTATTCTTAATAGATATTTATATTGCGATTTATTTAATTGAGTTTTTAGTACACCCACTAAGCTTTATGCTTAGCGCGTTAGTTTTGTGTCTAACGCGTAGGTACCAGGAATCCAGAAGAACCTAAAGACTGAAGAACTGGAAGAATTGCAGACCGAGTCACAGGATTGTACAGTTGGGTAGCGATATTTTTGTTATGTATATATATTCTGAAAGCATGCATATACAGGGAATTGTAATATGTTTTTAATTAATTACTTTACGATTTCTAAAGGTCTGTATATATATAAAAGTTTGAACTGTTTTATTTTATAAATTGTGATGTAAGATTTTGATAAGTCGCACTAAACGGTAGAGTGCGCAACTGTTTGAATATAAGATATTGAAGTGCTATTGAGAATTGTTTTTGAATTGAATTGTGTTAAAACAGGTTTGGAAAGTCCGAAAAACAAACGGCACTCTGCCGGATTTTTGTAAAAAGTTTAATTATTGTTATGGGCTCACTTGAAAAGGATTTCTAAACTGTTTTATGGGCTCACAATAATTTTGAAATGTAAAATTGAAGTTTTGAAAAGTTCTGAAAGATCGGGTAGCGCGCCCCGGGTCGGTCCGGCCGGGTCGGGTCGGGGGGTGCTACAAATTATTACAATATATCTTCAGCGGCTTCGGAATGGAAAGAGCAGAATCCAGTTATGAGATAAAATTCTACAGCCGTATGGCCTGACATGTAGCCTCATAACATGCTACATACTCTGCCTCCATAGTTGAAGAAGCTGTAAGTGACTGTTTCACACTTTTCTAGGATACAGCTCCTCTTGCCATTATAAATATAAAACCAGAAGTGGATTTACGATCATCTGGACAACCTACATAATCAACATCGGAATATCTAACCAAATCAAGGAGTCTCAGAACGCTAATATGTCAAGACAAAATCTCTAGTGCCTTGAAAATCTCTCAGCACTTTCTTTGCAGCTTTCCAATGATATAATCCAGGATTGCTCAAGTATCTGCCAAGTACACCAATAACATTAGCAATGTCAGGACGTGTACATATTTGAGCATACATCAAACTGCCCACAACTGAGGCATAAGGAATTGACTACATTTGAGCTCTTTGATCATCATTCTGAGGACACTGTGATCTAGCAAAATTGTCACCTTTCACAATAGGGGCCTTTCTAAGAGAACATGATTATATATTAAACCTACTCAAAACACGATCAATGTAGGTTCTCTGAGACAAACCAAGAATACTTCTGAATCTATCACGGGGAATCTGAATCCCTAACACAAAATGGGCTTCTCCTAGATCCTTCATATCAAAATGACATGACAACATATGTTTTGTTTCAATCAATAGATCAATATTGTTGGCTGCTAGCAGTATGTCATCAACATAGAACACAAGAAAAATATAACTACTCCCACTAACCCTCAAGTATATGCATTGATCAACAACATTCTCCTTAAAACCAAAAGAGATGATAACCTGATCAAACTTCAAATACTATTGTCTGGATGCTTGCTTAAGTCCATAAATGGACTTCTTAAGCTTACAAACTATATTTTCCATGTCAGGAACCACAAAATCATCACCTTGTTCTATATACACCTCTTCAGCTAGATTTTCATTTAGAAAAACTGTTTTCACATCCATCTGATGTAGTTCTAAACCAAAATGAGCTATTAAAGCCATAATGATCCGAAAAGAATCTTTGGTTGAAACAGGCAAGAAGGTTTCCTTATAATCAATGCATTCTCTTTGGCTAAATCTCCTAACCACAAGCCTTGCTTTATATCTTTCAACCTGACCTTCGGTGTCCCTTTTGGTTTTATAACTCATTTACTACCAATAGGTCTATAGCTATTTGGTAACTCTACCAAATCCCATACACTATTATGATACATAGATGTCATCTCCTCATGTATGACATGTGTCCAACTGGAAGAGTTAGGTTCATTGATGGCCTCCTGGAAACTAGTAGGATCAGAAGACATACCAATATCATATTCATGTTCCTGCAAATAAATAATATAATTATTAGAAATTGCAGGTCTCTTTGTCCTCTATGATCTCCTTAATGAAACAATGTTCACATTATCATCAACAACTATCTCTTTAGGTTCTGGTATAAGTGCTGGAATTAGAGAATCTATATTAATTATGGGTTGATTACTTTGTGCCTTTGTGGCAATCCCATTAAAGGAACAAGTACCAAATGAATTGGAACAACCACACATCCTTCTCTAAAAACAATATTGCGGGGCTCAGAACTCCCATTTTCATGATCATCCTTAAAATATACAACACGATCAGGCTCAATGATTCTAGTAGTATGAGAAGCACAATAAAACCTAGAACCTCTTGAGCCGATGCAATAGCCAATAAAATGACCACCGATAATTTTCTGATCAAGCTTCCTTGAATGAGGATTATAGGGTCTGACTTCTGCTTTACAGCCCCAAACATAGAAGTGATGCAAACTTGGCTTCTTGCCTGATCATAATTCATAAGGAGTTTTCGGAACTGACTTATTGGGAACTTGGTTCAGAATATAAGCTGCAGTTCTTAAAGCTTCCCCCCCACAAGAAATCTAGTAATATGGAGTAACAAAGCATACACCGTACCATGTCCAGAAGAGTACGATTTCTTCTTTCTGCAACTCCATTCTGTTCAGGAGTATCATGCATTGTATATTGAGTTTCAATACCACAATCCTGTAAAAAATTTGCAAAAGGTCCAAGATTGTGCCCAGTTTTATCATATTTCTCATAATACTCACCATCTCTGTTTGATCTTACTGTCTTAATCTTCTTACCCTTTTGAAGTTCAGCAGTGGATTTAAAAACTTTAAAGGCATCTAAAGAATCAGACTTTTCACGAATAAGCTCCACATGACTATAACGAGAATAGTCATCAATAAAGGTGATGAAGTATTTATATCCATCTAAAGTAATAGGCATAAAAGACCCACAAATGTCAGTATGAATCAGTCCTAAGACTTCCTGACTCCTATGAACTCTGTCCTTTTTGATTTTAGCAGTAAGATTCCCTTTAACACAATTAACATAAGTGCCAAAGTCAGAAAAATCAAGGTTGTGTAGGATACCATCCCTGATGAGTCTTTCCATCATTGGTATGGAAATATGACCCAAACGTTTATACCACAAAATAGAGGATTTTTCATTGATTCTGTCATGTTTAGAGCCCACAATATTATGCACAACATGCACAGTAGAAGATGAACGAACAAAATTAGGAATTAAGTTTATCATATATAAGCCATCACATAGAGTACCAAAACCAATATATACATTATCACGATACAAAAATACTTTCCCATCACCAAAATGAAAAGTATAACCAGCCCTATCCAAAAGAGATACAAATATCAAGTTTCTCCTAATACTAGGAATATACACTGTATCATTCAATTCCAAAAAATGGTCTGATAACAAATGCAATCTGGCTACTCTTATGTATTCAGCTACGACTTTAACTCCATTTCCCATATTTACTAGTATCTCCATTTCATTAGGCTTCCGGCTGCTTTTTCAATTCCTGTGAGCAATTGGTTATATTAATACTTGCTCCAGTATCTAACCACCAAATATCAGAGGGTACATTAACAAGATTAGATTCAAAACAAACAAAAGCTAGAGGCATACCTTTCTTCACTTTCCACTCCTTAAATTTCTTGCAATCTACCTTTTTGTGCCCAAATTTTAGACATAAATGGTTCACCTTTGAAACCTTGTGATTTGAACCCAGAATTTGTGCTTGAGCCATTTTGAGGATTATGCTTTACAAATTTCTTTTGCTTTTTAACAAGTCTTTTACCAGTACTATCTTTAGAAAAACCTTTCTTAGAAGCAGTGTTATCAAGAGTTGTATTCAATACAGAATGAGATTTTCCAGTTTTTAAAATCTCTTCTTCTTGAATAACGATGGCATTCATGGTACTCAAATCCCATATTTTTTTTTCTGGGTATTGTATCTGGTTTTGAGGGCATCACACTAAGAAGGAAGAGATTCAAGCACTTGCCATACAAGAAATTGATCCCCCACTTTAACATTCATTTCTCTCGGCTTATTATAGTGGCTAGTTATTCTCAAAATATGCTCACGCACACCATTGATCCCATCATACTTGGTGGTAGTGAACAACCTCATGTGGTTGGATATCTCAGCTTTATCAAATCTAGTAAATTGTTTCTTAATAGCATCTAGAAAAACTTTAGCATTACTACAATATGGAACACTCTTTCTAATTAGTTTTTCAATAGTAAACTGCATAATCATCAAATAATTTCTATTCAAGTGCTCCTAGCTTTCATAGTAGGATTTGTCTTCAAAAGAGCTCTTAAGAGTAGGTACAGAAGGTGGATCAACTCTTCTAGCCAAATCTAGGTTCATAATACGCATGAACATGGAAAGAGATTCATACCACTCATCAAAATTTGAACTAGTTAAAGTTTTGATGGCAGACAATTGTAGGGACATTCCGAGATTATGAAAAGCTGGAACTATAAAACCAAATAAGAAACAATTAAATATACAAAAATATTATCATACTATCAAAATAATTTCTCATCCAGATGTCCCACAACATAATACTGAGATAAAACAAAATAATTGGATATAAGACTTAAAATGACCAGTCATCGATAGGATAAACAAAATCATTAAGTACAACATGTCCAATTAATTTTTTTACCATCCCAAGCATATTTCCTAGTAATGACTAACAGACAGGAAAAAATTACCACTAGTACGTATCTTAGTAAAAATAAAATTAACCACAAAATTGTATGATATTAACAATATAATTTTTAAAACCCAGAATAATTTATCATGACATGTCCCACGATAGATAGGTACACTGTTAATCCAAATTGATGATTTTGATATTTACAGCAATATTCATACAATTAAGCTATATCAAAAGAAAAACCAAATATATCATAGTTACAGAAAATGATATTCAGAAAAATTGAATTATAAAGTAAAATGGAAATATAAAACCATATTCCCTTTATAATTCATTCAAACATCAATTTCATTTTTTTTATAGCACGTGAACAGTACTTAACATGTGTGAACAGTGCCGGACCAACAGTGTAACACTCCCTGACCCGACTCGACTGGATCGACCCAGGGAGCGCTACCTGTTTCAAACTTGATTTAACTCACTTTATAATTGAAAAACCATTGAAAACCAAATAAATTATATTTTAAAATCTCTTTTATAGTGAGCCCATTCAAAACTGTTTTGAAAAATTTTGCCAGAGTTTCCTCTGTTTTTCTAATTTTTTAAAAATTATGTTTTCAAATAAAAACTCAAATAATATAATAATCAACACTTCAAATTGCTTTTCTCAATCAAATGCGCACTGTAACATCCCAAATTTCAAAATAATTAATTTTGAATATGTGAAAATAAATTTTGTGAATTGAGGGGTGTAAACGTAATTAAAAGTATGTCTATTTTTATGGTTTCCAGGTGGACCAGATGGAACGGTCCAGAAATGATGCATGAAGAAAAACGGAGTGAAAAACTGGGGCAGTGTGTATCGCGACCCCTCACCTGTGGTCGCGATGAGCTGCTCGCGACGAAAAATGGCATTTTTGGGCAGTGAGCAACGTGACCTGGTCACCGCGATCACAGCTCGCGCTGACTGGCTCGCGATGAAGAGGTGAAATCCTGGCAGTGAGCATCGCGACCACCATCGCGACCAGGATACCGCGATGTGTGATCGCGATGAAGGCGGTGGAGTTGCTCCAGAGAGCAACGCGACCTGGTCACCGCGACCACAGGTCGCGACGACCGAAAAATTTTTTTTAAAAAAAAAGGCTTGTCGAGGAAGCCACTTGAAAAAGACAGACAGAAAAACAGAAAGGGAAAAGAGAGACCGAGAGAGAGAGAGAAAAAAAGAAAAGGAAGAAGAAGAAGGAAAAGAGAAGAGAAAGGAAAGAGAGAAGGAAAGAAAAGAAAAGGTGAAAGAGAAAGAGAAAGGGAAAGGAAAAAGTAACCTAGAAAAAAAAATGATAGTCGAAAGGAAACGGTATCCAGGTTGGTGTACACTTATTTTCGAAGTTATTATGTGTTTTGATTTATATTTGAGTTTGAATAATGTAGAAAATATATGTTTATATTGTTTTTCAATTGACTAATTTTGATTTAATTGTATTTCTTGTATTTTGATTGTTTATTTAGTTGAAATCATTGGTTCCGAAATTCAAATGACCAAATCGTTGAATATATGTTTTCCGAATATTGATCGAAAGTTTTATATGAGTTATATTGAATTTCGAATTGTGAATTGTTATATGAAAAGTGAATTGAAACGACCCTAGGATACGTAGACATAGAACTGGATATAGGAGGTTGGTATACCAGCTGGGTTCAGTGAGCAGTACTGCATCGATATTGACATTGCTATTGATGATTTATTATGTACCTCCTCATGGATTCGTCCAGGGGCAGGGAGACACGTACCTCCTCACGGATTCGTCCTGGGGTAGGGAGACACGTACCTTCCTAAGGATTCGTTCCTGGGATAGGGAGATATGTACCTCTCTAAGGTCCGAACCCTCGGTCCTAGGGTAGGGAGATACGTACCACTCTTAGAATTCGTCCTAGGGTGGGAGCTATGTTAGACAGACAGTCACTGTGGTCGAACGACCCATATTCCAGTCCTGGTTTATGTTGGATATTCCAGAGGGCCAGAATTGAAGTGATTTGAATAATATGTTTCTAAGTGAAAGTCGGAATTGATTTTTATACGTTTATGATTATAATATAAATGATTTTATACGTCCTGGATTATAAATTGTAATGAATTGTTTATATAGAATTGATTTCATCAGTTTTAATTCTGTGAATGATTTGCATCGTAATATGTACATATCTAAGTTTATTGTGCCATTTTGTTTATTAAGTAAAGTTGTTTATGATTTTAATATTTGAGTTTAGTGTCCACCCACTAAGCAGTATTGCTTAGCGCGTTAGTTTTGTTTCTAACGCGTAGGTAATAAAGATACCGAGGACGGAAAAGACTGAAGAGGCACCAGCTGCAGAGGAAAGTTCAGAGTCATACTCACCATCTTTGGGGTAGTTACTTATATCGATATGTCTGTATCATGTAATTAGATATGCATGCATATACAGAGAGTTTGTAATTATGTTTTGTAATTATGTGCTGTAAATTAATTATTTTATACTTTCTGTTTTACATTTTTCGAAGGACTGTAATTAATGAAATGTTTTATAAACTGTTTGAAAGTCGCACTAAACGACAGAGTGCGCATTTGATTGAAATTTGATATTTGAAGTGTTGTTGTGATTTTTGTTTGATTTGAGTTGTGGAAAAACAGGTTTTGGAAAATCAGAAAAAACAAAGGAAACTCTGCCGAAATTTTTGAAAATATGATTTGATGGGCTCACTCGAAAATGTTTTTAAATTATAAACTATGTGGTTTTCCAATGGTTTAAACATTTATTTGATGGGCTCACAATGGTTTGAAAATTTATGAAGTGAATTGAGAAAGTTTTGAAAACCCGGTAACGCTCCCTGAGTCGGTCCAGTCGGGTCGGGTCAGGGGGTGTTACACGCACTCTGCCATATAGTGCGACTTTCCAAATATTTTCAAATCAAACAATTCATAATTTAATATTTACAAACCTTTGAAAACGAAAACGTAAACCATAAAACAATTATTTACAAAACAAATATATCACACTTTTACAAACTTCTGTATATGCATGCGTAACTAAATGATATACAACCAAAATTCAAAACTACCCAAAAATATGGTGACTCTGAATCTTCAGTCTACAGCTACCTCATCTCTAGTCTTTTTCTCCCTCTGTATCTCGGTTATCTACGCGTGATGAAATCAACGCGCTAAGCATATAGCTTAGTAGGTGAACACTAAACTTATTTATCGAAATCACAAAATAACTTGCAAAATAAAATGTAATCATAATATAATATAAAAACATATCATTATATAACTCAATTAATGAAGTAAATCATATAAAACCCATTTCTAATTTCATTTATAAGCATTTTATTCAAATTATCTCATTCCTGGCCCTTTGGTATACTCAACATAAATTTTCTGGACTGGAATATGGGCTGAAATAACTCCCTACCCTAGGATCGGCACTGGGGGCCTGAACCATCCTTAGGGAGGTACATGATATCAATATCGGTGTGACGTCCACCTTCGGGATTCGCCTAAACTGGTCTATGCCAGGTTTGCCCCGCGAAGTCCAACAGTAACTAATAATAACGGTGCAATACTGCTGAAAATAACCCAGCTGGTATACCAATCTCCTATATCCGTTTTCTATGTTCAAGTATCATTGGGTCGTTTCCATTCTTGTTTACAATACATAATCCATAAAGTACGTATCAAAACATTCCATTTCTTTTGAAATCAACAAGTATAACTCTTAAATTTTAATTAAATTCAACAATAAAATTTTCAAATAATAACCGTAATTCAAACAATATTCTCAAACAATTTCTTTTAGCATACTCGTTATAAATCGAAAATTGAATTAAATCAAAATATTTAATAAAGAACTGTATGAATATCTATCCACTAATATTCAAAAATCTTAGATTCAAATCAAAACACAAAATAGAATCGCAGAGTTTTTCGAAAAGGAGTGCACACCAACCTGGTTACCATTTCTACAACAGTTTCTTTTCTGAATTTCTCTTCTCCTTTTTCTTTCTCCTTCTCTTTCTCCTTTCTTCTTCCTTTCTTCTTCTTCTTCTTCTTCTTCCCTTCTTCTTCTTCTTCTTTTCTTCCTCTTCTTCTTCTTCTTCTTCTTTCTTTTTCTTCCTTTCTCTCTCTTCTTCTTTTTCTTTTTCTTTCTTTCTCCTGGTCTCTCTCTTTCTCTTTTTCTCTCTTGCTTCTTCGTGAAGCTTCCACCGCCATATATTTTTTTTATAAAAATTTGGCCATTGCGACCGCTCCTCGCGACCTGTGGTTGCGCCACTTGGTCGCGTTGTTCATTGGAGTGATTTTACCGCCTTCATCGCGATCAACCATCGCGGTGTCTGGTCGCGATGTTGGTCGCGTTGCTTACTGCCCAAAATTAATATTTTCACCGCGAGCTGTTCATCGCGATCCCTGGTTGCGGTGACTGGTCGCGGTGCTCACTGCCTCAAATCATCGTTTTTATCGCGAGCTGCTCATCGCTATCCCTGGTCGCGGTACTCACTGCTAACATTTTCCTTTTCTTTCATGCATTCTTTCTGGACTGCTCCACCTGGAAACCTTAAAATCATAAATATCATATTCACATATTCAAAATTAATTCAACTATACTTTTTATATTTATTTGAAATTAGGGATGTTACAAACAGTACCAGTCTAAAAGCACGAACAGTTTGGGCCAGACCAGTAAATAGTGAGGCCCAGACAGTGAATAGTACCCGGTCATGAACAGTAACGGAGAAGCACAATATTGGGTATCATTTTTCTAGGCTAGTAAAAAATAGCACAAGGGCCCAAAACCTTTTATAAACAAAACTCATGTAAAATGACCCAAAATTTACTTATAAATAATACTAATTAAAAAGGGCCCAGCAATTATGGTAGAGTAGTGACAGGCCCAATTTTTTTAATAAAATTATTTTTATAAATAGAACCCACGGGTGAAATGGCCTATCACTTTAAGTGGCCCAAAAAACTTTTATAACTCATAAGTGGATAAAGAAACACCTAAAGAGGTAAGGCGATAAAACATTAAAAAAAAGAGTAATGTCCAATCTTCAGATTAAAAACATTAAAAAAACAAAAAGAGTTAATGTGTCTTTTTGGATCTCCACCGTCCATCAGATTTGATGGATGGTGGAATCCAATTTGGATCTCCACATTTCAATCTCAATTTTTTTTTTTTAAAAAGTAAAAAAAAATTATTTTTTAAAAAAATTAAAAAATAAATTTGAGATCTCCACCGTCCATTTAAAGATGGACGATGGAGATCTGAAATTTAATTTTTTATAATAATTTTTTTTAAAAAGAAAAAATCTCTACCGTCCATCTCAGATGAGATGGACGGTGGAGATCTAACATTATTTTTTTATTTAATAAAAAAAAGAGATTATTTTAGGGGTATTTTGATTTTTTTAACAGTTGAAGGTGGTCAAACGTTAAGTCTAATAGAAGTCAATTAACGGTAGGGGAGGTCGTTGTTAATAAATGATAAACTTGATTCTGCTTGTAGTTGACAAAATCTCAGAGGAGGTTGGTGTTATTAGCTCTAAATAAAAATTGACCATTTTAATATAAAGTGAGGCACGTGTGCTTCACGTGCCTGCACCTGCCGCTTGGCACGTGTAGTACACGTGCCTCATCTTCTTCACCCGTTTTTCTGCAACTCAGGTACCCATTGCCCGACCTGGCACAAAACCACTATTTTCATGGTCAAACAAAAACCACTATTTTCATGGTCAAACAAACTCAAAAATTACATTTTTATGACCACAAATACCCCCACAACAGAAAACGGAAGGATTTATGCAAAATAAACACAAAACCCAAATATGGGTTTCAAGGATTTCATCCGAAAATAAAATTTTTGTTTTTCAAAACCATTATTCCACAAGAAATCCATGTATAGTCAATGAATTTAAGCAAGGGTGCTCTGATACCAATTGTTAGATAAATCCGAAAACATCAAAATCATTAACCTTGTAAATTCATTAACATATACAAAAATTTATAGTTAAAAAAAAACCTTGAACCGAGTGAAATGGATGAACCACACCGCTGGTCGAAGGAGTGGCCGAAAACGGAGCCGGAGGTGGTGGATTTTGGTTGGCCATAGGAGAGAAAACAAGAGAGAAGAGAAAGATAGGAGAGAGAATGAACTACACTCTTTCCAGAAGTTTCCAGAAGATACATAACCTAATGGGCCAATCCTATATATATATATATATATATATATATATATATATATATATATATATATATATATATATATATATGCATGCTTAGATGAGTGTAGGGATATATATGCTTAGATGAGTGTAGGGATCTTATCTCATTATACAGAAAAATTGACCTATCCCATTATAGATCTAAAATATAAGTCACACTAGACAGAATGTGTAATTGGATTTGGGTACATCAAAATGGTACAACAACATAATGACCACATATCAAATGTACCAATACAAAATGTTTCAGAATATTTGACAGTAACCATAATTATTATCCAGATATCAGAATGATTAGGCTAGCCCACAAAATGTAGGATAAAAATACAACAAGTTTTCCACATAAAATAAATAAAACTCCAAAAATTGAAAATGTGACCATTTTGTTTTAAAAAAAAATGTAACCATTCTTTAAAGGATAATTTAAAAAAAGAAAAAAAATAGAAGAACCATTAATTTATCTTCTGCCGGCCTCAACACCAACAGTCGCTTCTCAATCCACACGAGAATACCTTCCGTCGTTGTATTCATATTCTCCATAGAATAGATTTTGATTACTTGAGGAGTAAGGTTGATTACTTGAGGAGTAAGGTATCGTATCGTAAAACTTAAGAATCCACACCTTTATATATATATATATATATATATATATATATATATATATATATATATATATATATATATATATATATATATATATATATATATATATATATATAAGAATTTGGAAGATTTGGGTCGTTTCGTATTTCGTACCCATTTAATCAGAAATTTGACTACATAAATTCCCAAGACATATATACCACATGCATTCATTTAATTAGATAAGTTCAATGCTAATGCAATTTATCAAAAGACTACAGAAATTCAGTCTAGAAAGGCGGCAATTTTAATTAACTGCCGAATTCAGTTCAGCATCACAATGTTCTTTTCTTCTTTTAAACAGTATCTCCCTAAACACAGAATATAATAATAAATGAATCTCAAATCACTTTCTCCATTTGCGCCAAGCATAAGTTTTTATCTTCGAGGGATGTCCTCCAATAGGCAGTTTTAACAGTTCAGTCTCTTTATCTCTTTCACTGCCATTTTCAGAATTCGGGATCACATCTTCTTCTTCATGCCCTCCTCTTTTCCCGGTGATTCCATAACTCTGGTACTGTGTATCTTCCTCTCGGGTTCTCACCCATCTCCAACAAGGCTTCGGTCACTGCATTACAAACTTCTATACCGTACTCCATTTTCAGAAATTCCAATGTCTCATCCTCCACATCAAGTAGCATTTCCTGTACGCACAGTAAAAATAATAATCATTATAAATGTACATTTAAAATATTCTTCAACGCTCAGAAAATTTAAGTTAGGAGAGTATCTTTATTCGACTGGCAAAACATAAAATACAAAACAAAAATAAAATAAAAAAATAAAAATATAGCCTAGACAAACAGAATCCAAGATGTTAGAGCATATACCTTAAAATTTCCTTCCATATCAACTATTATTTTAAAGGATGCCAAGTAGGATCCTTGATAATTTTCCTCAAGCATGACCAGAGCTTTATGGCTTCTTCTTCTGCTTCTTCACCTGGAAGTTTTCTCTTCATGGCCTTCAGGAATGGTTTACGGTCAATCTCTCCGATTATCTTCACACCGATGATATCTAATGTTGTTTCCTCCTCTAGTCTCTGCGTGTATATTAATTTTAGTTTTCAAGAGAAAATCTTAAAAAGTGTTCAATAATTGAAAGACTTTAACAAGAATAAGAGTAGTGTATAGTACCATTCTCTTTTGGATACGGAATTTTGTCCTCTCAGCTTCGATTCGAGCTTCTTGAAACTTGAGTTTCTTCTCGCGCTTCTTCAGCTCTCTTTCCTTAGCTTCCAACTGCAACTTAACTTTATCAATCTCATTAATGGAAATCTTCTCATTGCCATCAAACGTGTTCCGCTTCATCTTTCTTATATCCTGCTTCGTATGACAGTTTTGTGCCATCTATACGATAAGAGAAGAGCTCTGTCGCCTCAGTAAGTTAGTATTGATTTCGCTACGTACCATACTTATAAACCTGCATTGATCTTTGTTCTTCCTTGTCGAATTTGAACTTTTTCTTTTCTTTTTTAAAATCCTTTTTAGGGGTTGGAAATTTCAAGAAAAGAAATGAAATATTTGTTGATAAATTGCTAATATATATTACAAGTAATGCATTCAAAATGGAAAAAAAAAAACATTACTATAATATTTCCATGGAAGGTTTTACAAGACTTACACTGACAATCACATTGCGAGCATCTTGCATCTCTTGGTCAAGTTTGTACTGCTTAACAGTTAGAGCTTGTATAAGCTCTTCCATTTTTTTTTTCATTTTTGCTTCTTTCTTCTTTAAATCAATAGTGAAAGCATCCATTCTCTTCTCAATCGTTTTCTCTGTTTCAATTTTCCTTTCCAGCTCAATTGTTTTCCTGTTAATAATCATTTGCGCCTCATTTTCTTACTGCACTAATTCAAAATTTAATATGAACAAACAAAACAAGGCAGAAAATTAATTCCATTTAAAATTTAATAATATAAATATGGACCCATCACCATTCTCTTTCTTTTGATGAATTTCTCCCTCTCGGCTTCAAATTTGGTTTGGTTGACGTTACAGTTGCTTCTCAAGCTCCTCTAGTTGAAGCTGCAGTTGCTTCTCACGCTCCTGCGATTTCTTTACAAAGAATTCCAAGCTTGAGAAATTGCAACTTATAAATTAATGACTTTGGAAGATGTGAAATCGTTTCATGCAATACACCTATCAGATCATAAAAATTAGAAACATATACATTTTCCAAGGGACAACGTAAATGCATTCGTATCTAAAGTCTTTAGACAATTCAATGAATGCAAATATTTTGAAACTCCATATAGGTAGTTATGAGACCTTATCTTTTTAGATTTTTTTCAATTTTACTTTTATTTCTTATTTCTGACTTTTGTGATCCAATAACCATTGGATTTAGGTTCAATATTACATCATGAGTATACTAGTATGACGCTACTGTGTAGGCTGTTCGACATAAATATTAGCAAATATATATTAGTGGTATATTTGACTATTAGCAAATATTAGCTGTAGGATGACTATTAGCAAATATTAACTGTATGTATTAGTAGTATGTTGAACTTTATTTACGGTATGTTTATGACTTATATTAGGAAATATTAGTTGTACATTTAACTTATATTTGTTGTTTATCTTTGACTTAGCCTTAGATTTAGACTCATCCTTCCATAATTTATGGCATATCTTCATGTGTATATACTATACAAGGTTAATGAAAATATTCATCAATTCCTCTAACAGGCCCCTAATCTACTATCTTATGCTAAGCGGCCTGCCGGCAACCCCACGGTAGCTTCCCAGTCAAGGCTTACCTCGCTGAAAGGCTTCCGTGAAGTTAAGCCGTTACTTATTCTGAAAATCTGAGTATAAATTTTTTTTTATACAAAACTACTTTATTAAAATTTTGGCAGAGTCTCCCTTGTTTTTCTAAAATTTATCAAAATCAGGAGAACTGCATAAGAAACTGTACACTTCTAATTTTTATTTTCTCAATTACCACAGGACCTCTGGTACGTCTCAAATCAACCACAACCATGCAGTATCATTTTTAAAATACAACTAAAAATATTTGTAATTCAATTATAAAATACTGAACTTTAACAATATACATTTTACATAAGTGTTACAATAAACATAATACATATTTTTAAAACTGTTACAACAATGTCTGACTAGTCTTGCTGGTCCTGGGAGTCCCTGTAACATCTGCACCTGTACCTGTGGAGGTGGGTTTATAAAACATAAAAATATAATGAGCTAAACAAGCTTAGTGAGTGTTACATATTTCTAAACAATTTAACTAAAAATATACTGAACTGAATGTTGTTTTCCTGAAATCTGTACTTGAATGCATAATAACAAATCTTTTTCTGTTTCCTGAAAATAATAAAGTGAATAATAATAAAACTTCTCTATTTTCTGAAAATACTATACTGAAATAAATGCTGTTTACTGAAAACTGAACTAAAATCTGTTTCTTGTTTTCTGAAAACAACTCACTGAAATGAATAATAATAATATCAACTTCTGAAAATATACTAAAATAAATAATAATAGAACTTTTTCTGCTTTATAAAAACAGTATTGAAACACAGAACATAATAAATAAACTTTTATGTTCACTGGAAACTGTGCTGAAATAAATTATCATAATACCTTTTCCTGTTTTCTGAAATATACTAACATAAATAATAATAAAACTTTTTCATCAAAACAATGTACATAAATCTGTATCTTCAAATCAATGTATTGAAATCTATTTCTTGAAATTTGTACTGAAAATATGTTACATGAAAACTATACTAAACTTTGTACTGTAAAGAATAGAAATATGTTTTTTGATAAGTATACTGAAAAGCAATATGTTTCATAAAAACTGTTCTGAAATCTGTACTGAAAACTGTACTAAAATTTGTTTTCTGAAATCTAGCCAAGCATAACGTACAAATATTTCTTTAATAAATACTAAAGCATAACTAAAGCTTATATTGAATTATTTCTGTAAATTAATATTATGCATTGAAAATCTGTAAAATATTTCTGGCTTGGCTTCTATATCTGAAAACTCCCAATGAAACCCATAAAGCTCTGACTCATAGGACGACTAAACTGGCGCTGTACAATATGAGTAGTCTCACAGGGCGACTAAACTAGCGCCATACCATGTGAGTGGTGTCACGGGGCGACTAAACTGGCGCCGCTCACCGTACTTTGATAAAATCTGATAAAAGACATTTCACTGGCTATGTGGCGAAATTCTGCGTCACATACATATAGCGAGATAACAACCCATAAGTGTGTGGGCGACTGACTGACTCGACAGACACAACCTCCCTGAAGTTAGTGACTTGTCCCCCCTTAACTTGCCCTACACAAATGGGGTGTACCGGCCGGGTCTTACTGCTGATAAATTTGATAATTTGATGAACTGATAATCTGATAAACTGATAATAGATGGTATCCATGGGTTTTAAAATTATTTTCTTTATTTTAGAAACTTACTTTTAAATCTGAAAGCTTGAAATATAGATAAATAACATTTTCTGCTATGAATATAAATTCAGAAATTTCTGAAATATAAAAATACCTCAATTAAAATAAGCTTAAGGCATCAATTTCTATTTAAATTATAAAACACATATAAATAATTGAAGGTATGTAATTCAATCAAACTTGAAAACATACTAAAATACATATCAATAAAAAATATAATTTTACACTTACTTGAAATTAATAACTTTCCATAAATTTGTATAAAACATATTATTAAAATGAACTAAACTTTGCATAAAATTACTTCAAATACTCACTTGAGAATATTATTAAAATGAAAAACATTTTGCATAAAGTGGTTTAATACTCACCAAACTTCGATCTCCTTGATAGCAAAGCTCCTTCCTAATCTTTTTCTTCTCCTCCTACACTTGCTTTACTTCCACCTATAAGCCATATTTCATAATAAAATATACCTCAATTAATCTACTTAAAATTTAGTAAAAATTGTTAAAAATGACCTAAAAATTATTGATAAAATTATTTTTAATCGAAGATTAAAAAATAATTATTTTTAGCCCAGAGAAAAAAAAAATATAAACACTACTCAGCCACACACTTATTGGATAATTATAAAATAGTCCCGTAAAATTAAAAATTACAAAAAAAAAAAAACCACTAAAAATTACAAAAAACCCAGTCAATTTAACCTAAAAAACATAAACTATTTTATTCTTGTTGTGCCGCCGTACACCCTTACATAAACTTTTTACCTTTTATTATATTTTTCTCCCTCTCTCATTATATTCTTTCTTACTTTGTTTTCTTCACTAAAATCAAAATCAGTTTGTCTTTAATTGTCACCTTTATTTGTCTTCATCAACTCAAAATTTGAAGGTAATTTTATGGAATTGTTTGTATTTTATTTAGAATGTATTTTATAGTTTTTTTAAGTTTTTTTTATTTTTTTTATTTTATTTATATATTGTGTTTGTTTTGTGGTTGAAAGAATTTGGGTGATGTTGGGGTTTAGTTTTGTGAAATTTTATTAGTTATGGAAAATATTAATGAAAAGTTAGTTAGTGAAACGTTAGTTAGTGAAATGTAGGTTAGTGAAATATATATTTGTAACACCCCCTGACCCAAATCCACTCGGACCGAATCAGGGAGCGCTACTATATACCGAAATCTAACTTTTACTTTTATATAACCATAATTTAAAACTATATTAAAAACATTTGAAAGTGGTACAAATAAATTTCCGAAAATCTTGTCAGAGTTTCCTCTATTTTTCTGATTTTTCAAAACCTGTTTACAATTAACATTCATAAATATCAACTTCTAAATCTCAAATCACTTTTGCGCACCTTTCCAAATGTAGTGCGACTTACCAAATCACTTTATCATAATATAATTTATAAATAATCAAATAATATAAACATATAATAAAATATTTACACAGCGAAGTTCTTCAAATATGTACAAACATTTTCTGTATATGCATGCTGTATCAAAACATATATACTTATTACAAAAGGACTACCAAAATATATGTAGGAACGATGTGACTCCGGACTTAAGTCCTGCAGTCTCTACTCTTCTTTGTCTTTATCTCCCTTGGAACCTCTGTTACCTACGTGTGAGAAAACTCAACACGCTAAACATATTGCTTAGTGAGTGTACACAAAATTGTATATCCAAATATACTATATCAAATAAGTTTATCTATTTATGGAAAATATCAATAACATATATAAATCATATATGAGGCTCATGTCAAATCAAATCATAACTCAGCAAATACAGTATTCAAAATCAATCAACATACAAAATCTTCATCATTTCTCAAATATTTTCATATAGCAAATCAGTTTTCAGACTGAGCTCCTGACATATATAACATAAGTTATCGGATTGGATTACGGGTTGTTCAGCATCGGACACAAACGGGCTATCCGCCGAACATCATATCAGAATGGAATACCAACGGAATCACTCGCTGTAAATGTCCCATAACATAATGCAAAACTCTAGGACCGGCATTTAAGGCCTGTACTATCCAAAGGGTGGCGCATCAGAATATATCGACACAGTACTGTTCAGACAGAAACCCAATTGACATGTCAACCTCCTATTTCTATATCTATGTTTATACACATCAGAGCCATTTTACAAAATGTTTTCTCAAATCCAATGTCAACATATTTCATTTCTTTCAGAATCATCGAATTTATTATTCAATTTCGATTCATATCGATATATATATTTTTAAAATTCAAATTTCATCAAATATCATATAAAGGAAGTATACGAATATTTTTCTAAAATCAATAATCACATCAAATCAATCCAAAAATATATTCAAACGTATTTTATAATTTCATATCGAATCAAAATGCCCCAAAATCATTTTCCGATACATTTCACAAATATTGTATAATTAAAATCACCTTTAACAATATATTTCCATAATAATATTAGCATCAAAACGTATTAAAATCAATTCATAATATTATTCACAATCAATATTTCGAATATAAACTATATTTCGAGAATTCGCTATTCCAATCATTCCAAAAATCAATTTCAAACTATAAACTATAATCAATATAATTCAAATAACTCAAAATTAATCAAATTCAATTAATCCAAAATATTCTGGAAAACGAAAAATTTGAAAACGAGTGTACACCGAATCTGGATACTCTTTCCTTCCTCATTTCCTTCTTCTCCTTCTCTTTTCTTCTTCCTTTTCTTCTTCTTCTTCTTCTTCTTCTTCTTCTTCTTCTTCTTTATTTTCTCTCTCTTTTTTCTCTCTCCTCTTTTCTCTCTTTTTTTCTCCCGTTCTGGTTTCTGTTCTTGTTTGAGAGCTTTTGCTCTCTAATCTTTGCTGTTTTCTATTTGTATTGGAACCGCTTCTGTAACGCCCCTAATTTTTCGTAAATAGAATAAATATCCTTGGATTATTATTAATTATTATTGAGCATGTAAAAGTTAAGTATGTGATTTAAATTGGTAAAAAATATATATATAGTCGATACACAGTGTATAAACGAATAGTGACTATTTAGAAATATTATTTTCATAGTGCATTTGGAGAATAATAGGTCCAATTGAATATTGGTGAAGTTAATTTGTTAATTGGATAAGTGTGGAATATTTTTGGAATATTATTGAGATGAAATGTGACTGGTGGGCTAGTTTGATAATTAAAGGAGGATTGATAAATTACATGTGATTAAGAGTAAATTTATGCCATTGTAGAATTTTAAGAAGTTTAAGGGAGCAATTTGTAATTATATAGTGTTAGTGAAAAAAAAAATTTGAAAAGTCAAAACAAAACAAAAATCTACACAGCACCTATTAAACTAAAAGCAAACAAAACAGAATATTGAGATAAGAAACAGAGGAGAGGCAGTGGAGAAAAGAAAAAGAAGAAAAGAGGAGAAAAAAAAAAAAGAAAAAGAAGAGAACCGAAGAAGAAGAAGAGAAGAAAGGAGAAAAGAGAAAGGAAAAGAAGAAGGAGGAGGAAGGAAGAGGAAAAAGAAAAGGAAAAGAAAAGTGTTAGGAAATTATCCAGGTTTGGTGTACACTAATTTTTGTATGTTAGTTTTTCCCAAATATTTCGAATTTAGCGAATTTTATTGATTTCGAATTGTTTGAACTCTGTTGATGTGAATTAACAGTTTGAAATTGATTTATCTTTGATTTGATTTGATTTATGTATTCTCGAAATATGCTTTAAATTCGAAAACAAGAAAAAAAAAATTGATTTTATGCATTGATTTTAATATGGTTTGATTTTATTAGTAATATGTGAAATATAATTGAAAGTGGTTTTGAATATATATATATTGTTTGTGATTAATTAATGAAACGATTTTGGGGCAATTTGATTTGATATTGATTTGTGAAATAAATTTGAATATAATTTTGAGTCTCTTTTATATGATTATTGATAATATATTTGGATTTTGTAAATGTGTGTATTGATTTGAATTTGATTATAAATGAATGATTGAGAGGATTTCTGTTTTATAAAATTTATTTGATTGTATTGTAAGAATTTTAAAGTTGAAAATTGAGAATTTTTGATAATTTGTGAAATCTGGAATACCTGAATTACGGCGCTGATATATTTATAGGGAAATATGGATATAGGAGATTGACATGTCAATTGGGTACATTTAGCAATACTGCACTGATATTCCTGATGATTATGATGATTATATACGGATACCATTTCATTCTGAAATGGGAAACCGACTGTGATTCTGCGGATACCATTTCATTCTGAAATGGAAAACCGACTGTGAAATACGGATACCATTTCATTCTGAAATGGGAAACCGACTGTGAATATACGGATACCATTTCATTTTGGAAATGGGAAACCTACTGTAAACCCGTAATCCAGTCCTGTAAACCCTGTAATATGTATCAGAGGCCCAATTAAAAAGTGAAAACTATGAATTTGAATATGGAAATAAGGAAATATTATTGAGATTGAAATTTGGAAACTTTTGAAATAATTTACTTTACATAGTTTCAGAATTTGAAATTTAATATTCGTTCTATATGTATTTCTGAATTTCTGAATTTTAGATTTATTGTTTTACATTACATTAAAATTGTATTTTAGTGTACACCCACTAAGCATTATTACTTAGCGCGTTGATTTCATCACGCGTAGGTAACAGGAATACCGAGGGAGGAAAAGACTGAAGAGGTAGCTGCAGACTGAGGATCAGAGTCACCATATTTTGGGTAGTTATATAGTTTTGTATATTATATTTCGCTATGCATGCATATACAGAAACGTTTAAAAATGTTATGTATTTGTTTTGTAAATAATTGTTTTAATGTTTATGTTTTCACTTTCAGAGGTTTGTAAATATTAAATTATACATTGTTTTATTTGAAACTTTTTGTTGGAAAGTCGCACTAAATGGTAGAGTGCTCATTTGATTGAGAAAAGAGATTTGAAGTGTTTATTATTATTATTTTATTTGAGTTTTTGTTTGAAACAGAATTTTTGGAAAGTCAGAAAAACAGAGAAAACTCTGGCAAAATTTTTTTCAAAACAAAATTTTTTGAATGGGCTCACTATGAAAAAGGATTTCAAACTGTAAATTATTTGATTTTCAAATTGTAGATAGAATTAAGAAAGGTTTTGAAAACCCGGTAGCGCTCCCTGGGTCGATCTAGACGGGTCGGGTCAGGGGGTGTTACAGCTTCAATCACTCGGTGCTTATTTCTTTTCATTATTTTGGGCCATCGCTAGCGGTGGTCGCGTCGCTTGGTCGCGATACTCACTGGTGGAAATTGTGCCCCTTCAACGCGAGCAGCTATCGCGATCTCTGGTCCCGAGAATGGTCGCGATACTCACTGTCCAATTTTTCTCCCTTTTCTTCACGCATTGTTTTCCACCCCTCCAAATCATAAATATCACATTCACATACTCAATATTAGTTAAACAATACTTTTCATATTTATTCGAAATTAGGGATGTTACAATATTAGTGAAATGTAGGTTAGTGAAATATAGGTTAGTGAAATGTAGGGTAGTGAAATGTATGTTAGTGAAATGTATTTTAGTGAAAAGTTAGTGAAATATATATTAGTAAAATGTGGTTAGTGAAATGTATGTTAGTGAAATGTAGGTTGGTGAAATATATTTTAGTGAAATATAGGTTAGTGAAATGTAGGTTAGTGAAATATATTAGTGAAATGTAAGTCTAGATTACGTTGGTGGTTCACCTCTTGGGGTTCTGGTTTCTAAAAGGTTGAAATTTACAGGGTTAGTTGAGTTAGTATATCGAAAGTTTAACATTGACAGCACACGTTATAACATAGGCATAAGTACGGTCACTTGGACTCATAACCCGAAAAAGTTACAAATTCTGAGCGACAATGATGTTGCATTTTTGTTGCGAGAGAGAACACTAAATATTCCGGAGGTATATATAGATCTTGTGGAAAAGGTTAACAACAATGTTACAGATCCTACAATGTTACGAGCATCCCCTCCAGCATATCCTCCTCCATTTGGAACCCAGTTTTTAGCTGCTGGCGGATGTAGTCGACATTCAGAATTAATTCCTCATGTATCGGATAGAGATCACAAGTTTACACCAGCGATTATGGATGAGGATAAAAAAATTGAAGATGGTAATCATTCTGATTCATCCGATGATAATAGGATTTTGTTGTCAACCGACACTAGTAACAGTGTTGAGCATTTTTCTGATGAGTGTGGTGGAGGCATGGACAACACAGACAATCGACCAGTTGGAGCAGGTGTAGGTGGTTATCCAATTGGTGCATCTGTAGATTGGCCTTCTTCACCAGAACCTCCTCAGTATAATCCTGCATTTGATGGTGTTCAGTCTCGATGGGTTTTGCCAGGTGCAGATCAGTATTCTATTCAACCAACACACGTTGGAGCTTCTACTTCAGTAGATTTGCTTTTGTTTAAAGGGCAGATTTTTGAAAGTAAGGAAAAAATGAAGTTAGAGTTGGGTAAATTTGCACTCCATAAGAAGTTCAATTTCAGAATACGACGGTTGATGCAAGTATAAAAAGTATATTTAAAGTATGAATATTAATTGATACTTGTAAAATAAAGAGCTTAAAAATGATATTCTTCCATAGTAATTTTATAAGTGTTGATTTTTATTAATTATATTATTTTTGTACTTGTAGAATTCATCAATAAATCAAGAAAAGTCCAAGAAACCCTAGCCCATGCATGAATCAACTTTCTATTTGAAGAAGGGATGGTTTCTTACCTAAATAACCTAGAGAAGTAAACAAATTCGACCAAGGAACATGTTTTCAACTTTTACGGCTGAGCTGAACATACTCTCTTCATTTGGGCAAAACGTTCGCTACGAAAGTCTAAATTCGGTGATTATTGTGGCTACGGAAAGATAAGAGGCAAGGCTACAACTCTTATGTTGACAATTTTCCCAAACTCTGTTGGCATAATGGTGCAAATGTCATGTGAAGTTCGGATTCCGAAAAGGAGCTTCCAAACTTTGGAGAAAAGTCAAGCCTCACCTCCACTATATATAGGTGCCTTGGAAGCCATATTGAGGGAGCCAATTGAGAGAAATATACTTCAATTTTAAGAGAGCTTTCTTTCTTGTAATTCTTTTTCACATTTTCTCTATAGAATTTGTGGAAAAATGAGCAAGTTAGGATAGAGTTCTTTGGTGAGGTTATAGATGATCTTATATGTGTAGTGATCCTAGTTGGATTTTGAGTCTCTAATGTTATGTAAGGTTTATAAATTTGAGTAAATTATTTTTCTTCTATCTTTTATTTTAATTCTTATATTAATTAAATTGTGTTGTCAATTTTCATATAAATCTAGTCAAGCTCTTTTTATGTGAAATTTTGCATGATATAATTATATTGATAGAATGCAATTATTTTATGAGTAGCCTTTAATTGCAATGTTGCCTATGGTATATTGTCATTTTTGGTTCTCATAAGATGAATTTCTACAAGTGCTAAATGTAAGGAATTTGTTTTACTCAAATACATTTTGATTTATATGTTCTTCAACTCTTTATTTTCCGATTAATTATTTGGGATGTGAAACTTTCAATTGAGTTATTTTATTAATCAAATCCAAATAGGTGAACAAAGCATATAAGAGATTCTCGATACCTTACCGATTTTAGTTATCGAATTTCCTTTATATCAAATTCTCTTGTTTTATTTCTCTACACATTTAATTCATTTTCAATCATAAAATCCTTTTTCTCTCTCTTTTGTTCATTTTATTTCTCTAGAGTTATTTGTTTACTAACTTTCCGTGCTTGTTTTTGTCATCTCCTTGTGGATACGACCGCCCAATCTACTCTACATCGATCGCTTTGTTTCGACAAGTTTGGACGTCATCAACGGTCAACGAATAATCGATTTGAGGCAAGGTGCAGGGACATTAACTGCACGTTTGTCCTCCGAGCGATATGTAAAGAGAATTGCTTAGTTTGGTATGTTAAGAAATTTAAAAGTGTTCACACATGTACATTGGATGTATATGATTCATACTGGCGGTGTGTCAGTTCTGGTGTCATTGGGGAGATGTTTGCACCAAAAGTTAATACCAAAAGTCGTGTCATTTGACCCGTTGACATATTTTCATAGATGAAGGAGCAACATGGTGTTCATCTAATGTACAGTAAGGCTTGGCGGGCCAAAGAGTATGCTGAGAAGGTTCTGTATGGTAGCCCGGAGGATTCTTACCGACTCGTGCCATCATATTTTCATATGCTCATAATTGCTAACCCAGGAATCGTGACAGTAATTTTGAATTTTTTTTTTTGGCTTTATTTCTAATGTGTGTGTTTGGGCATATCAGGTACCGTGACATAAATTTATATGGACTTAAATAATCAATTCGTGTATTCATTCCTCACATTGGAGCCTTGTATCAAGGGATTTCAGTCAGTAATACAACCGATCATAGCCATAGATGCTACCCATCTGAAGGGTGCATTTACCGGCATGATCTATGTTACTACATGTTTGGATGGAGATGAAATGGTCTACCCGTTGGCATTTGGAGTTGGGGACGGTGAGCCTGAATATGGTTCGACATGGTTTTTGAGACAAATGCAGGAGGCATTTGGTGTTCCTAATGATTTGGTCATTATCTCGGATCGACATAGAAGCATTTCAAAGGCAATGGAGACCGTTTACCCTGGTGTCCCTCACGGAATTTGTATTTATCATCTTAAGCAGAACCTGAAGAAACACTGCAAGGGACGTCAGGATATCTTGGACCTTTGTGGCAAGGCTGCGTACGCGTACCAATCTAACATTTGTGATGCAGCATTGGATCAAATTAAAAATTTTAAACCAAGAGCTTACAATATGTTAATGGCAGCTGGAGTTAATAGGAGGGCACGTGCTTATATGCCAGGTCGGAGGTACCAATTGATGACAACAAACATTGCTGAGTCACTAAATAATTGCATAAAGAGAGCACGAAAGTTGACAATCACCACATCAATGGAGTTCCTAAAGGATATGCTTCAGAGATGATTATATGAACGGCGTGAGAGGGCGGCAACAAATAGTTCACATCTTACAAGTTCAGCTTAATCACTGCAAGACGATGTATAATCAGTCTTTATTATTCCATGTGAATCCTATTACCATGACCAAATTTGTTGTAAAAGATGGTGAGCACAATGGATTGGTTGATGTTGAACAAAGGACGTGCTTCTGCTGACAATGGGCCTTAGACCAGCTTCTTTGTAAACACGCTATTGCAGTAGCCAAGTATAATATAAGTGTAAATTAATTGTTCAAAACGTAGCTAGCTTCCTTGTGTTTCATTGTATTAACGTTTGACATGTGTCTATATGTTGTTTTGTACAGGTCCTCGAGGATAGACTTTAATTGTCTATGCCACGAGTACTACACCACTTCCTGGCTGAAGACTGCATATGCACCACCAATTAATTCAGTTCCCAATCACTCTTAGTGGGATGTACCTATAGAGGTAAGCAGTCAGGTTGTACTACCACCAGCAGGTAGAAGGCAGTCAAGAAGGCCTAGACAGTCAAGGATACCTTCGAGTGGTGAGATCCAACGGTTGAACAAATGCACAAAATGCAGTGAAGCTGGTCACAATCGTTTGAGTTGCCCAAACCCACGCTGAAGAACTGCAATTCCTGAGCCAAGCAATCTCATTAGTCAAGAAGTTCCGGTACATCGACAGAGAAAATGTGGCGCTTGCAAGCAGTTAGGACATAACCGCGTGACATGCCAATTTGTTGATCATTCTCAAACCAGCAACGATACGAATACGGTTACAGGGGGAAGTGCACAATAGAGATAACTTTGGTGATTTACTGAAACATTTTGCGAAATTATTCTGACTATTTTACAAGTTTATTTAATCCGACACTCCTACAATATTTAACTCTGTTGCTACTTATAAACAATTATGTGTTGCATATTTTCATGTTATGAGTTTGTTTAACTTTTAATTTTCTTCTGAGTTCAGGGGCTGCCAACTATGACTTTGTTAGGAAATCCCACATGGGTTACATAATATGTTCTGTGTGATTTAATTTACTTGTTGGGGTCCTCTGCCTTTATAGCTTAAGATTGCAAGCTGGTATTTCCTACCACAGTATAAAAATTGTTCATGGTAGGTCTGTTTATTGGATGTGGTGTTATTTATATTGTGATCAGTCTTTAAACTAATAGAATCAGCTTTTGGGTTGGTTTCAGTCAATAACTTGAATGCAGAATTTCAGTTCATTTATTTTGTAATTTTTGTTTTTCTAATGTTTTGATTCTTTTCCAGGTTAATTGTCATACCAAAATTAAGGGATTGTCTAAATTTTAACCACACAAAAGATACTTTCAATACCATAACTGAGAGAATATTACACATTTACTCTGTTAATAAAATTGAGAAAGTAAAAAACAAAAATTACTGCCACAACCTAACTTTTCAACAAAATGGTAGTCACATCTCCATATCACAATCCCATAATAAAATGAACAAACAAAAGAATAAAAGTAGTAGTTAAAATCCTGAATATCAAGTACTAGCAACATCAAAACTGATTATTGTAGTAATATCTACTGGGCTAAATGTGAATTGCTGAGTCAAAATTTTTCACAATATGTAGTGTTTATACAAGAAAAATTCCTGTTAACAAAATGAACAAACGTACAAAATACAGCGCGTTGCTGAGCTTATAAATTAAAATGAAATTTAAAAAATCTCATTTGTCAACCGAAAAAAAAAAAACCAAAAAAATCATATACTCCCGTAAAATCTACCACTACCACCACTAATGTATACACCAACAAAATCTACCACCATCTTTCTGTCACCTAAAAATTGTCCATTTCTCACATCACTCCACGGGTATACTATATGCAAATATTTCCATAGCAATCTCCTCTCGAATTTTTTTTGCATCTCCTTAAACAAAATCCCAATTAAATTCTTTAAATGTCATGATATTCTCCAAGTACTTCATCACGAAAGCTCTACAGCTGGTCCTGTAATTTTAATAAGCTCAGAAAGTGTATCTATATACTCCATTACCCGTCTGGCTGTTGTGGCAGTTTTTCGAGCAGAAGGACATCAACCTTTATACCGCCCGTCCAATAGGTGATACCTGTATTTTTGAAGAATCTTCCACACCTCCACATTGATGGTAAAAATTTTATCAATGGCTCTATTTGTGAAATGCGGTGTTTTGGATCTTTATGCTTCTGGAGGGAGTCATAAATGACAATCATTTTCTTCCGCAAATTTATTTTGCATAAAATCCAATGGTAATTGTCATTACAACAAGGGAGAAGGACCCGCAATGTTGACAATGGGATTGTTTCATTAAGAAACTCCCTTCTAGTCCAAAATATTTTACAAGTAAACTAAACAGTGTAAGGAAGACAACACCTAAATAAATCATAAAGAACTCAACCGAAACACTCCCCAATAAAGATCCACACAAAATCCACTACAAACCAAACTAACTTCATCAATATGCCACCATGGCCGAGTTCCATGTTGTTCCCCCCTCACGTACGTTAATCATGAATCTAGACAAACATATGATTCTGATTTAAAATTTTCTACCTGCCCACGTTTCACAAAATTCTGTTTCCAATAATGGTTTAATTCACCATGCACATTTAGAAATAAAAAAATAATGAAATTAATAAAATAGATGTGATTATTTATATAGCATATAACTAATGTCAACAACACTTACGAATAAGCTAGTTTCGTGATATATGATAAGATAATCATAATTAACAGGGCATGCAATTTGCTTTTCTCGCAGTACTGTCAAGTACGTGTCTATATGTTGTAAAGTGTGCCACAAATATATACTTGTCCAATAGAAATATAATTCAAATGTACAAATACTAAAGATACTAAATTATAAGCCTAACGATAACATACCACACCCTGTATGTTTTCATTCGAATCATTTATCTGCCTCAAATGCATTTGCGTAAAATATTCGATCCAGCCCACTGATCGACTAAATCCATGAAAATGACAGTAAAAAAATCATTATGTTACATATATTACTAATCAATTAGGTACCACTATTATATAACTGAACTTACTAGAGCGTTCTTTTCACTGCCATGAAATTTAAGTAATCAGCAGGCTATGTAAAATGGTCCCCAAACTTCTTTTTTATCCTTACACCTGTTGGTGTGTAAGGAGTCTTAAGCGCTGCTGCAGGCTTCCGCTTGCGACCTTTCCTCATAAACTGATGCTTCTCAACCACCTCAACATTTTTGTCACAATCCACCATTTCGATATTTGGAGTTGGAGAACCAACCTTAGGTAATTGTAGATCTTTTTCAGTACTAAGGTCGATGATGGGATCTTTTATGTAGCAGTAACAATTTTAGTAACTTTAAAAGCAAAGCATTCAATAATATTAACTTCCTTATAACCTAATAAGAAGTACATACATCACTAGGACGATCTTCAAATATTACTCTCGCAGGTGGCATGACCGAGCCATCACCCACCTTTTCACATGATATGGCTGGCTCCCTCTAGGACTCCTGTGTTAAAATGTTTTATATTTACGCACCAACAAAGTACACAAAATGAATATAACATCAAAATGGACAACAACAGAAACTTATGTTACCTCCCTTTGTGTGGACAATGCAGGAGAACAGATATCAGGTGCTAGAGGAACAGTAGGAAATAAAGCATGAAAGTCATCCCTGAGGTTGTATATAAGCCTACGAGTCCGAGCTTCAGAAGCCAGTAATTCATCACGTAATTCCTTAACCAAATCTGCAACAAACGACCTAGTACTATCCTCCAAGCGAACCTTTTTTAAACAAAAACACAAATTGTTAAACATTTTAACAATACAATCTTAAACACAAGACTGTCAAAAAAATACCTGTTCATTATCCATTGTACGACACATATGCTTTTTACTAGTAACCCTAACATTGTTTTTACCCAGTCGATCATGTTTTGCCTTTGACCGGTTCTCCCGTTGAAGGATGTCCTCAGACGGCTTCTTGTCACTTACATTGTCAATGTGTTCCTCGTCATTATCAGAGTGGCTGTTTAATCCCCCTTCCATATAAAGTGTAGGACCCACTACTTGATCAGGATCAAAGGATGAGTAATAATTCGTGGCCTGTTCCGCTTCCGACGCTGACAAGGTCCGTAGAGGACTAATCTAAATTGAATATAACAAATGATAATCAAAATATAATTAGCTTGTTAATATAATACCGAATTAAAAAAGTTAAATCTGTAAACGTACCTCTTTGTTCAAAACATCATCCAAAGTTGTCGGTTTCTTCCTGCTAAACCACCTTGTATAATGGAGTAATTCGTCATCATCATATATCCCAACAACGTCCGTCAAGCTAGGTATGGCCTCTAATGCCCAAATATGCGAATATAGTACATAAACAGAATTTAATATTGAAATTTGTGAAGTGTAATGATGAAATATAATAGTTGTTATTTTAAATTCTATGAATTACAAACCTGAAGCGTCCAAGCAAATCCACGAACGTTGTACCCAAAGAGTTGTGATTTTTTGGCAACGTCCGTATTCTTCTTTTTCTTCTTCTTATTAGAACTTCGAGAATAAAGAGCTTTACGCAGCGAATATAGCGTGAAACTGTATACATACATCCCCCAAGGGAAAGCCTCAAACGTTGCAAGGTCATCCACCAAATCCCACAACCAAGGTGGAACAATCCGGCTCTTTTAACGTCCAAGCAAACTATGGAAAACGAAGAATACATAGGCTAACTTAATGGCATCATCGTCGGTCGTGAACCCCCTTCATTCAACCTGTCCAAAACACTTTGTATGAAGGTCGGCAACCCATCACATAGTCTAACGTGAACACTATCATCCACTATATTGCTTTCAGAAAACATTGCAGCTGGGAGGGGTCCAAACTTCAAACCGGTGCATAGTAGGAACTCCTCCTTCCCAAATCTTATAGCATGCCCACCGATAGCAAACCATATCCCATCCTCTCTGGCTCCTTGGTAATGGATCTCTCGACATAATAATGAGTGGCACAGCTTGCCACTAAACAATTAGTCACCTTGCATCCCCAAAAACCTGCCAAAAACACCTTGTGTCCATCTGTCGAGCATATTATCTCTGCTGAGAACGTCCTGCAAGGTTTTCAATTCTCCGATACGACAATACATTTCACTAACTAAATATTTCAATAACAATATATTTTACTAACCAAACATTTCAATAACAAGACATTTCACTCACCAAATATTTCAATAACACGACATTATAAAAAAAATATTTCACTAACCAAATTTTTCAATAACAATATATCTCACTTTACTAACCAAACAATTCAATAACAGAATATTTCACTAATCAAATATTTCAATATCAATATATTTCAATAACAAAACATTTCAATAACAAATTACTAACCAAACATTTCAATAACAAATCAATTCACTAATCATTCATTTTGCAAACCAAACATTTTATAAGCCAAATATTTCACAACAGTAGTTCACACATTTCACAAACCAAATATTTAACAAATTTTATAAAAAATTTAACAACTGATCGTCGTTTGCTATTCGTCGGGATTCATCTCCAATGTTGAAGCTTCAGCAGTAACGGACTCATTCCGTCGAGATGACCTCATTTGTCTTCGAACTTCTCTTTTCAAAACTGAATTGAAATCACAGATAATACAACCGAAACTGAATCCTTTTGAAACTGAAACTGAATCGTTTTCAGACATAGCAGAATCGTTTCGATAACATACTTGAATCGTTTCGACGAAGTTGAACGGAATCGTTTCGAAGATTATACTCCAATAAACTGCAATAGTTTAGCAGCAGCGACTTTTCGAAGTTAAACGAAATCGTGTCCAAGCAGAAAACGAAATGGTGAGAAGCGACAAGGTGTGGGTAATGTGCGGCGAATGTGTAACATCCCGGATTTCGGGTAATGAATTTTGATATATATGAAATATGTGAAAATGAATTTTTACTATTTGAGGGGGGGGTAAATGTAATTAAATGTAAAATGAAAAATGAAAATTGAAAAACTGGACCAGAGAGTATCGCGACCTGGTCACCGCGACCACAGGTCGCGATAGCTCGCTCGCGATGAAAATGGCAAAATCAGGCAGTGAGTATCGCGACTAGCCACCGCGACCACGGGTCGCGATGGACTGCTCGCGATAAAATTGCCAAAGTTGGCAGAGAGCATCGCGATCTCTCGCACGACCAAGGCGCGCTCGCGAGGAAGGCGGTGCGCGCACTCCAGTGAGCATCGCGACCTGGTGCCGCGACCACAGGTCGCGATAGCGAAAAAAATATAAAAAAAAATAGAAACTTCTCGCAGAAGCGAGAGAAAAGAGAAACAGCAAGAGGAGAGAGAAACGACCGAGAAAAGAGAGAAAAGAGAAGAAAAAGAAGAAAGAGAGAAGAAGAAAGAAGAAGAAGAGGAAAAAGGAGAAAGAGAAAGAAAGGAAGAGAAGGGAAAGAAATCGCGGAACCGCGGTTGGTCGAACGAAAAACGGTACCGAGGTAGGTGTACTCTCGTTTTTGAAACCGTTTTGAGAAGAATTTCATTTACGTTTTCGTTTTAGTTTCGTTTTCGTTTCGTTTCGATTTCGTTGTAGTTTTCGATTTCGTTGAACATCTTCGTTTTCGATTTTTGTATAAAAATATGTGAAATTGATGCTTGATACACTTGATTGCATTTCGAATAATTCGAATTTGTTTTAAAGAGTTGATTTAGACTTTTATATGGTTATTGTTTATTTTCTTGAAGAATATTGTCTAAAAATTCGAGATGTGTTGATTAAATGTTGATTTTGGACTTGATTGTGGATTTAGTTTATTGTAACGGCCCTAGGATACTTAGACATAGAAATGGATATAGGAGGTTGGTATACCAGCTGGGTTTTACTGAGCAGTACTGCGCCGTTATTATTGTGTGATTGTTGTTGCGGGGCAATCTCGGACAATCACACCGATTTTAGTGATCGTTGTTGCGGGGCAATCTCGGACGATCACAATGATACTAGTGATTGTTGTTGCGGGGCAATCTCGGACAATCACGTTGATATCAGTGACTGTTGTTGCGGGGCAACCCCGGACGTCACATTGACCCATATTCCAGTCCTAGAATGTTTAGTATTCTAGTGGGCCAGAATTGATTGAAATTGAAAAGTGAACCGAATGATTTTATTGATAGCATTCATTATTGAAATTAAAGTAATTGGAATTGTTTAATGCTTTGATTTTCGGAAGTAATTGTTTTGAAATGCAATAGAAATGGAATTGTTTTGAAATATATATTGTGGTTTATTGCTTCTTTAAAGAACAATTATATGGTGAGTTATTTAATTGAATTTTTAGTACACCCACTAAGCTTTATGCTTAGCGCGTTAGTTTTGTATCTAACGCGTAGGTACCAGGAATCCAGAGGAGGCTAGAGACTGAAGGAAGAGCTAGTTGCAGACCGAGTCACAGAGATTGTACAGTTGGGTAGCTATATTTTTGTCATGTGTATATATATTTTGAAAGCATGCATATACAGGGAATTTGTGAATATGTTTTGTAAAATGTTTTGTAATTAAATTGTAGCACCCCCCGACCCGATCCGGCCGGACCGACCCGGGAAGCGCTACTCGGAACTTTCAGAACTTTTCAATAACTTCAATAATGCATTTTAAAATTATTGTGAGCCCATAAACAGTTTAGAAATCCTTTTCAAGTGAGCCCATAACAATAAATAAACTTTTTACAGAAATCCGGCAGAGTACCGTTTATTTTTCGGACTTTTCTAAAACCTGCTTTTACACAAATCAATTCAAAACCAATTTCAATAACACTTCAATAACAATTTCAAACAATTGCGCACTCTGCCGTTTAGTGCGACTTATCACTCACAATTTATAAAGTAAAACAGTTCAAACTTTTATATATATATATATATATATATATATATATATATATATATATATATATACAGACATTCAGAAATCGTAAAGTAATTAATTAAAAACATATTACAAAACATATTTACAATTCCCTTGTATATGCATGCTTTCAGAATATATATACATAACAAAAATATAGCTACCCAACTGTACAATCCTGTGACTCGGTCTGCAATTCTTCCAGTTCTTCAGTCTTTACCTTCGTCCGGATTCTTGGTACCTACGCGTTAGACACAAAAACTAACGCGCTAAGCATAAAACTTAGTGGGTGTACTAAAATCTCAATATGGAAACATATATAACTTTTAATAATAAATAAATCACAATATATATATGTCAATTCAAATCATGTTTAAAACAATTAAATTTCAGAATCAAAGTATATAATAATTTCAAGCACTTGGACTTCAGTAATGAGGTCAATATATAATTTTCGATCAATAAAAACATTCAATACACTTTTCAATTTCAATCAATTCTGGCCCGCTAGAATACTAAACATATACGGACTGGAATATGGGTCAAGCTCCCAACCCCCAGAACGAATTCTGAGGAGGTACGTGTCTCCCAACTCTAGGACCGTGGGTACGGAACCTAGAGAGGTACATAGCTCCCTATCCCAGGAATGAATCCTTGGGAAGGTACATTAACTCCCAACCCCCAGGACGAATCCTGAGGAGGTACATATCTCCCAACCTCTGGACGAATCCAAGAGGAGGTACATCAGTATCATCAATATCAATCAATCAGTATCGGCGCAGTACTGCTCAGTAAAACCCAGCTGGTATACCAACCTCCTATATCCACTTCTATGTCTACGTATCCTAGGGCCGTTTCAATAAACGATTTTCACAATAATCACAATATAGTACAAATCACGAACAATAGTCATGCGAGCAGTATTTTTCACAAATCACAACAGTCAAAATGTTCGAAAACGAAATTGAAATATAATATATCACAAATCAGTCCAAAATCAACAATAATCGTACAAAATATCAAGCATGTAGTATTTACGAAATCGACAAAATCGAAAGAAAATCAAGATGCGATCTAACATAAAAGTATTCCAAAATCGACAATAGATGTAGCAAATACATATATAATAAACACTCTACTTACGGAAAATCGAAAACGAAAACTTTGAACGAAATCGAAAACGAACACGGAAACGAAATCGAAAACGAAAACAAAAACACTAACGAAAGACTTTGCGTATCGATTTCAAAAACAAACGTACACCTACCTCGGTACCGTCTTTTCGTTCGAGAATCGCGGTTCTACGATTTCGTCTTTCCCTTTTCTTTCTCTTCTCCTTCCTTCTCTCTCTTCTTCTTCTCTCTTCTTCTTCTCCTTTTTCTTTTCTTTTCTCTCTTTTCTCGGCTCTTTCTCTCTCTTCTTACTGTCTCTCCTTTTCTCTCGCTTCTGCGAGAAGTTTCTATTTTTTTATATTTTTTTCGCTACCGCGACCGCCGTCGCGACCTGTGGTCGCGGCACCAGGTCGCGACACTCACTGGAGTGCGCACACCGCCTTCGTCGCGAGCGCGCCCTGGTCGCGCGAATGGTCGCGTTGCTCTCTGCCCGTTTTTGACAATTTCATCGCGAGCAGTCCATCGCGACCTGTGGTCGCGGTGGCTGGTCGCGATGCTCACTGCCAGGTTTTGCCATTTTCTTCGCGAGCAAGCCATTGCGACCTGTGGTCGCGGTGACTGGTCGCGGTACTCACTGCCAGATTTTGCGTTTTTCACCGCGAGCGAGCCATCGCGACCTGTGGTCGCGGTGACCAGGTCGCGATGCTCTCTGGTCCAGTTTTCCAATTTTCCAATTTTTCACTATTCAATCTGATCCGCTGGAAATCATATTTCACCCCCTCAAATAGTAAAATTTTATTTTCACATATTTCACATATATTAGAAATTCATCACCCGAAATCCGGGATGTTACATAAATAGTTTATGACTTCTGTATTTTATTATCAAAATGATTGTAAATGTTTAAGTTCGATTTATTTTATTTTATAAACTATCTGTGAAAGTCGCACTAAACGGCAGAGTGCGCAACTGATTGAAATTGTTATAGAAGTGTTTGTGAAAAGGTAATGTGATTTGATTTGTGGAAAACAGGTTTTGGAAAGTCCGAAAAATAAACGGTACTCTGCCGGATTTTCGTAAAAAGTTTAATTATTGTTATGGGCTCACTTGAAAAGGATTTCTAAACTGTTTTATGGGCTCACAATGATTTTTGAAACGTATAAAACTAGTTTTGAAAAGTTTGAAAGTCCGTGTAGCGCTCCCCGGGTCGGTCCGGCCGGGTCGGGTCGGGGGGTGCTACAGAATGAGAGAGGGAGAGGTCGGCGGCATCGTGGAAAACGAAACGGCGAGGGAAACCGAAACGGCCAGAGGCGACAAGGTGCGGGTAATGTGCGGCGAAGGAAAGAGGAGAGGTCGGCTGCGTCGTGGAAAATGAAACGGTGAGGGAAACCGAAACGGCGACAAGCGAGAAGTCCGGATAATGTGAGGCGAAGGAGAGAGAGAGACACCGGCGGCGGGGTGGAACACGAAAAGGTGAGGCAACGGAAACAAAATGCGAGAGGCGAGAGGGTGAGGTAATGTGCGGCGAAGGAGAGAGAGGGAGACGCCGGCGGCGGCGAGGGAAACGGAACGGCGAGATGGACGGAAACCAAACGCCGACAAGAGGGTGAGGGTGAGGGTGAGGGTAATGTGTGACGGAAAGAGAGGTAGGAGAAAAATGTGGATTTGACTTTAGGGTTGTTTTTTAATTAATAAAATGAAATATGAAAAAAGATTTTTGGGTTCAAGTGAAATTTTACCAACCTATATATATTAGGACTAAAATATAATTTGTCAATTCTAAAATGGCTAAAAATAATTATTTCGTTTTTTCAGGATAAAAATAATTCTTTTTATAATTTTTTAGTCACTTATAATTTTATTCCTAATAATAATAATAATGTAGTAGAAGATACCGGAGGAGAAGTTGACAATGAAGGAGAATTAGACTTGAATATAAAATGAAGAGAGAGCTATATATATATTAACACTATTTGACTCAAATATTACGTTGAAACAATTCCCCTTATTATTTGTAATTATCTTTTTACACATTGCGAAAAATTCAATATATTTTATAGTAATTTAGTAAAAAAAAGTAAAAACACCCAACCCCAACAGAAAGTAAAGAGTTTTAAACACAAACAAAATAACTAGATATTAGTAATTATATTTTTAGTATTGAACTATTTTTAAAGCGAATTATAATAAAGTACCCTGATATTTTATCATATTACAATAAAATTATAAATTTAGTATTAATTACACGTTAGTACCCTGCCATCAGTTGACTTAGTCAAATATAACGATTTGACCATGACTTTTGAGTAAAATGACATAACTACCCCTAGTTCAAAAAATAAATAAATAAATAAAATTAAAAAAATGAAAAATTTTAATTTTTTTAATAATAAATCTCTACCATTAATTTTTTAAAAAATAATTTTTTTAGAAAAATCAAACAATTAAAAAAAAATAATTTTATGTTAAATTTTTTTTTTCTTTTGTTCTTGGTAGTGGAGATCCAATCTAGATCTCCACCACCAAAAAAAAAAATGCTCAAAGTTTCCATATATATGCGCCATCAATAAGAGTAGATCTGCTCCCATTGATGGAGTAGCTTCATCGCAGATAGAGCTTCGGCTCCATCTGTTGCAATGGAGCTTCGGCTCCATCTGCAATGAAGTCCATTGCAGATGTGCGATGGTTGCAGATCTGCGATGGAGCTGCTCCGTCACAGATGGATCCGACGCTCTATGATATGCTCCCATTGATGGAGTAGATTTTTGGAAATTAAGGTTTTTTTTTTTTTTAGTGGTGAAGATCCAATCCGGATCTCCCCACCAAGAACACAAAAAAAATAATTTATTTTCTTTATTTTTTTAATTTTTTAATCAATATAATCTCCACCGTCCATCAAGATTGATGGAAGATGGAGATTTAATCTTTTAACAATTTTGTTTTATTTTTTAAAAAAGAAAAAAAAATTAAGGTAAAAATGATCATATTATCTTTTGACTGTTAATTGACCGTCAACTCTAACAGTCAAATAGTTAGTTAAAGGTACCAACGTGTAATTAAGACTAAACTCACGATTTCATTGCAATATGACCAAATGGTAGGTTACTTCATTACAATTCGCCTTTATTTTTACCTTTTGAGTCTTCTTCAACTGAGAATTTAGTGTATACACTGATAAGATACTTTTTGATAATATGTATGTTAATTGTGTTTGTTTAGTTAGAATAAAATATAATGAATAAAATTAATCAATTAAAATGATGCCACTTGTTATGCTGACGCTTGACTCTAAGGGAGGTGTATTCAATTTAGATTTTCAAAGACTTTCAAAGACTTTTATAAAATTAAAAAATTTGGATGTATTCAATAAAAACTTTTGAACAGTCTATAAAAGTCATGGTGTATACAATATAAAATCTAAATTTAGAATTTATATATATTATAATGCATTAGTACAATCATGTTTAAATTATTATATAGATATGTAATTTATATTCAGTGATAAATAAAATATAAAGAATGATGATGGTGATAAATAAAATATCGTTAGTATTGATACAAAAGACTGAAATTTTTACGTTTAGAATTTCAATTTTAACATATATATCAACAATAACATTGTTAAAAAAATAAATATTTGCAATTTAAAATTCTGCAACAACTTTATAATTTATAAAGTCATTCATAATATTAGTATCCATAACTTATGCATAATTGTATTATATTATTGCAATACATTGTATGTAACTAAAAAATAAAATATCACATAATTTGAGATATAGATTTAGAATTATTTTTTTTTAAGATATCTACTCTATATATATAACAAATATCTACTCTAATTCTTTTCCTTAGGGTTTTCTCTGGAGAGTCTCAGGGTGAAAGTAGCTATTGGGTCACTTTTGATCTAGTTTTCACTCCTTGTAGGTGCAGTTTAGAAGAGGAGTTGTGTGCGACTCTATCTCTAGCTGATACGGAGGAACCTGTTGTGGTGTTAGATGATGGTCTTCAGCAAGTTGGGCGCCGTAAGTTAGATCTGTGTCTGGTAGGCTGTCTACTAGCTACCAAGAGGATAAATCGGGATGTTTTTAGATTTATTATCCCTAAGATTTGGCGAACTACATAGGACATTGAGATTGAAGTACTCCGTGACAATATTTTTGGGTTCCATTTAGCTAATCGGATGGACAGAAAAGGCGTCCTTTCTTGGGGACCATGGACATTTGATGGTTCTTTGTTGGTGTTGGAGGAACCGAAGGATGTTGATAGGATTTCCTTAATGAAGTTTAATTATGTTGAATTTTGGGTGCAGAATTTCGATGTTCCATTAATGTGCAGGACACGCGATATTGGACTATTCCTAGGCAAACAAATAGGTATTGTCTATGATATTGACGTAGGGGCTTCAGGAGATTGCATGGGGAAGTACATTAGGGTTAGGGTTGGGGTAGATATTGATAAACATTTAAAACGATGTCTTCGAGTTCATATGGGAGACTCGAACGGGGTGGTTGTGATGCTCCTCCGTTATGAACGGTTGCCTGAGTATTGCTTCGGGTGTGGTTTTGTTAGTCATTCCATTCGTGAGTGTTTGAAAGAGTCGAGTCCACCGGTGATGGAGGGTAAGGAGCAGTGTAACACCCCCCGACCCGACCCGGCTGGACCGACCCAGGGAGCGCTACCGGTTTTCAGAACTTTCAAAATTTATTTTATACGTTTCAAAAATCATTGTGAGCCCATCGAATAATTTTCAAACCATTGGAAAACCACATAATTTAAAGTTTTAAAACTATTTTCAAGTGAGCCCTATCCATAAACTTTTTACAAAAATTCGGCAGAGTACCGTTTGTTTTTCGAACTTTCCCAAAACCTGCTTTTACACAAATCAATTCAAATTCAATTCTCAACAACACTTCTATAACGTTTTCAAACAGTTGCGCACTCTGCCGTTTAGTGCGACTTACCATCACAATTTATAAAGTATAACAAATCAAACTTTAATATTTACAAACATAATAACAATATAAGACAGAAATCATAAATAATTGATTACAAAACATATTTACAGACTCACTGTATATGCATGTTTACAAAATACATATATAACAATAGAACTACCCAACTGTAGTAATTCTGTGACTCGGTCTGCAACTCTTTCTTCCTTCAGTCTTTAGCTTCTTCCGGATCCCTGGTACCTACGCGTTAGAAACAAAACTAACTGCGCTAAGCATATAGCTTAGTGGGTGTACTATAAACTCAATTAAATAAACCACAATATAAATATCTTTTAAGAAGAAATAAATCACAATATGAATTTCATTTCTAATCATGTACAAATCAAATGAACTTCAAAATCAAATCATAAAACAGTTTCCATCACTTTAATTTCCACAATAAAAGCAACATATACAATCGATTAATAAATTCATTCAATTCACTTCCCAATTCGTTTCAAATCTGGCCCGCTAGAATACTAAACATAACAGGACTGGAATATGGGTCAAACTCCCACCGAGGACGAATCCTACGAGTGGTACGTGTCTCCCAACTCTAGGACCGTGGGTACGAAACCTAGAGAGGTACATAACTCCCTATCCCAGGAACGAATCCTTAGGAAGGTACATGGCTCCCAACCCCCAGGACGAATCCTAAGGAGGTACGTATCTCCCAGCCTCTGGACGAATCCAAGAGGAGATACATAATAATCATCAGTATCAATCAGTAGCGGCGCAGTACTGCTCAGTAAAACCCAGCTGGTATACCAACCTCCTATATCCATTTCTATGTCTAAGTATCCTAGGGCCGTTTCCGATAAACTAAATTCACAATCAATTTCGTAATAGTTAATCAATAACCGATAATTACTCAATAAACATATAAGTCACGTAGTATTCTTCAAGAATCATACTAAAAAATTTTACGAAAATCTAAATCAATTATTTTTAACGAAATCGAAATATTCGAAAACGAAATCGAAATACGATCTATCACAAAATCAGTCCAAAATCAACAATAAAGACATCAAACATCGATTTTTCATATACAATAAACAATTTTCATACTAATAATCGTAAACGAAATCTTCCAACGAAATCAAAAACGAAAACGGAAACGGAAACGAAAACGAAAACAAAACAATAACGAAAGACTTTTCGTAACGATTCCGAAAACAAACGTACACCAACCTGGGAACCGTTTTTTCGTTCGAGAAGTCGCGGTTCTACGATTTCGTTTTCCTTCCCTTTCCCTTTTCTCTTTCACCCACACTTTCTTTCTCTCTCTTTCCTTCCTCTTCTTCTTCCTCTTCTTCTTTTTCTTCTTTTTCTTTTCTTTTCTCGGTCTCTTTTTCCTTCTTTCTCGCTCTCTCCCTCTTCTCTCGCTATTTACTGGCTTCTGCGAGAAGCTTCTCTTTTTTTTATATTTTTTTCGCTACCGCGACCGCCGTCGCGACCTGTGGTCGCGCCACCAGGTCGCGGTGCTCACTGGAGCATTCGCACCGCCTTCGTCGCGAGCGCACCTTGGTCGCGCTGGAGATCGCGTTGCTCGCTGCCCAAATTCGACGTTTTCATCGTGAGCAGCTCATCGTGACCTGTGGTCGCGGTGACTAGTCGCGATGCTCACTGCCAGAAATCGCGTTTTTCATCGCGAGCAAGCCATCGCGACCTGTGGTCGCGGTGACCAGGTCGTGATGCTCTCTGGTTCAGTTTTCAATTTTTCATACATTAATTTTCATACATTTAATTACATTTTCACCCCCTCAAATAGTAAAAATTTATTTTCACATATATAACATTAATTACCCGAAATCCTGGATGTTACAAGCAGATCTGTTTTGGTGCATGGTTCTTTGCCACCAATCCGCCTAGGGTAGCAGGGCCACGCTAGAACCGAGAGACTCCTAAAGCTTCCACACGCAAAAATTCTGACATGAGGCGGGACAGTGTACATGTGGATGTCCCACCTCCCAACCCTATTTTGCATGCAAACAGGAATGAGTCTACTGTACATGGAGACAACGATTTACATGTTCCGCCTTTCAGTGTTGCTGATAGTGGGAGCAGGGGTGTAGTGATACCTAGCGATGGTCTGACAGTGGATGGTACTCAGGGTTTGCGATCATTTGTGGAGAGGGCCAGGAGGACTAGGTTTTCGACACCGAATACCAGAACTGTTAAGATTGGCTCTATTAATGATCTTGCGGTTGAGGGGTCTATTTCGAAGCTCCCAGTTACAGATTTGGGGCAGAGTACGAAAATTCTTCTGGTTAGAAAGAGCAGTTCTAGGTCAACGGATATGGTAGGGGTGGATACAGGGAATCTTCAGATTCAGATATCATCTAGGTCGGGCGTACAAGCTGCTGGAACTGAGGGTCCTTTGGAGAGAGCGGATGATAGTGGCACCATACCTAGACCTGAGAGTCGCAGGAAAATGAGAGCTGGGGAGAAAATAATAGTGGAAGGGGGATAAGTGGATACGGGACCGTAGGGAAAAAAGGCTGGTTCGAGTGACTTCTCGGTGGATGGCCAGGTTCTTAAAAAATCCAAATTTTCTTGTGTTTCAGTTGAATTTCAGAACTCTTCTTTAGCGGGACCGGACTCTCCGGACTACCGATCATTATGAATTACTTATTCTGGAATGTTCGGGGTCTAAAGAATGACCGAACATTCCAAGCTCTTCTTGCCTATGTTCGTGATCATAATTTGGATTTGGTTTTTTGTATGGAAACAAAGGTTGATCTGCATCGTATAGAAATTATTCGTGTGAAGTTAGTGGATGACTGTGATGGTAGATGGGGTGGGTTAAGTTTGTTATGGAAAGATAGTATTGATGTGGAGTTGCTTTCCTTCTCCAGATTTCACATAGATGTGAAGATTCGTTTACATCAGAATAAAGTTTGGCGACTAACAGGGTTTTATGGTAATCCTGAGTCGTCTCAAATGGTGCATGCTTGGACCCTCCTCCATCGTTTGTGTTCTTTAAGTTCTTTGCCTTGGGTATGTGGTGGAGATTTCAACGAAATTCTTTCAGATTCGGAGAAGTCGGGGGGGAGGACACAGCTCGTCTTAGATTCTTGATTGAGAATTTTCGTAACATGTTAGACTTGTACGGGTTATCTGATCTTGTTTTTGTGGGTCTTTCCTTTACTTGGTGCAATAAAAGGGAGGGAGTTGCTCTCGTTCAGGAGAGGCTTGATCGGTGTATGAGTGATTGGAAATGGTTGCAATTGTTTTCGGATTTTGAAGGTCCATAATCTTGGTTTTTGGAGGTCTGACCATCCGCCAGTATTATTGGAGGTCGATGCTTCAGGCTTAAGTACTACATTAGTGCAAGGCCGAGGCTCCCGTTTTCATTACGAGGATTACTGGGCTGAAGAAGATGCTGCTGCAGAATTGTTAAGGTTGGTTAGAGTGGGGCTGGAAGTGGTGATATGCAGACTGTTTTGGGTTGTAACTGGGTTTGTGCGTCGCAATTGGGTTCTTAGAATAGGCTGCAGTGGCTGGCCCTTCGGCAGAAGATTAAAGAAAAAAAGTATATGCTTCAAAAGGTTTCCGAGAGCTCGTCGCTGTATTCTTGGAAGCAAATAGGTGATTTGGAAAGGGACTTAGACTCTCTTTCGTATCTAGAGGAAGTTTATTGGAGGCAACGGTCACGAGTTTTCTAGTAAAAGTGTGGTGATCGTAATACCAAATTTTTTCATGCTAAAGCTTCGAGTAGGAAAAAACGAAATGCGATTACGGGGTTGGAGGATAGTAATGGATGTTGGTCGGAGGATAAATCTGTTATGAAAGCTACGGTCATCTCCTATTTTGTTAATCTCTTTAAGTCTTCCTCTCTGTTGACTACGGCGTTGGGAACGATAGTTGACTCCTTGGCGCACCGTCTTTTGCCTGCTGCTTATAGGCATTTGGATAGGTTGGTTACAAGTGAGGAGGTTCAGATTGCTTTATTCCAGATGGCACCATCTAAGCCTCCCAGTCTACCAGTGAGGAGGTTCGGATTGCTTTATTCCAGATGGCACCATCTAAGCCTTCCAGTCTAGATGGATTTACAGTTGGATTTTACCAGAGGTTTTGGAATGTGGTTGGCAGCAAGGTGATGGAAGCTTGTTTAAGGGTGCTTAACGATGGTCACTCAGTTGCAGATATTAATTCCACCCTCATCGTGCTTATTTCGAAAGTTGAGCGAGCGGTGACTATAGGGGATTTCCGTCTGATTAGTTTATGCAACGTCATCTGTAAGGTGGTTGCAAAGGCTCTAGCTAATAAAATGCGATCTGTTTTGGGAAAGGTAATTTCCGATAGCCAAAGTGTTTTCATTCCGGGTCATCTTATCTCTGATAATGTCATTGTCGGATTTGAGTGTTTGCATGCCTTGAAGAGAAGAAAAAAAGGTATGGTAGGTTTTCTGGGTTTGAAGTTGGATATGGCGAAGGCTTTCGACGGGGTTGAATGGGGCTTCCTGGAAGTAATGTTGAATAAAATTGGTTTCCCTCCTTTTCGTGTTTGACTTCTTATGCATTGCATCTCTACAGTCGTTATTCTGTGTTGTTAAATGCTATGGCAGTGGGTTCGATTTGTCCATCGTGAGGTCTTCGACAGTGGGACCCACTCTTTCCCTACTTATTCCTCATTTGCACGGAGGGTCTCTCTGGTCTGATCCATGCTACAGAGAGTAATTGTTTATATTCTGGCCTCCGTTGTAATAGGTCGGGTCCACGAATCACTCACTTATTTTTTACGGATGATAGCCTTCTGTTCACTGGCGCCATGATGGAGGAGTGTCATCTAATTAAGTGGTTGCTTTTGCAGTACGAAGAGGCTTCCGGGCAAAAGGTGAACTTCAACAAGTCTGCTATTTGTTTCAGTGGTCAGATTTCGAATTTGGTGGCAGCTCGGTTGGCTGATGTGTTGGGTGTGAAATTGTGGTGTCATGAGCGGTATCTTGGCTTGCCTAGCTTTGCGCTATAATTAGTGGGTGGCAAGGTCGGCTTTTTTCTGCTACAAGTAAGAAAGTTCTGCTTAAGGCGGTTTTGCAGGCAATCCCAACGTATGTGACGAGCTTATTTCGCTTCCCTGTTTCGATGATTAAGGAGCTTCATAGGATTTGTGCGGCGTTCTGGTAGGGTTCGACTGGTTCATCGAAACAAATTCATTGGGAGTCCTGGGATAAACTCTATCGTCCTAAAGATCAGGGTGGTTTAGGTTTTCGCAATTTGCTTTCTTTCAAACAAGCATAATTGCAAAACAATGCTGAAGGTTAGTTGTCAATCCTACTTCTTTGGCAGCTAAAGTGTTGAAGAGTAATTATTTCCCGTCCTTCCAGTTTTTTGAAAGCTCCTAGTAATCACGGTGGCTCCTTTATATAGAAAAGCTTCTTGTGGGGTCGTGATTTAATCTGTAAAGGGTCTAGATAGAGGATTGGGAGTGGTTCGTCGGTCTTAGTGTATTAAGATCGTTGGGTGCCTAGACCTGTGACTTTCAAAGTGTTGTCTCTACCGGTTCTTAATGAGGGGCTGCTGGTTAGTCAGTTGAAAACGGATACTGGGGCTTGGAACACTTCCTTGCTAGATCAAAACTTTCTTCATGATGATGTAACGACTATTCTTAGCCTTCTAAGCAGCTCTTCGATTCAGTGTGACTCCCTTTTGTGGCATTACGATAAACAGAGGGTGTATTCTGAGAAGAGCGGTTATAAAGTAGTATTGGCTTCCTCTCTTAGTCCTAGTGGTTTGGGGTTGGGTGTGATGGAGTTTTGGTGAATGTTTCTTTGGAGGATTTCTATTCCTCCAAAGGTTAAAATGTTTATTTGAAGAGCTGCTGATAATTGGTTTCCTTGCTTTGTAAATCTCTCCTCTAGAGGTGTTGAAGTTGATGGTTTGTGCTCCCTGTGCAAGAGAGGTCCTGAGACTTCCTACCATACTTAGTGGGGTTGTCCCATGTTAAAGAGTATTCGGGTGAGTTCAGCTGGTTGGACAGCGGTTGCGGTTGTTCAAAAGGTGCCTTTGTTAGATTTTCTGGTGTTACCCATAGACAAGCTGCAGTGGTTCAACTTTGAGCTGTTGTGTGTGGTTTTGGGTCATATTTGGTTTCGACGCAACAGTAGCGATTCACAAGCAACCGCTCCTTCCTGTTGGCGAGGTGGTGGACTGGTCCTGTGCTTTTCTTTTAGAGTTTCAAGATGCCCAGCTGTAAGGATCTCGATGTCCTTCTTCGGTTAGACAGCCTGTTCCTTGGCTCCCTCCAGCTGCGAATTCTTTTAAACTAAATACATATGCCAGCATCTGTTCTTCTTCTGGTTGTGTCGGCTTGGGATTTATCATTCGCGATTCCTTGGGTTTCCCTTTGGCTACTGGTGCAGTTCGGCTGCATGCTTCGTTTAATCCTCAAAGTGCGGAAGCTGCTGCTATTCTTCATAGTAGCCGCTTTGTTCGTGATTATGGGTTGGCTCCGGTTTATGTGGAGGCGGACTCTCTAAATGTGATTAATTTCCTTCATGATAGGTTCATTCCCTTTTCTAATATGGGTTCGATTGTTTCTGATATTCTTCATCTTGATTTTGTTTCGCCTGTTTTTAGTTTTTCTTTTGCTCCTTGGATAACAAATAAGGTGGCTGATACTTTAGCCAAAGCAGCTCTAGATTTAGCATTTGATTCTTTTTGGATGGAATTTTGTCCCCCGTTTATGAAGAGTTTGATTCACAATGATCGTCCTGAATAGTTGTTTTGTTAATATTATTGTTGCAAGATATGTATATTTTTCACCTCGTGAGATAGTAAGTTCATATTTTGTTGGTAGTTAATAACGGCATTTGACCATTAACAAAGCTTATTGTTATTAATAATCAACTTTAAGCTTTAAAAAAATATTAGTAAATTTGTTTAATATAATCAAGTAGTCAACTCACTTACTTTATTACTGTGTGAACCGGTCCATAATTATTACAAGCGTGAGATATTTTCAATTTTTATTTATTTCTTCAATTTATCAATATCACTTCCTAAAATGGGAAACATGATCCATCATCGATTATTAAAAAAAAAATGATCATTAACAAATGGAAAATGCCCTAATTATTAAATCTTAATCATAATTACTTCTCTTAGTGGCCACCGCCCATGTAAAGCTATTTCTACCAATTGGCGCCGCCACATTGTGATAACCCCACTCCACCATAGCTTTTTCTAGTGCATGCTCAGAGTCACAGTAAATAATGTGTATTTTCTTTTTCCTCTCTCCCTCTATCTGCTAAGAGACTATATCGTGCACCAGGGTATGCATACATTTTCATTGAAATCGTGACACATGGCCAATTTAACCGTATCGAAAAATCGCAATGGGAGATCTAGGGTGCATCTTACTGCACCCTGAGATATTTCCCAATCCTTTAATTCTTTAACAGAAACCCAATTCGCCTATAAATTGCCACCCTTCATCCCCATTATTTCATCGCATTATCTACACATTTTCTTGCGCTGAAACTGGTATGTTTCACAACCCTAGTTTCATTTTCTTTTTTTTTTTCTATGGTCCTGTAAAGTATATGTCTAGGAATCTAGGATATCAATCTGTCGATTATTTTCTTTCATGTTCATGGAAGACAAGAAATGTTTCAATTTATAGAATGAGTGTATCATGCCTATCTATTTGTCAGTTTAGTAAAATCTTGTATATATGTTATGTACGTATTGTTTCTCTTTACAAACTTTTTATTTATGATTTTATTAGACGATGTTATGATGGCGCCATATATTGTCTATTTTATGCATCACATGATCTTCATATTTGGACCTGCATGGGTTTTGTTTTCTTTACAGGTTAAATGCTATATTATCATCATGATGAAGGTTACCTTGCTAGTACTCTTTGTTGGGTTCTTGTTGATCTCGGCAAGTCTTCAAGCCGAAGCGAAAAGGCTTATATCGGAGGAGAAACAGAAGCTGATGATGGATCGACGTAGTAGGCTCCTGATCAGCAAGAGACATAATATGGAATCCGAAACTATAACAAGCAACAATGATGATGCCAAGGACGACGACGTCGACAGCGAACCAAACGAGAGTTATGGTAAATATGGAAATAATAACGGATCAGATTCCGAGAGCCACCATTATTATCCGAATGATAAGAAACCAAAAGACTGAGTTCTAGCTTGTGTGTTCATGAAAGATTAATATCGATCGATGAAGGTATTTTATGAATATTAATCTGTGGCTTGTAATAATATTGTGGAACTAGCATGCATGCATGCGTATTAGGGGAGCAAAAAAAGCAAAAAAATTAAGAACTATACATGACTCATGTGTAGTATCACTACGATCGATGAATTACTCTATGTATTAGTAGGTGTCAGGCTTATAAGCCGACAACGGAGTGGTACTGCTGCTGTATGTGTTTAAACTCCGATTAAATAAAAGAGACCATGGATACATGGCATTGTTTTTGTGTCCTTATCATACATGTACATATATATTATGGATATCTATTCATTCTCTATCAGCTACCTGTATTTTTAAGCTTAGGTTACATTATAAAATTTGCAGACCATCTTTCTGATATGAGGAATTTTATATGTACTGATGAGGATGAATGTAAAATATACAATTGTTCAGCATATTATTTAGAGGGGAGAAAATTTATGGTTTTTCTTGAGAATGATTAGACACAAAAATTTAATGTTTTACAAATTAATTAGCAAAGAAATCCTCAAAATTAGTTATTCTTCTGAAAAGGAAAAACCCTAAATCAGGTGGATTTTTTAATAATCATCCTAACTATTAGAATGATGAATCATAAGATTCACGGTCAGAATTAAGACTAAATTAATGACAGCAACTTTTCACTTCAAATCTAAACACTGTTTTATCTTTAACTCTTCTGTTTACTATGAAGATCACTTAGTTTGGATTGAAGATGTTCTCTTTCAACACACACAGACCCTGGTCAAATACTTGACATGGAAAATCCATTTAAGTGATTTAACTATATATCATGGTGAAGCTGTGCTTCTGTTTACCAATTAAAACACCCTGGTTGTGATACATAATTTTGAGTAGTCCTTATCCAATGTGAAAGTTAGTACATATATTTTAATGTACATATTCCATATTCCATGAAGGAAGCAATGTGGTCTGCTAATATTTTTAAATCATATGGATTGTTCACAGTTGATAATTTTCCTATTTTGAATTACATATATTTTCTATTTGATAATCAGTATTAACTCTTTAATGCCTCAACCATTCAGTCAAAACTGATATATTCAGGCAACAAATTAGGTCAAGAAATATCAACCCTAGTTTGTGTTGATTAATATTTATTAATAGAATAAGACTTGGTGGCATCTTTAATCTAGAAATAAGATATTTCAAATTAATCGTTTATGGACCAATATCTAGCTAGTAAAATATATAAAAATTTAGTGGGTATATATCATTGATATTTAGACGAAAAAGAAAATACACATTTTCATGTTCTAATTAAAAGATTGGGACATCTACAATGGATACCGTATCAATATAGTTTCAAGTAATAATGTATGCCCGTATAAATATAAAATTTATTTTCCTTCCACAACATATAAAAAAAAAATGTCAACCCGATGAATGCTGCTGGTGCATCAAATGTATAGATAAATATTTTAATTAGAACATGAAAATGGTTTTGGTTATATATATATATAAGCTAGCTTGTACTTTATATTATCAAAACAATATAATTTATGTATATATATAAAAAAAAAAGAAGAGACGCTAGCTTGTACTTTATATTATCAAAACAATATAATTTATGTTAATTTGTTTTGCAGTTGTATCTGTTTAGAAGAATATGTGGAAACGTCAAATATGCAATTGAGGTGACTCTTGTTTGCGGCAGCAGCATTCAATATAAACAGAATCAATATTATATAGACGTTTGTTGCATCCACACTACATGCTGCATTAACCCCTTAGGGAATACACATTACCAGACAACAATGACTTTCTTACACTCGGCTCCGGAAGGACATGTACAAAGCAATCGATAGCAACGGAAAAAAATATTTAAAAAAAAAAAGAATTTAATTATATTTTATAATTAAAATAATATTATGATAAATTATAGCAAACCTACATGAGGTTTGTCATTTTACTCAATAGATCTCCATTAAGAATAAAAAAAAATTGAATTACTCAATAGATCCAATCTCAAGCAATGAAGATTTTACTTTTCCAATTTTTCTTTTTTTGTTCTTGTTGGAAATTCAATCTCCTGATTGAATCTCCATTTTCATCAAACTAAAATTTATTTTTTATTTTTTTATTTTATAATTATTATTTTTTAAAGAGCTAATTGCATGGATCTCCCTTGAGATTTTTCCAACTACAAGCGGAGTCAACTTTATCGTTTATTGAGAAACACATCCCCTGCCCTTAGTAAAATTTGGTCAAAGGTAACAGTTGACAGGGGAGGTCTTTGTCACAAAACCTGAAGAGTCGGCTAAAAGTTGACTCCGCCTGTAATTGAGCAAACCTAAAAGAGAGGAGGTCTTTGTCAATAAACCCAAAAGTTGACTCCGTCTGTAATAGAGGAAACTTCATAGGAGGTAGGCATTATTTACTCTTTTTAAAAAAAATATATATTTTTTTTAATACGATCTTTATTGTCTATCAATATTGATGAACAGTGAAGATCCATTAAATTTTTTTTATTGTTTTTAATTTTTTAAAAAAATTAAGAGAAACTCAGGGGTAAATTAGTACAATTCACCTTTTGTTTTTTTAATTTTTTTAATTAGTGATATTTGGTCTTTTTAAACTTTTAAAACGGCCAACGGTAACAGCAAGGGGATTCGCTGTTAATTTTTCATAAAGTTGTTTCTAACTGTAAAATGATAAACCTCATGTAGATTCGCTATAATTTGTCCTTTTTTAATTAGGGGTATTTTGGTCATTTTGAACTTTTAAAACGGTCAACGGAAACGGCTGGGAGGTTCGCTGTCAATTTTTCATAAAGTTATTTTCAACTGTAAAATGGCAAACTTCATATAGGTTCGCTGTAATTTGTCCATAATATTAAGCTAAAGTGCTAAACTATAAAAACTTAAAAATATAAAACATATTTAAAAAAATTCAAATTAAATTATTTTATTAAAAAAATATTAAAATTTGTTAAAGAAATAAAATATAATAAAATAAAATAAATGAAGAATAAAAAAACTAAAGAAAATATTTTTTTTTTTGTGTTTTTCAAAATATTTTTTTTAGTTTTTTTAATTCTCAATTTTATGTTATTCTATTTTAATTTTTTTATTAGTTGTTAACTTTTTTTTTATTCTTTAGTTTTATAAATGTTAAATTTTTTTTCAACAGTAAAATGGCAAACTTCATATAAGTTCGCTGTAATTTATCCATAATATTAAGCTAAAGTGCTAAACTATAAAAACTTAAAAATATAAAACATATTTAAAAAAATTCAAATTAAATTATTTTATTAAAAAAATTAACATTTAAAAAAGTAAATATTAAAAAAATATTAAAATTTATTAAAGAAATAAAATAAAATAAAATAAAATAAATGAAGAATAAAAAAACTAAAGAAAATATTTTTTTTTTGTGTTTTTCAAAATATTGTTTTTAGTTTTTTTAATTCTCAATTTTATGTTATTCTATTTTAATTTTTTTATTAGTTTTTAACTTTTTTTTTATTCTTTAATTTTATAAATGTTAAATTTTTTAATAAAATAATTTAATTTAAATATTTTTAATAGGTTTTATATTTTTAAATTTTTATAATTTAATTTAATATTATTTTATTTATTTATTTATTTTTATTATATTTTAATTTAAAAGTAAAACTGTAATTCTATTAATTTTTTAAAGACAAAATTATTAAATAGTTATGATACTATCAAAATAGTTGATGAAAGAACCAATTTGATATATTTAGAAAATATTAGGAACCGTACGAACCAAAATAAAAAAGGTAAATAAAAAAATAATATTTTATATCGAACATTAGGGACTAAATTAAAATTTTCCCAAAAATGAATTTAATAGTATTATATTAAATTAACTTTTAAACTAAATAAAGATATTTTTAATAAAGTAAATTATTAATAAAATATATTTAAAAATTATACTCCTAATAAAAAATTATAATAATTATTTAATTAAATAATGTAATTAATATTTATAATTAAATCTATAAATTATTATATTTGTAAGTTAAATTTAATTCTTAAATAAAAAAAATAAAACCCACCAACGTGGGTTATGCAAGGGGTGGGTTTAACAAAACGTTTTGCATAACCCACGCTTGTGAGTTATATAAAACCACTAGTCCCCACATGGCCCAAACGCTGGATTTGCACAAATCAAGTGTTTTGAGTCCAATACAGCATTGTAAACAACGCTCCAAAGTTCAAGGGCAGCACCCCAAATGCGTATAGAAAAGGTTCCAAAGAAGATTCTCTAACGCAATTTAACCCAGGCTGTTGAAATTTAATCTAGCTTATCAATTTAAACTCTGTGAAGCAAAAATTAAATCATGAAAATGGAATAATCCAAAATCTTCAACTAATCCTTCCGACAAAACACAGAGAGAAGAGCCACAGACATTTGAACTCACATGCACCGCATCGCATCCAACAATGCTTGAGAAAAGACCTTGTTGGCCAAATCCTGAAACGAGATAAAAATGGTATTATAAGAGAAACTCAGTATGCGGTAGCCTGTTCATTACAAACTCTCCAAACAATTCATGCATGCCAAGCATAAAGTTGGTCAAATAACAGGATGCATTTCAAACCTACAAAGCTCTAGATCAAATTGTACACTCTTTTTTTATGCAATAAATATTTAATATCAATCTTACTTCTACCATTTCTGAAACAATACAACTTGTTAGAAAGCTCCCAATCAATAAAGAGTGACATAGGTAACTGTTATTCTGCAATTATATATACATCATAATTCTTTACTGATTCAGGCATTAGAGCTTAAAAGAATTTCAGTTTACCTCAGCTGCAGCCTGCATATGCATATTTTGTCAAGGTTTAATTTATGTTAATGTGCTCTCACACTTGACACTTTATGAAACGTACCTTCAGTTTCTCTTCCGTTTATGGCCTTTCCATATCCTCAGTATATGCGCTACTCCCTCTTTTAATGCTGCCTTTCTATTTTCCCTGAAATTCCAGAGCTCTGGAACTGTGTATCTACCACTTGGATTGTACTCATTCATCTCACTCAAGGCTACTGTCACAGCATCATAAACTTCTTCCCCGTATTCCTCCTTCAGGATTTTCAATTTCTCATCCTCTGCATTAATTATTTCCTGTAGAAGTACAGCCATAAATGGTAAAAATTATCCATATAGTAAATAAAAAACAAAAGCAGATGAAGAAATGTTGTGTCTGAATTGTGTGACGGTATCACTATAACAAAATAAACCTTTCAGAAAGGAAATAAAAGAAAAAAGAGAAAAAAATCTAGAAACCCGAAATAGTCAAAACACGAAAATCATGAACCAATGGTCCATGAGAGCTAAAGACAATCTTAGCATGTGTAAATTTAAATGGATAGTACCCCGTGCAACTCATACCATGGTCACATAATAGAGAAAAACTAGAAGTCTCACAATAACTGCAAATTTTACAACATATGATGGAATACAACCATTCTACATAAAATGTATATGAGGATGTTGTCAATCAGGGATGGCTTTATATCAAATTGGACATGATAAAAGAGAGAATTTTTTTATGTTTCTTATAACAGCTAAAACAAATACCTTGGTGTTTCCTTTGTTATCCACAATAATTTTGAAAGGATGCCAGCTAGGATCCCTAAGATAATCATCCCACAGAGAACACAGCTCCGCTGCTTTCACATCTGCTTCCTCCCCTGGAAACTTTCTATTCATCACAGAGCAGAATGGCTTATGGTCAAGCGCTCCCATTATCTTCACACCAATGGTAGAGCGGGCTGACCCCTCCCTCAAACTCTGCGACAACAAAATTATAATCAAATCATGCAATAATTGGAAAGATGAAAAACTTGACAAAATATAAACCACAATATTGCAATCATCTCATAAATGACTAATATTACAGCCTGAAAGTATAATCAAACCTTGCAATGTTAAAACTATTATGCTAAGGTGTCAATATCATAAATGACAAAACTATAGTGCAATGTTCTTTTATTTTTAACATAACACATGTAACTCAAGTATGATCAACTAATATTACATAACCTTTTCTTGTATAATTCATATCATGGTTTGGAAGACTAAAATCAGTATCATGTTAAGGTGTCAAAATCATTGTTCTTTGGAAAGAAACCTTATAAACCAGTATTTTACAGGTTACGGGTTCAGACACAATAATAAACACTTCATCATTTCACAGGTTTCAGCATCGTCAATCCTTCTATGTGAAGAACACACTGATAAAAGCAATCAAATGTTCACTTTTCAGCATTGAAATTCAAAATCATAAATATTGAAAATCAGAAAAAAGGAATCAAATATGGCCAACAGGGAGATAATGGCATTTGTTGCTATACTGCTTACATTAGTCTTACAAAAAGATTTTCTAATTAGATTCGTAAGGAAAACCTTAAATAAAAACTCAAAAGTAATCAGTGATTCAATAACCCATCCAACCCTGAAAAGAAAAAGATTTGTTCTAATCCAATACCGAACAAACTGTAATATTAAAATGGCTTCTTAGATAAATCCCTTCATGTATATTGGAGATTAATGGACTTAGACCTGATGTAGAAAGGCACCAAAACACTATATTACTCAGTCATTCCTTGGGGATAAAAGAACGGTCCTCCACCCATGCCTTTTTAGTATTATTCGGACTTACTAATATTTTGCAGAATTAACATTGATAGTAAAATCATTTATTGATCAAATGAACCAATTAATACTTCATTAGACATAATTAATAAACAAATCATTTAAATTGAAGTTTTTAAGGGAAACAATACTTACACTTATAAGCACTTTGCGAGCATCTTGCAACTCATCGTTGATTTTTCGCTCCTTAATAATAAGAGCTTGATTAAGTTCTTCCGTTTCTTCATATTCTTCTTCCTTCTCCTTTAAATCTTTCTGAATTGATTCAATCTTTTTCTTCACTTCTGTATCTTCATCCTCTCCCATGTGCTTCATCACTTGTAAAGCTCCTCTCATACGCTCTATCTCCAATTCCAACGCTTGTTTGGTATCAAGTTTCTTTTGTAGCTCAATTATTTGTCGGTCAAGTTTCTCTTTTTGTTTCTGCAGTTCACAGTTAGTCATATAAAATAAATAAAACTCCTAAACTTGCATATATATATATATATATATATATATATATATATATATTCTCTTTGAAAGAAAATTAAAATATATATACTAAAAAAAGAAAAGAACCCTTTGATCTTCTGCCAGCCTCAACACATCTTCATCAGCCTTCTTTTGCTCCGAGTTTAACATTTCAAACTGAAAGAAAAATAAACAATCTCAAAATACTTAATACGAGAAAATTAAATGCAATTATAAGTCCAGCCACTAACATAGCAATATAGAGTGAGAAGCCATCAAAACTCTGCTACTAGTCTGGTATTTTTTGTAGGTGAAAGAAAAGGAACAACAGCTGGAGAAATTTGTTTTAAAACGAATTAATGAAGTTAAAATTGTCCAAGAGCAAGTACTTCAACTAGATTAAATAACTAAAACTAAATTGCAGTTTCAGATGCACCTGTTTACTCAGTATTAAATGTTCAAGATATGAACCTACAAAAGAGGAAGAGAAGAGAGACTGAAATTTGGTTTCAAATTACTAGTTCCTAAATTTCTTCCAAAATCAGGTATGCTGTTTTAAATTCACGAAATACTATCAAATGCATCATTAAATTCATTAGCCAAACTAAAATGGAAACCATAGCATTTCTTATGTACATAGACAAGGACTGATTCAATTCATGCTACCTATAAAATAAATAAATAAATAATTCAAGTAGAAATTGAAGTACCAAGTAAACGAAAAATCCACTATTGGTAAAGAAGTAACAAGCAGAACAGCAATCTCAGATGCACCTATTTTACTTCATTTTATATATCCAAATAAGTGAATCCACCAAGAAGGAAGAGGAGGGGTCTGACAATTATTTGCAATATTAGTTTTCTCCCATCTATCCAGAATAAGATATGCTGCAAACACTCTATTATAAAACATTGATGTCAAATACGTCATTAAATCATTAGGCGGACTGAAATAACTATAGTAGCATTTCTGAAGTAATTGGGAAAGGCATTTGGTTCATGTTATATTAATATATTGGTTTTAGTGTCCATGTGCAACTCCTAGTACAGGCAGTAATTGGAGATGACAACAACCATATTACCATTCTCCTGGCATGATGAACTTCTCTCTTCTCAGTTTCATTTTGAGCTTGTTGATGCTGCAATTGCTTCTCACGCTTTTTTAATTCTTTCTCCTGGGCGTCCAACTGCAATCTAGCCCTCTCATGCTCCGAAAATATCTTCTTGCTATAATCACGATCCTTTTGCTGCATCTTTCCTATACCTAAACATCATAAAAACAAAAAAGATTAAAACTGAACAATGTACAAGAAAAAAATAATAAGCAAATTTTCATTTGTAGATACTCTAGTAAACGTGATCTTACATTCATTAAAAGATTTGACCATGTCATCCTTTTCCCTCATCACAATGTCAAGAGAAGTGCTGGTCTCAGAACATTTCCTCTGCATCTCTTCAAGGCGTACTTTATTGGTCTCTAAGGTATCGGTCAATTTTATCACAAGCTTTGTTGTTTTCCTTTGCTCCTCTGCTTCTTTCCCTGAAACAGTTTTCAAATCTCCAATCTTTCGAAGATGAAAACCGACAAGGCTTTTTGAGGCATAATCATCATCCCTAGCAACCCATCCGTAAGGTTTATCTCCTCGGTTCTTTGCAGAATAGTAGTCCTTCTTCCCATGGTGATCAACTTCAAAACTCTTCTCAAACATAATTGCATCCTTGAAACCAGCCCAATCCTTGTCAAACTCCACAACGGCGTACCCTGAATGACCCTCGTAATTCCATAAAGGCTGAGCCTTCAGAACATTGAACCCTTTGTTTCTCAACTCATCCCTAAGTTTGGACCCACTTTCCCCAATATATTTCCCATCCTTTATAATAGTTTTTATGTTGGCAACAATACCCACCCAAGGATGGACAAATAACTGATCTTTCCCATGATCATAAACCTCGCTATAATTGGATTTGGAGGCGGGTTTGGTGGCAGGTTCTGACCGATCCTTCACTACAAGATGCCTATTCATATATTTCTCCAAAGCCAAGTGCTGAGCTTTTTCTCTCAGAATTCTACTTCTTGATCTACCTACACCAGAAGCATGTTCTAAAAGCTCCTTAAAACGGTAATCTCGTTTCCTATTTCCATAACAGAATGGGCATCTATACAGAGAGTTTGAGATTTTGACTTTAAGGTATCCTTTCTTCAATTTTGTATACTGTCCATACTCGTACTCTTCTACGTCCGCCTCAGTAATACCAGCTTCTTCTGAACTGTGCGGCATTGCAAAACCTATGATCCGTGAAATTATCAAAAGTTTAGTGATAGACAACATCAATAGAAGTTTATACCTCAACCCTCAAGTAGTCTAATTAGATGCTGGAATATATGGAGTCTCAGGTTTACGAATAATCTGAATATTAAATAACTTCTTAATTTGCATGCTTCTCGTACATTTTATCGCTAACCAAACAGAGCAGCAACACTCAAACCCCCTGTTGGTTGCCGAGAAAACTTAAATAAAAGAGAGAAACAAAACCAAAATAAGAAAAACACCAACACTCGCTACAAAAAACACAAAAACATAAATACACTAAGTATCATTTACCTCATCCAATGTAATAAACATAATAAGAAACACCAATATTTACATATATATCACCTTTTTCCTTTTAACCACAAATCTCAACAACCAAGCAGAGCAACAACACTCAAAGCCCCCAGTTTGGTTGCCGAGAAAAACTTCAGCCAAAAGAAAAACCTCAACACTCACCATAAAAAACACTAAAATCAACTGTAACAAGAAGCATTAACCATTTATCATCCAATATACAAAATATTAACAAACAAAAAAAACACACATTCACAGATTCACTTACTGTTATCATTTAACTACATTTTCTCGACAACGAAACAAAGCACCTACTGCTATATAAACAACATGTACATATAAACTTACACAAGCACTGTCGTTTACCTTGTACAAATTCCAAAAACCTACCGAGAACTCCAAATATCGACAAATCAGTGAAAATGCAACGATCGCAACAGCAAGCGAAACGACGCCGGAGCAGAGAGCGGGAGCGTAGGTTTTGCGTTTTGAGAGAGAGAATGGTTGATGGAGACTGATAGGAATCGCTTTGATTTGTTTCTTTTCAACTGCAACAAAAAAAGAGCGAAACAAAACAAGTAAAAAACCTCCGTCAAGCAACTAGTCAGCACCAGTGCACCACCGTTTCTGATTTGGGGTTTATGGAAACGAGTATGTGGGCCCCAAAGAGAGTAGAAGGGATTACTGTCACTTGCCAAATGGCGTGAAACTGATCCCGCAAATAAAATGAAACGGAGAGAAATAGAAAAAATGAGTTTAATTTTACATGAGGAAAATAATTAATAATTTATTAATAAAAAAATTTTGACCTTCACTGTTCCAATACCAACCACTGAAAATTCATACCACGGCTTAATATAGATGGCTGATAAAGATATCCATTCAATCTAGTAGTAATGATATAGGTTTAAGTCGCAAGCATAATAAATAATATGTAAAAAAGAAAAAAATACTGAAAAATCATTTATCAAAATAAAATAAATAAATCTTAGGTAACCCCAAAAGGTTATATAATTACATATCTATTAAAGAATATAAAATAACCTCACGGGTATCCATGATTATAAATCTGTCCCAAATAAAAAAATTAAAAAAAGTTACTTCGATGACAGTGGAGTCCATTGCTTATGAAGATAAGATCTTCTCTAAGATCAGTGGAGAAAATCGATCTCCTCCTGTCGTGGAAGATGAGATCTCATTCTAAAGGAGATCGTCATCGATATACTCCAAAAAGAGGAAGATTGATCTCAATCCACGAGAGGATTAGAATGTAAGGAGATCCAATCTTCAACAATGGTGCTAACATTTTTTATTATTGTTTTTCATACTGTTCAAGGCATAATATTTTGATTTTAAGAAGTACGGGTGCCATCTTTTCAAAGTCAACAATCAAGTGGCTGACTAATGATATGCATTTATTTGAAACCGAACTAGAAGACGTGGTTTATGGGTATATTAGTCAATTTATTCCAAGAATAACTCCAACAATATAAATACATATACCTCTCTCTCTCTCTCTCTCTCTCTCTCTCTCTCTCTCTCTCTCTCTATATATATATATATATATATATAAAAGTACACGAAGACATTATGTGGCCTTAACCAATATATATTTAGAATTTCAAAATCACTAATTCAAAATTTAATGACCAAATCACAAGATGAAATGTGACTCAAAATCTATAAAAAAAAAAAATATAACAACATAAATAAATATCCCGATATATATGCACACAAAGACATTATATGTTTATACCTGATATAGATTCAAAATTTGGGAATCAGTAAATCAAAATCCAATAATTAAATTACAAAATGAAATGAGTCGCAGAATCTAAGAATAAAATATAACAACATAAAATAAATATATCGAGACGTTATATGTTTACCTGATATCGATTCAAATGTTGAGAATCAGTAAATCAAAAGCAATGACCAAACCGAAATATTAAACGACGAGGAGTCTAGGGTTAGGGTTTGATGTAGATCTTTTCAATGTAGCGGAAACATATGAAAAAGCTCTTACTCTGTATTTTACAATTGGGAGTGGCTTTTGGTTTTTATGTAAGGGTTTTGACAATATCCCATTAGTGACGTGGTGAGACAATCCCATATAATTTTTTTTCTTTATTTAGGGATTTTAGGAGATACTTTAACAGCCCACATTACACGTGGAGGGCGAGGAATGGTTTATTAAGTCCTTTTATTTTTGTATTATGCATCAAGCGTAGAAAGAATTATTGAGCACTTTTGATTTTGACTTGAGGGAGATTTGTGAATACTTTTAATAAGGGTAGATTAATGATCCTTGCCAAATGACTATTACAATTAATTTGATATTTTCAGAAGAAAAAGTTCGAAACACTATGGAAATGGTTGAATTTTACTTACTGAAAGTTAATCAAGGGAATACATTAATTAAAATTTAAGCAGTAATTTCAAGGATTGGAACTTTGATTTTAAAAATAGTCATTAGTATTAGAAACAATTAATAGTTGAAGAACTTATTATCTGAACACAAACAATTACAGTAGGGTTGGCCCCGGTTCAGTTCGAACTGTTCGAACCGCCGGTTTTAAACTAGGATCGACGGTCTCGGTTCAAAATCAGTTAGGAATCGGATAACTGGAACCGGGACCAACGGTCCTGATTTTGATTTTTTAATTTTAGAAACCTGAACTGCTAGTTCAAAACCGGCAGGGAAAGGGAACCGGAATCGGTGGTTCCGCGGGTTCCGATTCCGGTTCCTTTATTTGTGTTGAGAGATGAAAAAAAAAATTAAATCCGATTCAAAATCGAAACCGAAACCAGCGTAGAACCGCCGATTCCGAGAACAGGCTCCGAAACCGGTACCCCACGGTTCCGATTCCGATTCCCTCCCTAGGGGAACCGGAACTGCTGGTTCCAGCCGATTTCGAAACCGCAACCTACAATTCCGGAACCAGAACCTACAGTTCTGGAACCACGGCCATCACTAAATAACACATATGTTAATACTAATAACTCAACGTAGGTGTTGAGTAAAAACAAAGTAATTTCCAAGAGTGGTATCGCATTGTTAAAATGGTTAAAGGATTTGTAGCAACTTTAGTTAAAATGTACTCCAATTGTTGGAAAATACCCAAAGTAAAATTTGATTACATTGAACAAGTTTTTTTTTTTTTTTTTTAGATATTTCCACTAAGACATTGATTAGAGCAAATATATATTTTTGAGTATCTAAATAGTACCACATCAGCATTTCTAAATAATATAGATCTACCTTGTCAAAAAAATTATAGAAATGCATATTCACTTCTCAAATGTGAATATCTAAATAGTAATTTTAAACCAATTTCTCTCCATCCAATATGATAATTAAATGCATTGACAAAATGCTAAAATTTTATTGGTGGGAAAAGTTAGAAATCCTAGTCAGCATATTAAGGAGAATATCTGCAATTAGACACTCTATTTGATATTCTCTAACTTTTTTTTACCACATCATATCAATATTAAAGTTAGATAATTGTATTGGATAATATTTTCTTAACTTTTTCAATATAGATCCTATGTGACACTCAATTTTTTCCAAATGCATAATAGCATTTGAGATGCTCTAAGAGACTGTAATGAGAGTTAGAAATTAACCTTCAATTAAAAAAAATATTCAATATCAACATAATAATTTAAGGACTTCAAAAATAATAATAATAATAATAATATAAAATTATAATAGTTTAAAATTTATAAATTTAACTGCGAAGGTTCCTAATTAAAAACAATATACTAAAGTAAGTAAACAGATAAAAAAAAATGTACGTAAAGTAAGTAAACAATTAAAAAAATAAAAATAAAAAAGCTTTTTTTTAAACTTGAAGGTGGTCTTCAACGACGAATTTCTTCCAAAACCAATGCTCTCCCCATACTCTGGACATTTCTTCAATGGGGATGTTCTTCGTCTCCGGCAAGAAGAAATAGATGAAACCGGTCATGACCGCCACGAAGAACGAAAAGAACAAGAACAATCCAAACTTCATGTGACAAAGCATGGTGAGGAATAGCTGCGCAAATAGAAATGTAAAGAACATGTTCACCGAGACCACTATGCTCTGAGCGGCCGAGCGAATCTCTAGTGGAAATATCTCACTGGGCACCAACCATCCCAAAGGCCCCCATGACCACGCATACGCAGCCACATAAATGCAAATGAACACCACTACTAAAATGGCATACCACTTTGGAATTTCGGTCACATTTCCAGAAACTCCAAATTTCCATCCAATAAGAGCTCCCAATAGAACTTGGAACACAAACAATTGAATTCCTCCTTCAAGAAACAGAAACCTCCTACCCCATTTATCAATTCCATACACAGAAACAAAGGTTGCCAGAACGTTAACAGAACCAGTAATGAGTGCAGAGCCCAGAGAAGCATTGTCTCCAAATCCAATTGTTTTAAAGAGCACTGGAGCGTAGAACATGACCATATTGATTCCTGTAATCTGTTGAAAAAACGGAATGAGTATGGCCATGGCCAACTGTGGTCTGTACTGTCTCTTGATGATGTTTCTCCATGGATTCTTCACTTGCTTTGAGGCTTCACCGGCGGCTAATATGTCATTGAACTCCTCTTCAACTTCTTTGTTAGTGACACCACGAATGCGTTGAAGCATGGCTCTGGCCTTATCGTTGTCGCCTTTTTCGAGCATGGAGTTGGGGGTGTTGGGGAGGAATGATGCAGAGATGACGATGAATAGAGCTGGAACTATGGCACCGCCCAAGCTATAACGCCATCCGTTGCCGCCTTTGATCCTGGGAGTAAAGTAGTTGACCAAATTGGCTGCGAAAATGCCAATTGTGATGGCTAGTTGGAAGATCACATTGAGAGAACCACGGTGCTTGTATGGAGCCATTTCTGATACATACAATGGTACCGACTGTGTTTCAAAAATAATTTAACAAGAATTAGTGACATTAAATTAACAAATATGATCAACTTGAATAAGGGTTCCAAAACACACAACTAATTAGTGACTTTGATTTGTAAGAGACATTACCCTATATTTTGGTTCGTTTTCAGGTTTTTAATTAAGTGGAAATTATTTTTGTCAAAAAAAAAAATGGTAATTAACTTTTTATGTAATGTTAATAAGTTATTGCTTAATAATAGAGATTAGAGTGTGGCATGTGATTACAAAACTAGGAGACTAATTTTATTAAGATAATAGTTTAATTTGTTGTTGTTAGATTTTAAAGTAAATTTGAGAAACTTTACAACATAATTCTAATACAATTGTAAACAAAATTAAGTTTTATATCAATAACCATTTATTTATTTAAAATTGTTATGAGGATTGACGAGCATAGACTTCGGTTATACTAGTTTAGTATAGTTAATAAAATAATAGACATGCATGTAGAAATAAAAAGAACGCGTAACTGAGATATCAAACTTGTGCAACTACCTGTATGGAGAAACCAACGCCAAAGCCCAACAAAAGCCTACCGACAATGAGCATAGCAATGTTTACAGCGAAAGCGTTAATAGCAGCTCCAACCAGAAAGATTAAACCGCCAAGAAGCATCGACATTTTTCGACCCAGTTGTCTGGTCACCCGCGACGCAAAAAAAGAGGCCACCAGCGCAGCCAAATATAAAGAAGAAGTGAACATGGTCAGCTTCAGATCATCGAACTTGCAGTATTGATTAGTCGATGTGTCCAACTCCTCCTTGTGGTAAACAGATGGGAAAAATCGTTGCAGAAACGGAGCCATTGATGTCACCCCACCTAATAAAAATCATCCAAAGAAAAAATAAAAAACAAATTTCAATTATTAATATATATATCTTATTTAACAAATTTTAAATCAAGCAATTTAAAGCTTACCAGAGATACCGAGATCGTATCCGAAAATCAGGCCACCCATAGCAGCAACAATGCAAGTAAATTTAACATACCAAGTTAAATTTCCAGGGTAGTCTTTCACAGTACCACCCTTATTGCCATGGTCAATATCAAAACCTCCAGCCATGGCTACTGTGCTGAAGAAGAAGAGAAACAATGAAGAGAATGCAACAAATTGCAGTGAGAAAACTATAATGAAAGTGATGAGGAATAATTAATTTAGTCTAATGCACGGGATCGTGTATTTATATATCTAGAGAATTCAGCTATATAATTTGTATTAGGATAGAACCGGGTCACTAATTTCAGAGTAGCAGTGTCCTAATAGGAATCTTAAAACATTATATTTGTTTATCCGTTTGAAGTGTTTCTAAACAATGTGTTATATATCTTCTAAGTGGAAAAGGATTGACGACCAAAAGAAATTAAGAAGACAAAAAAAATTAATTAATTAAAAGGAGATATTGAATTAAATTAAGACTAACCATTATTGGATAGTATTTATATTACATTATCTACATCACATTATTAAGAAAATAAATGATTCACCACAAACAAATTAAACTCCAATTAAAAAAAAAATAGATAAATTAAGTCTTTCAATTTGTATAGAAGAAAAATACTTATAGTTTCTTATTTCAATAGACTAGTAGTTATTAGATTAGAAGAGTTTTGGATATAGAGTAGGGAAATAACATTATTCTCTAATTTCTCATTGTGAAAATAATTAATATTCATTGGTGAACAATTAATTATTTTATTGAATGCTTAATTTTAGAAGATAAAAGGATAGTTGAGGAAAGGATTAAAACTACAATTTCTTGGATAATTTTTGACTTGATGCGCAACATATTTTTGGTTTCCTTAATTAATCTTTCTTGATTAGGATTAGGTTTTCTAATTCAATCAGTGTTCAGCAGCTTGACCAAAATACTTTTATCTGGATTTGCCAAGTCACTGAAATTTTGGTAGAGGTAAGGAGTTGCATGTGCACCACTTGATCAATGATCTGACGAGTTGATATAAGAGGTGATGATAAGACCCGGCAGCGATCATTGATCTATCACTTAAATGGGCCCACACTCTGACACACACGGGCCACACATGCACAATTTTGGGTTCTGCATTCAAGTGACCCCTGGTCAACTTAACTATCAGGCTTTTTCGGCCTCCGGCCCAAGTCCCAACCAAAATAAATTTAGATTTAATGTTATTATTATGATTTTTTTTTAAGGGATAACTGCAATTAGCCCCTAAAGTTTAATAAAACATCATTTTTTTACTTTTTTTTTTTTTTTTTTCACGTAGTCCCTAACATTTCCTAAATAGATTAAATCAGTCAACCATCAACAAATTTTTCTAAAAGATAGTTTTGCCCTTGAATAATTGAGCTAATTGCACCCACAACCCCTGAGGTTTGACCAACTACAGGTAGAATCAACTTTATCGTTTATTAACAATGATCACCCCTACCGTTAGTTTACTTTAGTCAAACTTAACAGTGTTAGGGGTATTTTCGTCTTTTCAGATATTTTATTTTATTTTATTAAATAACAAATTAAAAAATTAAAATAAAATAATACAATTATTTAAAAATTAAAATAATAATAATAATAAAATTAATAAAAAATAAAAAAAATTAATTATAATTAATTTAGATCCATTTTCCAGATTGAATCTCAACCGTCTATTAAGATTGATGGACGGTTGAGATTCAATCTGGAAAATAGGATCTCAGAAAAAAAAAAAAAAATTTGGGAAGAGTTTTGGGTTCTTCAAAGAACCCATCTTCGAACCCAGAAGGGTTCTTCGAAGAACCCAGTTTTGGATTCTTAGAAGAACCTAGATCTTCGAACCCAGAAGGGTTCTTCGAAGAACCCAGTTTTCTAGGTTCTTCAAAGAACCCAGATGGGTTCGAACGAAGAACCCAGATCTGGGTTCTTCGAATTTTTTTTTTTTTATAGCTATATCTGGGTTCGCCGTCAATGGCGAATCCAGATCGTTGACGAACCTAGATGGGTTCGTCTGGGTTCGTCGCGCTGGAGATCCAGCCATGGCCGGCAGTAAGTTTCTTTTTTTTTTTTTTTGGTGGAGATCCAATCTGGAGATTGGATCTCCACCATTCAAACTTTAATTTTTTATTTTTTTAAAAAAACTTAAAAATTTTATAATAATTTTTTTATTTAATAAAAAAAATATATTATTTTAGAGGTATTTTGGTCATTTTAAAGGTAACAGTTGGTCAACCGTTAAATCTAACGGAAGTCAACTAACGGCAGGGGGGTCATTGTCAATAAACGATAAAGTTGATTATATCTGTAGTTGGCTAAACCTCAGGAAGTGTGAGTGCAATTAGCTCTGAATAATTAATAGAATTATCATTTTACCTTCCAATTAAATTATAATAAAAATAAGGAGTAATTGCAATAACAACCCATGTATATAGTCATAATTGCACAAAAATATGAAAATAATTAATAATAACAATAACTCTCCTTTGACCGGTTGACTAACCGTTGACCACAGTTAGTCACCAATGGTCAAAGGGGTAAAATCGTCTTTTTAAAAAAAATTTGAAAAACAAAAAAGAAGAGGAGGAGGAGGAAGAAGAAAGAAGAGGAAGAAAAAAATTAAGAAAAAATCTGGAAAAAAAAAAAAGAAGTAGAAGAAGAAGAAAAATAAAGAAATCTGAAAAAAAAAAAAAAAAAAAAAAAGCAAAGAAGAAAAAGAAGAAGAGGAGGAGGAAGAAGAAAGAAGAGGAAGAACAAAAATAAAAAAAAATCTAAAAAAAAAAGAATAAGAAGAATAAGAAGAAGAATAAATAAATTTGAAAAAAAAAAGCAAAGAAGAAGAAGAAAAAGAGAAGGAGGAAGAAGAAAGAAGAGAAAGAACAAAAATAAAAAAAATTCAGAAAAAAAAAAAAGAAGAAGAAGCAGAATAAAAAGAATAAATAAATCTGGAAAAAAAAAAGCAAAGAGGAAAAAGAAGAGAAACAAAAAAAAAATCTCGAAAGAAGAAGAAGAAGAAGAAAGAGGAAGAAGAAAAAAAAATTCGAAAAAAAAAAATTGAAAGAAGAAGATAGAGGAAAAGGGAAAAAAAATGATGAACAAAGAAATTAAAAAAAAGAAAAAAAAATTGGAAGAAGTAGAGATCTAGTGATAAGGAACAAAAAAATTTGAAAAAAAAATTGATTTTTTTTTTTTGGCAATGGACCATTGGATGAAGATATTTTTATTTCATCTAATGGACCAGATCTCATCTGGTTTATTTATAAAAAAAAATTTTAAATTTTTTTCTAAAAAGACGATTTTACCCCTTTGACCGTTAATGACTAACTGTAGTTAACGGTTAGTCAACCGATCAAAGGGGAGTTATTATTATTATCGATTATTCTCTGATTTTTGTGCAATTATACCTATATAAACGGGTAGTTATTGCAATTACCCCTAAAATAAATAAATAAAATCATATTAAACTAAATAAGTAATTACACACAAACTACTTGAGGTTTGTTATTTTACTTTCATATACAACTTTATGGTCAATTGACATAAAACCTCCTTGCCGTTAGTCAACTGCTGTTAGTTTTAACGGTTGATTTTTAAAATTATATGTAAAATCCAAAATGCCCCTCAATAGTGTCAAATAAATGTAATTATAATTTTGTCCAAGAAAAATGACAAAATACTTATTTTTTTTTTTACAATATTAAAAATAACAAATTACAGCGAACCTACATGAGATTTGCCATTTTACAGAGAATTAAATTTATAAGAAATTGATAGTAAACCCTTTTGCGGTTACCGTTGACCGTTAAAGATAACCGTTGACTATTTTAAAAATTCAAAAAGACCAACATACCCTAATTAAAAAAAATTAAAAATTTAAAAAATAAAGGGTAAATCGCAATAAAGTTTCTCTTAATTTTTTAAAAAAATTAAAAACAATAAAAAAAAATTAATGGATCTCAACCGTTCATCAATCTTGATGGACCATAGAAAGCATATTAAAAAAATAATTTTTTTTAAAATAACAATTATAAAATAAAAAAAAAAAATAAATGATGAACGGTTAAGATCCAATCTGGAGATTGAATCTCCATCAAGAACAAAAAAATATATATATTAAATTACTCAATAGATTCAATCTCTAGCGATGAAGATTTTACTTTTTCAATTATTATTTTTTTGTTCTTGATGGAGATTCAATTTCCAGATTGGATCTTCACTGTCCATCAATCTTAATGGACGGTTAAGATCCAATCTCGAAATTGGATCTCCATTTCCATTTTTTTTATAATTATTATTTTTTAATAGAATCTTTATCGTCTATCAAGATTGATAAACAGTGGAGATCCATTAAATTTTTTTATTGTTTTTAATTTTTTTAAAAATAAAGAGAAATTTAGGGTACCTTAATGTAATTCACCCTTTGTTTATAAATTTTTATTTTTTTTTAATTTGGAGTATTTTGGTCTTGTTGAACTTTTAAACAGTCGACGGTTATCTTTAACGATCAACGGTAATGATAGGGTGATTCGCTGTCAATTTTTCATAAAGTAGTTTTCCAACTGTAAAATGGCAAATCTCATGTAGGTTCGCTGTAATTTGTCTTTTTTTAATTTATGGTATTTTGATATTTTTAAACTTTTAAAACGGTCAACACTTATCTTTAACGGTCAACGGTAACAACATGGAGATTTGCTGTCAATTTTTTATAAAGTTGGTTCCGATTGTAAAATGGCAAACCTCATGTAGGTTCGCCGTAATTTGTCCTATAAAAAATATAAATGATTAAAAATGGTTAGAAATTACAGATAGGATTGCAGAGATCAAAAACATTTTAAAAAAAAGAAAAAAATTATTATTTAAAAAAAATAGATGGAGATTCTAGATCCACAATCCATCTAAAAGGAAGGATGGATGGTGGAGATTAAAAAAATTTGAAAAAAAAAATAAAATAAGAAAAAATTTAAAAAAATTGGTGGAGATCACATCTCTACCCCCATAGAGATCAGACCTCCTATCGATGGAGATCTAGTCTCCATCGACAGAGTCGTTTCCATCGGCGATGGAGATTTGGTCTCCACTGTCGATAGAGATTTGGTCTCCATCATCGATGAAGACCTGGTCTCCATGTCCATGGAGACGAGCTAGTCTCCTTCGTCTAAAGACGAGCTTATCTCCAGAAAATGATCGACAGAGAGGATATCCATTAACGAAGACGAACTAGTTCTAGTTTATCTTTTTTTATTTTATTTTATTATTTTAATATTTAATAATTATATTTTTAATTTTAAAATTTTTTAAAATATATTTTTAGATAATATTAAAACGGATAAAAAGATAAAAATATTCTTTTAACTGTTAAAACTGACTGCAATTGACTATCGGTGAGGGGGATTTTGTGTGTATTGACCATAAAGTTATATATAAAAGTAAAAGAGCAAACCTCCAGGAGGTTGTGTGAAATTACTTCTAAAATAAATTATAAAAACTTAAAAAAATATAAAAGTCGTAAAACAAATATTTAAATTACATTATTTTATTAAAAAAATTAATATTTAAAAAATAAAGAATAAAAAAAGTTAAAACTGCTAAAAAAATAAAATAAAATTAAGAATTAAAAAAATTACAAAAAATGTCCAGAAAAAACACAAAAACAAAAACATTTGCTTTAATTTTTTTAATTATCTATTTAGTTTATTTTATTTCTTTAATTTTTTAAATTTTTTTATATTTACCATTTTAAATGTTAATTTTACTAATAAAATAAATTAATTTGAATTTTTTTAAAGGATTTTATATTTTTAAGTTTTTATAATTTAGTTTAATATTATTTTATTTAATTTTTTCTATTTATTTATTTTGTTATAATTTAATTAGAAGGTAAAATTATAATTCTATTAATTAAATTCTTTAAGGGTAAAATGTCTTTTAAAAAAATTTGTGATTGTTAACCATCAAATAGTTGGTCAAAAAGACCAATTTAATCTATTTAGAAAACTGTTATGGACCACACAAATAAAAAAAATAAAGATAAGTAAAAAAATAATATTTTTTATCAAATTTTAGGACTAAATTGAAGTTACCTTTTTTTTAATTATTACAATTTAAAAGCTGAAAATCAAAAAAATCAAAACATTATTATAAAGTATGATTCTAATCCGTTATGTTCAAAGATTTTATCTTTTTAAAATTCATTACTCTTAAAGATTCCGATAATATTTTTGAAAGTGACATAATTACTCAATTTTTTTAAGGAGAATTCTCCTCACTGTATTAATATTTTTCAAAAAATTTACATTCTTGAACATTAGATGGAATTCAATAAACGTAATAGTTTCACTAACAACTAATATGATAATATGATTCTTTTTAGACATCTCTCTAACTAGACGAGATTGAGTGAACAAATTACATGAAGCTAGAGTGTTTCATTCCATCCATCTTAAAACACAACTGCCAAACTTTTTTTAATTATATTTTATATTTTTATTAGGGGTTTGGATGTAATTGTATTATATCATATATATTTTTTTGTAAGGATTTGGTCGTTTGAGTGTAAATATATATTATATACCAGACAATTATATGACTTGTAATAAGAATCTTCTTTTATAAAAAAGGGGAGGTATAACTTTCATGTCGTTTCTAATTTTTTTTTTTCAAAAAGAAAGGAGCTTATAAATTAAACTTTGTTCCAACAAATCAACAATAAAGTACGAGTTCCATCTTATTAAATAAAAAAAAAGTGTAAAAAAAGCGAGCATCTAAGAAGCTCTTAGAAATGTTTTTAATTTTTATTACACCGTCACTTAATTAAATATTACCACACATGGACTTTAGAACAATGATCCTTCGTTGATATATTCTTTGACTTAAGGTTTGTTTACGCTTATCTCAGTAAAATTTTTAGAAATAAAATTTTTATAAATAGAGTTTTTTTAAAAAAAACTGTTGTTAGTTTAATTGTCAATTAAGAAAATACTCTTTAAAATGACAATATTACCTAAAAGGATATGATTTTAAGTTAAAATATTACTATAAAATTAATAAACTTTAATAGGGTTATATTAGATAATTTACTATTTCTAAAAGCTCAAAAAAATCTATCTAGAACAGTCTAAAATTTAAGATTTTAGACTTAGTAGACATAAAATAACTTTTTTTAATCACTTAAAAATTTGACTGGGATGGCAACCAAACGATATAAATAAAATTAAAAAAGTTTTTGAAATTAAATAAGCCCTTTTGATTGGATAAGTTATTTTAAATGTACACTTAATTTTTAGATATTATATAAAATAATTAACCGTATTCTTTAGTTCTATCGTATTATCGTGTTATGTGCTATCAGATTAAATTGCTTGAATACTAAAATTATATGATATGATACGGGCGAGAAACCTACAATAATGGGTGCAGTTAAAAGGATTTTATGAGGCAAAATTGGTTTCAAAAAGCTTGATCGCATCTGATTATGAGTCACCAGTCACCAGCAGCGCAGAGCCCCAAGTCATTTTCCATCAAGTTTCAAGGCATCAAAGTAATGTATGTAAAGCCCAGCACCAGCTAGAAGTTCATGGGTGACGGGTGTTTTCTTTTGGCTCTGTCCTCTCTAAACCCAATCAGCCTACGTGGCAGCACTGCGCGGATGATGCTATTACTACCTATTATTATTTTAATCTGATTTACTTTATTTTTTTAAAAACAAAATAATAAAAACAACTCCTTTTCAATTTTTCCACTTCAACTTTTTCCATTTTTCTTTTCAGATTTCAATTTTGCAAAGTATTTAGGCATATAATATGATAAAATGACACACACGCTTTTGCAAACCCATGTGAGCTGCTCTCTCTATATATAATATATTTAAAAATATATATATATACATATAAGAGCTTCTCTCTTTCGGCTGCTTGGTTTTTATGTAAAAAATGAAACTTTGTTTTTGTTTCTAGTGTTTTTTAAAGGTCTTACTACTAGCTAAGATTTTTGTTCTCATTGGCTGTACACTATTTTTGTGGCTCCGGATTGTTGTTTTTTAAGGACTTGTAAGGTAAGGTATTTTTTTTTTTTTTTGTTTATCTTGTATTGAATTTCACAACAATACCCGGATTCTTTGTAGCGTGTGTTTTAGGCAATTTATACTTGGTTCTTGTGCTTTACAATAAGAAATCTTAGCTTGTCATTTTGAGAATGTGAATTACTGAAAAACAAACAACTTTATTTTGATAGTTTCTGAAGAAATCCTTTCTGGGTTATTTGTTTACTGGTAATTTGTGGATTTTCCTTTTTTTAAAGATTGGTTTTTGGGATTTGGGTTAGTGTAATTTTTAAGGGTTCTATTCTCCATTGTTAATAGTAGTTTATAGTAGGGAAGAGGAGGTGAGAGAATCTTGTGGTATTTTGTTATTGGGATGTGAATTTCAAGGCAAAAGATGACATCTTTCAGTGGTTTGGGTATTGGTTTGAGCCTGGTGTTTGGTTGCCTTCTCTTAGCTCTTGTTGCAGAGCTGTACTATGTGTTATGGTGGAAGAAGAGAATCACCCACACACGAGATATTATTGAAGATGATTACAGCAACTATGCAAAGGAACTGATTCAACTTTTCTGCTGGAAAAAGCCCTCTTCTTTGCAGAGCAACAACACTCAAAACAGTGAGAGAGACCAAGTCCCCATCAATGGTCATGATCAAGTACCAGACCTGGAGCTGGGCACAACCACCACAAGCAAAGATTTGTTCTTGAAAGCTTTTGGAGATGAAAGTGAGGTCTCAGAGCTCATGAGACTTCACAATCTGGCCGGCCCACCAAGGTTTTTGTTCACCATCAAAGAGGAAACGAAGGAGGACTTGGAGTCTGATGATGGCAAATCTAGAGGCGATAGAAGCAGAAAAGGTTCAAGAACAGGAAGCTTGAGTGACCTTATAGTGACTGTTGACTCCCCATTTTTAACTCCTCTGGCTTCTCCAACTTTGAAGTCTCCTTTGGCTGCTTATCAGAGCCGTGGATTCAACCCTCTCTTTGAATCATCAGGGGAAGCAGATTTGAACAGGTTGAGATCCTCCCCTCCACCGAAGTTCAAGTTCTTGAGAGATGCAGAGGAGAAGCTGTTGAGAAAACTGATGGAAGAAGCTGAGAAGAAGAGAGTAGTACTAGTACCCAAAAAAGAAGGCTCAACAACAACAACAGTTGCAGATTGTTCTGGTGTTAAATCTCTTAACACTTCAACATCAACATTGGCACCAGAAGTGAGAGAGGGGTCTTTTTTGAAATTCATTGTTGGTCACCACCACTACCACCATTTAACACAGTATCATCCTTCAAGTTCTTCTCAGGTACTCCCTCTGGCTTCTTCCCCTACAACAACATTGACACCACTAGATAACCAGAAACCCAACTCTTCATTAGGTTGATCTTCTCCATAGATTAACTTCAAATGGGTTTGTTTATTCTTTTTTCTTTTCTTTTTTGTTAATTAATTTTCAAGATGATTACTTGTGTATTAATCTAGTTATGTGTTTTTTTCCCTTTAAAATCCTCTGTAGTCTGTATCTCCCTATTTTTTTTCCTTTTGTGGATGTTTGGTTAAAGATGGGCATGACCAATCTCTACACCATTGTTAGGCAAAATTAGTAGGTAGGTAGCTTGAGGCTTGAGCAATCAAAGGCAGAATGACGAATCCTGCTTAATGATAATGTTAAGATTTTTAATTGCTTGAAAAGGGGTTTATGTGGGGTAATCAGTTCTATGTATAAACTACCATTTTTTTTTTTTTTTTGTTGAGCTGAGCTACAGCTTAAAACTTGTCATCATTAATGTGCATGATTTTGCCCAAAATTCCCATTCCACAAGTGCATTTGCATAATTATTTCTTCAAAATGGTGCTTCAATTACTTTCCCTTTGTTTTTGGGTTACGGGTCCGGATGGTTTCAAAATTCATAATTCATCAAAAATCTCCTCTACAAAGAATGCTTAATATAAAGATATTTTTAACAAACTTCTGAAATAATCATGGGAGTTTTCCTTGTAATTATCATACAAGGTAAGATTTTTCTAGATAGTTAATGATCACTACAAGTTACTGTATCAGATGGGACAAAAGGTGATATTAGATTAATTAAGTCACAGAAATGGTGGACAGCTAATGCTGAGAGGTGAAGCATATTATATATTAAAAATTGGTTTAAATTTGGGTTAAAATACGAACGCAAGTAGAAAAATTGGAACACCTTTGGAAAAACTTATTAAAGTTGTTGGAAATCTGCCTTTTTTTTCTTTATTTTTTTCGGCTTCTTTTCGTCAACACGCGTGGCCGTGGCATGACCGAAAGAAGTCTTCAGTACCAACTATATATAGCGACTCACTTACCAAATACACTACTTAACTACTTACTTCGGTCGCTAAATGTTATTCACAATTTAAACTATAAATCAGTTATCAAATTTTTTAATTTTTATTATTATTGTTAACTCAAAATTTCTAAAGAGTGGGTATTGACAGACAGAATTTCATATAGGGTATGTGTGAGAGATATATTATTGAGTCGATCTTATTTTCATTAATGTATGTAATTATAGAGATATACTCAGTTCTTATAAATATTAATAAAAAATTATGATAGTTATTAGCCTATTAAATCTGATAAACTTACTCTAAAAAAAAGATAGAAGGGTTATATTTTATTGAACTTATTGACATAATGGGTTCAAATTTCCCTCTTCCAAATAAAATAAATAAATAAATAATAGTAAAAAAATTTTGAGTGTGGATATTTACATTTTTTTTTCTACCAATGTTAACATTCACTCATCGTTTAAGTGGTTTGTGTATCTTTTCCCCCATCTCAGTGGTAAGAGTTAAATTTCCCACCATGCGTGTTTTAATAAGTTACTTATATAAAAATTCATTTCTTTTAAAAGTGGAGACTTTTATTTATTTTTTAAATCTAAAAAATGAGGACTTTCTTATGAGAATTTTCATTTAAAATATATTCTTAAAACTAACTTGACCCTTTTATTCAAAAAACAAATAGGAACTTTTTCAAATTTTGTTTAAAATTTAATGAAAAATCCTAAAATTTGGCAAGAAATATTTTTTTTATCCAATATCTTGCGAAATTCATTGAAAGTGTTATGTGAATGGTTACACCTTTTATAAATTTAATAAATCAATCAAATGAAAATTTTAATTTATATATATATATAATTTTTTAGGTCAGCACCCATTATATATTATAATAAGTACCTTTCAATTTAAATATTATTATTATTTTTTTTTTAAATATATTTATTATAATATACTAAAAAGTTTGCTTATTATAATATACTAAAAAGTATTGATATGAGAAGCTATTTATATAATATATATAATGATTAATTATCAATAAGAATATAAAGTCGATATATAGACAAAATAATAAGAAAAATCAATAAAAGTAGTGGGAAGAGCGTTACATATATAATTTGAAAGGATGATCCAATATTGGATTTTAAAGAAAGTCTTATTCAACAAAAGTGACAAACCATAATAAAGGTCAATAAGCAATTTACCTAAACAACAAGAAATGTCATTTTTGTCACGCGATTTCGCACCAAAAAAGGTTGCCCCACCTTCAACTTCCAAGTTTCCAATTCCCATAAAATCATTTTTCAAAATTTGAATCTCTCTCTCAAGTGTAGTGCTGTTCTAACGTATAGATTTTAAGCTGATTAGCAGAAGCCAGATGGAGCGGACACTTACATTTCTCTGAAACACACGCAAATATATTATATATGACTAGTTCTGTTTTTTTTTTTTTTTTTTGAGATGCTTGAACATGGTCCCATGTGATACGAGAGACCAAACCCAAGAGTGGTCCACTCACAAAAGCCAATTTATTGGCCCCCATTTCATTAAAATAAATATGGTGTTTTCTGCCGTGTTGATGCCATTTTTTGTTTTCATTTTTTTTAGTAACAACTTTAATTTAATAACTACTTTTTAATAAAATGTCATTTTTTTATTTATATTTTTTTTAATTCACGTAGTTTTTAATATTTTATAAATAGATTAAATTAATTATTTAGTCAACTATTTAACAATCAATCATCACTATTTGACCGTTTTGTTCTTAAAAAATTAATAGAATTATAATTTAATATTTTTATTAAAATATAATAAAAATAAAAAAATAAATAAATAAATAAAATAATATTAAATTAAATTATAAAAATTAAAATAATTAATTTAATCTATTTAAAAAATATTAGGAACTACACGAACTAAAAAAAGAAAATATAAATAAAAAAATAATATTTCATACAAAAAGTAACAACTAAGTTGAAGTTACTCCTTTTTATTTAACAAGTTTTCGTTGTTGTTTTTCATAATTATAAGGACCATTCCAAGTTTCCCAACACAGCAATAGCAATCTTTTGGGCTTATCTCAATCTCTTAAATGAGTTTGCCCTATAAATGCAAAGATGGGGACCAGTCGATTGTGGAATCTGGCAACAATTTCCATTTTGCTTGGGTGGAAGTGGAAATTAATTCTATGTATCAAACTGGTATGATTTTGTACATCCAAAATCCGTATTTAAAAGTGTTTTTTATGCTGTCAAAACTCTGTTTTATAACCGAAATTGCTTTTATATTTAATTTGTAATTTTTGATAGAATCATATGCAATTTTTTATATTTAAAAAAAAATACTAAAAGTGTGTTTTAAAATATATATATTGACAATATGAGATTTGCCTAGTGTATGCACATCACACTTATATCTTAAGATTGTGAGTTCGAGTTGTGTCCCCCCAAATTTTGAATTAATAATAGAATTAATTGCACTAACTTTCCCTGAGTTTAGTGTATGAGTAAAATTTTAAATAAATATCTACAGTTAACATAAACACCCCATGCCTTTAAAGTCAACCTATTGATCAAAGGATAGTTTGGTCTTTTTGGTTATCAAACAAAATAACTAATTCTATATTGATCCTAAAGTATTGTATAATTATATATCCACCGAAAAGAATATTACAAGCTAGTCTCATAAACTACCATAATTTTAACTCTTATGTGTATAATTAAATTATTTTTTATTTTCTTTAATAAACAATTACATTAATTTTTTTAATTTAAAAAATAAACACATTATAAAAAATAATAGCTAAAATAAAAGAATATATAACAAACTAGTTTTTTTATTCTCCTGCAAAAAATAATTATATTTATTTTTTATTTAAAAATAAATATATTTTAAAATTAAAAAAGTCCATATAATTTTAGATTTTTTGTGGTTTTTTTTTACAGTAGATCTTGAATTTTTTTTTCTTTTTTTTTGTTTATTTTTTATTTTTAAGCAAATAACATCTATACCCCTGAATTTTGTTCATCTATAAATGGAATCAATATTTGAGTTTATTAGTAAAGACCTCCTCTGCCATTAGTCAAACTCTATCAAATTCAATGGTTGATACAGTTAAAAATACCAAAATGCCTGCAAATAATATATATAATTACTAATATTCATTAAATAAAAAAAATAAAGAAAATGTTAAAATTTCTATTGTACATCTCATCTTTTTAAATATTTATTTATAGTTTTTTTTATTTAAGGAATATTAGTAATTATATATATTATTTGTGGGCATTTTTTATCTTTTTAATTGTTAAATATGGTCAACCGTTAAATTGGATGAAAATTGACTAACGATAGAAGAGGTCTTTGCCAATAAATCCAAAAATTGATTCCGCTTATAGATGAGCAAACCTCAGGAGGCCTATCTGTTATTTGCTCTTAATTTTTTGTATTGGTTGGATGTTATGGAAATATAATTAAGGAAGAAAATGATGAGTTTGAAATTTTTGTTTCTTTTTTACATATTTTATATTGGTTAGATGTGAGGAAATAGATGAGTTGGTAATGATGCTAGAGATAAAGAAGTTGATGGTGATGATAAGAGAATTTTAGATTTTCTTTATTATTTTTTTTTTCTAGCAACATATCTTGATTTGTTTTTTTTGCGGTATTCTTTAACATTTTCTATTGGTTGGTTGTGATAAAAATAAAGTTAAGGAAGAAATGAATGAGTTTGATTTTTTTTTTTTGTGGCTTTTTTTATTTTTTATGTTTTGTATTGGTTGGATGTGATGAAAATGAATAATTAATAATGATATTAAAGATGAAGATGAAGTTAATAGCGATGATGAACTTTATTTTTTATTTTTTTAATATATTTATTTTGTAAATAAAAATTAAATGTAATTATCTTTTTGACGAGATTAATTTGTTATATATGTATTTTTATTTTAGCCCTTTTTTTATAATGTGTTTATTTTTTAAATTAAAAAAATAAATGTAATTCTTTATAAAAAGAAAATAAAAAATAATTTAATTATGCACATAATTTTATTTCAAGGTAAAATTAAAATCATGATAACTTATATGGTTAGTTTGTAATATTTATTTAGATGAATATATAATTATTTTATAATATAAGGTTAATATAGAATTAATTGTTTTGTTTGATAACTAGAAAGACTAAAATATCGGCAGGGGGTATTTGTGATAGTTTTAGGGAGATTTATTCAATTTAGATTTTCAAAGACTTTTAAAGATTTTTATGGAATTAAAAAGTTTGGATGTATTTAATAAAGATTTTTGAAGAGTTTATAAAAGTTATGGTGTATTTAATATGGACTTTTATATGTTTTAAAAAAGTATATAAAAGTCATGAAATATTCAATCTAGACTTTTAACAAGTCTACAAAAGTCATGGGGTATTCAATCTAAAATTTTAACGATTTTAAAAAAGTCTATAAAAGTTATGAGGTATTTAATCTAAACTTTTAAGAGTCTACGAAAGTCACGGGGTATTCAAAATATCAATGATTTTCATAGACTTTTAAAAATGCTAGACTTTTTGTATATAACTCTTCACAAAAATACTCAAAATTTCTCTCCCACTTTTCTAAAAAACTTTTGAAGACTTTCTAACAAATAATTATTTATAACTTTTATCACTTGCTATTGAGCATGTTATTCGAAAAGAATAATTCAGAAAAAATTATAATCACTCTGCAACCTATAATGCGAATGAAAAATAATTTAAAAATTAACAAATATTTCTAATAAGATAGAAAAAATAGTGCTTAGATTAAAAAAAAAAAAGTATGTAATGATTATTTCTGAATATATACTATATTTTTTCGTTATTCAAAACTTTATAGTATACTTTAAGTATTTTGTTAGCACTTAATAAAGTTAAAAAAAAGAAATTCAACTTTAATATTTTGTTAATTTTTTTTAATCTAAAATATATTAGTAATAGATGTAGTAGCCAAAATATGTCAGGCCCAAAGTATATCTCAAAGACCAAGCCCAGAGTCCAGAAGAAGAACGACATCCATGTAGCACGACATACACTCGACATGAGACATCCATGTAGTACGACATACAACATAAGACATCCATGTAGTGAGATACGTTCGACATGAGACATCTATGTAGTACGACATACGCTTGACATGAGACGTCCATGTAGTATGACATATGCTCGATGTGTGACATCCACATAGCACGACATACGCTCGACGAGATACATCCATGTAGTACGACATGCGCTCCATGCCCCACACATCCAAGTATCATGGGAAAACTCAGCATTCGCGAAGTGCCTCTACGTCGCACGACATACTCATCCCAAATCAACGTCCAATGAGTATGTCGTACGACACATAATCTCTTTTGTTCCGAGAGAGACCAAATCATGATCTACTTTAAAGCAGGTCCTACAAAACCATAATGACACTTTATAACGGCCAGATCAAAAGAAGCATCCACATGCTTTCTTGGTGAAAGACAGCAAGGAGGGGTAATGATGAAGTCCATCAAAAGGCAGAAGCGTCATTCCCCTATAAAAAGGAAGGGTAATCTTTCATTAGGGAGGGGGAAAAAACAGAGATCTGAGAGCTACCAATACTAAAACCACACCCCCCGGCCATTGTTCATCTTCTCCGATCACCCTCCGATCTTACATCTCCTTCTCCGATCAAGGAGACCTTGATTATCAAGATAACATGAAGTATCATTCACTCATCTCCATTTACGAGCATTACACATTTATTAGCACTCGCTAACTTGACCGTCGGAGTGACTTTGGCCAGTACCACCCCGGTGTCCCAAACGTCTTGCGGGTCACGTGCGTTCTATCTTTACAGGTTGTAGTGCCCCGTGTCCCCGAGCGATTTTTGAGGACTACAATTTGGCGCCCACCGTGGGGCCCGACAATCTCTAAGCGAGCGAAGGTAGAACGTGGCAACTCCGACTATGTCGTCAGACGATTTTCATCACGATGCAATGGAGGTTAGGGTACAACTCCTCATATCCCAGATGCAAGAGAATACCCAAAGGCTTTAAGCGCTCGAACAAGAGAACCAACGAGTGTTGGCAGAGAACCAAGAATTCCAAATTGGATCAATTCCCTCACCGTCGTACGACCGTTTGGAGACGCTTCAACTTCCCAGCCCTTGCCATTAGACCAAGCCGCCCACACTACTTACTACGCGCTAGTCCGCCCAGATGAACAAGGTACCACGACAAGAGACCTCGATCCAATACACGTAGGCTCGGAGCCTAATATTCGAGTCTCGGACGGACCACAAATCGTCGCACGATATACGGCGGACAACACGTCGAACGGGACAGGAAGGCATCGATTAGATGACATGGCAAGAGCTACACAAGGGGTGCCACCTATCTCCACCCCCAATGGCAACGTTGGTTCAACCTAACCAACCATCCCACTACAAGGAATGCCATCTGGCTCTTTGCATTCGGCGCCATCGAACCCAAACCTGGTAAGTATCGAACCAACCTTGGCTAAGGTTCGCAGAAATGGAAGCACTCATCCAACGCATTCCGGGAATGCCTACTCTTATAAAGAAAAGCACGGCCAATAGCTTTGTCGGCTCTCCCTTCGTTGACACAATAGCATTGGTGGAGATGCCAAGAAAGTTCAACTTTCCCGGTATGAAGTAGTACGACGGTACGACAGACCCCCACGACCACATTGCGCAGTATCGACAACGGATGTTCACTGCTGCCATCCCGCGAGACCTTAGGGAAGCATGCATGTGCAAAGGTTTTGACTCGAGCCTCGTAGGACCTGCCCTATAATGGTACACCAATCTTTCCAATGTTTCCATCAACTCTTTTGCTCAACTCACGGACACCTTCGTAGAGCAGTTCGCTAGTAGCCAGAAGTTAGAAAAACAATCCGACGACCTCTACACAATCAGCCAAAGGAAGGGTGAACGCCTACGTGACTTTGTTGACCGGTTCAACAATGAAAAGGTTTCCATACCTCATTGCAACCAGGCGACAGCCATATCAGCCTCCCGCAAGGGTCTACTCTATAATTCTGACCTATACAAGGAGCTCACCAAGTACCCTTGTAAAACTATGGAATACGTCCTAGCCAAGGCTTGGGCACAGATAAAGTGGAAAGAAGACGAAGTGAACTATAAACCTAGTAGAGCAAACAACAAGGAAGACAAGTCGGATAGGATGGTCGAACAACGAACAACGAATTAACAACAGACATATCGAGCCATACCCAACGATACCCCGAAGGGAAGGCCATGTAAGATACGAGCGCGGCGCGACGACAGACCACCAAGACCGTTCGTCCGGCCAAAGAACGTAATGCCGGAGTATAATTTGAACATCAGGCCAGCAGAGGAAGTCAACGTCCTCAAAGGAATGGGTAGATCAGTTCGGTGGCCAAACAAGATGATGAGCCCACCGGATCAGAGAGACAACTCCAAGTGGTGCGAATTTCATGGCGACCACGACCATCGAACAGAGCATTGCGTCGCGCTACGACTAGAAGTGGCAGAACTATTCAAGAAGGGCCACCTTAAGAAATTCCTAACTGACAAAGGTAGGCAGACTTTCTTGAATAAAGATAAGTGGCGCGACATTGTTCCAATTCCACTACCGGAACCTCCCAAACACGAGAGAACTGTGAACGTCATCTCTGGCGGATCCAAAGTTAATGGAGTCACCTACTCGGAAGCGAAGCGCCACTCACGGCAAGTCGGTCCTACGGACGTCCGACAAACCCATACGGTGGACCCGACTTATAATTATCCAATCAGTTTTAGTAGCGATGAGCATACGGACTTACTCAATCCCCACCACGACGCGCTAGTCATCTTATTAACAGTAGCCAATTTTTTGATCAAGCGAATCCTAGTGGACAATGGACGCTCAACAAACGTACTCTTCCTCGGCACGCTAAAAGAAATGCATATTGACGAATGTAATATCGTACGTCGCTCGACAATCCTGGTAGGATTTAGTGGAGAACATAAGAACACCATCGGGGAAATCGTCCTTCCCGTCTACGTGGAAGGTATCAACTTGAATACACGCTTCCTCATCCTGGACTATCCGTCATCCTACAACATCATCATAGGTCGCCCATGGATTCATGAGATGAAAGCTGTCCCCTCGACATATCATCAGGTCATCCGTTTTCCTACCAGGTGGGGAGTCCACGAGATCCGAGGGCAATAAAAGACCTCACGTGACTGCTACCAAAACACTCTAAAAGGCAGGCCGTCCGACTTATAGCAACTACAGAACGCGAGCACCACCACCAACAAAGACGGACCGGATATGGTGGAACTCGACGAAGTGTCCATACATTCAAGTTTCCCAGACCACAAAGTTAGTCTCGGATCCCGTCTTCCACGAAATATCAGAGCAACGCTAGTCAGCTTCTTGACGGACCGGCACGACAGCTTCGCATGGTCGCACGCAGACATGACCGGCATTAACCCAAAAGTCCTAATGCATAGGTTACAAGTCGACCCAGATTACCCGCCCGTGAAGCAAAAACGAAGGAAGTTCGCGCCCGAGCGCAACAAAGTTATCAACGAAGAAATCCAAAAGCTAATTGACATTGGCTCAGTGAGAGAAGTAAATTACCCGGACTGGCTCGCAAATGTAGTAACAGTGAAGAAAAAGAGTGGGAAGTGACAAGTTTGCATCGACTTCACAGACCTTAACAAGGCTTGTCCGAAGGATTCCTTCCCTCTCCCACACATCGATATGATGGTGGACGCTACAGCAGGCCATGAACTATTAAGCTTCATGGATGCATTCTCCGGTTACAACCAAATCCTCATGCATCCTTAGACCAACTACAGCTTGAGGAGCTCATGTGTTCGCTGTACGAGTCGCGCACGTTAAGCCAACTACAGCTTGAGGAGCTCATGTGTTCACTGCAAAATAAAAAGATAAAAAAAGTCAGTACAAGTATGACAAAAGAAAAAATGTTGAACGACACGACACTACGAAATTAATGACCCACCAGCCTTAGACCAAGTCGTATGAACAACCGTATCTCCTACAGGCTACTCGACAAGAAGGCCCCTCGCAAAGAAATACCTATCCTTCCACGACCTGTCATTCGTGGTCAGTTCCGTGATGAGGTGCTGTCTGTTGGCTCGGAGGTTTAAGTTATAGCGGCCCTTCTCTGTGTCGTGCTCCCTCATAGAGTACGTATAGAATAGGTCGGGCAGCTCGAAGACTATACCTTCCATTCTGCACAACAGTTATAGACCTAACAGTATCCTCAAACTGTTGGGCATGAGTTGCCCTGGGGCAAGCTCAAAGTGGTCCAGTACCTTCCTCGGTAATCCGACCATCGGTAATCTGAAACCAACCCTCTGAAATTGGAGCTCGTAGAAACAGGTCCATCCAGGGATATCCCAATCTGGTCGTTCCCCATTGAAGGGCACCCTCAACACGACGCCATCTGGTATGCCATAGCTATACCTTATGGGCGTAAGATCTTCTTCCTTCAGCACGCTAGCAGGGTTCGACAAAAGTAAACCCAGCGGTCTACTTGGTCCCATGGGACAAGGACCGGCCGCCGCCTCAGGTGGCTCGACGAGAAGGATCCCCTCACGTACGCCCTCCATAACACTTAACGTACCCTCATGACTGGAAACAGTCACAGGGTCGTACGACGCCAGCATCACCTCACCTCCGTAGGCCATAGACTCACCCCACGTGTCGGACGACAAGTCAACAGGATCATCATATCCTCGTCCCGACGTACTAGGAGTGTTCTTGTCTCCTCTACTCGACATTTCACCTACAAGTCGCACGACAGTAGGGAAGGTTAGTAGTCAAACCTAACTTAAGGTCTTACATGCCCTACATCGGTTCCTAGATTGATTGGCATAAAACCTACAAAGGTCGTACGACACTTATTTCCCAGTTGTTTTCATGCGACAGTATAACCACAAACAGATTCTACCAAATCCTAAATTGCTATTTTCGATAAACACCAAAAATTTCATAATTTCCTAAAAACCTATTCGAAAGAAACACAAAAAAGCCCCAGAAACCAAAACACGAACATAAAAAGTAAAAATAGCAAAGGAACCAAGAAAACTTACCAAAAGAGCAAGGGTGACCAAATGTTTCGCCGGAGTGAATGCGAAAATGGCCAAAATGAGCAGCAAAGACGCCGGAAAAAACTCGCACAGGTGACTGGTTTTTTAGAGAGAAAACGAGAGAGAGAAAGCAAAGAAAATTGAAAATGAAAGAGAAAGAGAAAGGGCGGCAATAAAAGGGAAAGCACGAGCTGACGTGTCAGCTCCTTATTGGACACGCACCCCTATAACCGTCATCATTAAACCAGGCGCGCGCGTTTCCTATAAAAATATAAATACTCTGACACAACTATCGAGGAGTCGTTGGAAGACAAATCACACCGCTTTTACTACAACATTGTCATACGACAGTGGGTAAACAACAGTGATTGTTTTCCTCATGAAACTCTAGGGCTTTCCTTCACAGGTGACAGTTGTACGACATTAAGGAACCACCATTAAAATCTACAACACAGATCCTTGCCTACATGTCGAGCGACACAAACCCCTTGACTTTTTTAATCCAAGGCGTTTGGAGGCAAACTGTAGTAGTCAAAATATGTCAGGCCTAAAGTATATCTCAAAGACTAGGCCCAGAGTCCAGAAGAAGAACGACATCCATGTAGCAAAACATAAACTCGACATGAGACATCCATGTAGTACGATATGCACTCGACATGAGACATCCATGTAGTACGACATACAACATAAGACATCCATCTAGTGAGATACGCTCGACATGAGACATCCATGTAGTACGACATACGCTCGACATGAGACGTCTATGTAGTACGACATACGCTCTATGTGTGATATCCACACAGTACGACATACGCTCTACGAGATACATCTATATAGTACGACATGCGCTCCATGCCCCACACATCCAAGTATCATGGGAAAACTCAGCGTTCGCAAAGTGCCTCTACGTCGCACGATATACTCATCCTAAATCAACGTCCAATCAGTATGTCGTACGACACAAAATCTCTTTTGTTCCGAGGGAGACCAAATCATGATCTACTTTAAAGCAGGTCCTACAAAACCATAATGACACTTTATAACGGCCAGATCAAAAGAAGCATCCATGTAACACCCCCTGACCCGACCCGGCTGGACCGACCCAAGGAGCGTTACACGATTTTCAAAACTTTCTAATTTCTTTTTATAACTGAAAACCATATAATTGCTAATTTAAAAATCTTTTCAAGTGAGCCCAATAAATACACTTTTTACAAAAATTTCGGCAGAGTTTCGTTTGTTTTTCGGATTTCCCAAAAACTTGTTTTTCCACAACTCAAATCAAATACCAAAAATCATATCAATACTTCAATATCATTTTCAAACAATTGCGCACTCTGCCGTTTAGTGCGACTTTCCAACAAGTTTATAAAAGAAAACGATTCAGAAGTCAATATTTCCAAACATTCTGAAAACGAAAAACAGAAATTAATAAATGATTTACAAAACATATAAATATAAACTCTTCGAAATTACAGGCTTCTGTACATGCATGCTGCAGAATATATATATATATATATATATATATATACAAAAATATCTCTACCCCAAGTCAATGTAGCGACTCCAAACTTCAAGCTGCAGAAAACTCCTCTTCAGTCTTTTACCTCTTCAGGATCCCTGGTACCTATGCGTTAGAAACAAAACTAACGCGCTAAGCATATAGCTTAGTGGGTGTACACTAAACTCAATTATGAAAAATCATAAATAACTTTTAATAAGAAACAAATCACAATATATCTCTTTTCGATGCGAATCATTTACAAATCAATTTAACTTCAAAATTAAAGCATAAAACAGTTTTAATCACTTTAATTTCAACAGTAAGATCAACATATAAAATCGATCAATAAAGTTATTCAATTCACTTCTCAATTCACTTCAAATCTGGCCCGCTAGAATACTCAACATACTAGGACTGGAATATGGGTCAAACTCCCACCCTAGGACGAATGCTAAGAGTGGTACGTATCTCCCTACTCTAGGACCGAGGGTACGGAACCTAGAGAGGTACATAACTCCCTATCCCAGGAACGAATCCTTAGGAAGGTACGTGTCTCCCAACCTCAGGACGAATCCATGAGGAGGTACGTGTCTCCCTGCCCCTGGACGAATCCATGAGGAGGTACGTGTCTCCCTGTCCCTGGACGAATCCATGAGGAGGTACATAATAAGCATCAATAGCATATCAATATCGGCACAGTACTGCTCACTGAACCCAGCTAGTATACCAACCTCCTATATCCATTTCTATGTCTAAGTATCCTAGGGCCGTTACAATAAACTATTTTCAATATTCACTATATTTATAATCAACGGAAACATTCGAGTTCAATAACATAAATTTTTCATGGGAAAATCAACATTATTTATACAATAATCGAAAACAAGCAATTTTAGCAGAATCGTAATAACCAAAAACGCAGTCAACAATAAAAATCATTTCAACGAAACAATATAAACGCATAAAAATTGAAAATCATCAAAATAATTGCAGATTCAAACTAAAAATAATTAATACTTTTGTAAAGATTTTCGAAAACGAAGGTACACCAACCTGGATACCGTTTCCTTTTGACAAAATCGCGTTTCCACGATTTTTCTTTTTCCTTTTCTCTTCCTTCCTACACTTCCTTTTCTCTTTCCTTCCTCTTTTCTTCTTCTTCTTCTTCCTCTTCTTCTTCTTTCTTCTTCTTTCTTCTTTCTTTCTTCTTCTTTCTTCTTCTTTCTCTTTCTCTCGGCCTCTCCTCTCTCTTTTCTCTGCTCTGCCTGTTTGTGGCTTCTCGCGGAAGCCAAATTTTTTTTTTTTTTATATTTTTCGGTCGTCGCGACCTGTGGTCGCGCCACCAGGTCGCGGTACTCACTGGAGCGTTTCCACTGCCTTTGTCGCGAGCATACCTCGCGGTACCCTGATCGAGCTGGTGGTCGCGTTGCTCACTGCCAGAATTTGACATTTTCATCGCGAGCAGTTCATCGCGATCTGTGGTTGCGGTGACTGGTCGCGATGCTCATTGCCAAAATTTTCATGTTTCATCGCGAGCGGCCCATCGCGACCTGTGGTCGCGGTGACCATGTCGCGATACTCACTGCCTCAGTTTTCAATTTTTTTCTTGCATCATTTTTGGACTGTTCCATCTGGTCCACCTGGAAACCACAAAAATAAACATACTTTTAATTACATTTACACCCCCTCAAATCACAAAATTTATTTTCACATATTCAAAATTAATTATCCGAAATCCGGGATGTTACAATCCACATGCTTTCTTGGTGGAAGACAGCAAGGAGGGGTAATGATGAAGTCCTTCAAAAGGCAGAAGCATCATTCCCCTATAAAAAGGAAGGGTAATCTTTCATTAGGAAGGGGGAAAAAACTGAGATCTGAGAGCTACCAATACTAAAACCACACCCCCCGGCCATTGTTCATCTTCTCCGATCACCCTCCGACCTTACATCTCCTTCTCCGATCAAGGAGACCTTGATCACCAAGATAACATGAAATATCATTCACTCATCTCCATTTACGAGCATTACACATTTATTAGCACTCGCTAACTTGACCGTCGGAGTGACTTTGGCCGGCACCACCCCGGTGTCCCAGACGTCCTACGGGTCACGTGCATTCTATCTTTGCAGGTTATAGTGCCTCGTGTCCCTGAGCGATTTTTGAGGACTACAATGGACGGGTGAAAAATTAGGTCAAACATTATATATAATTATTCGCCCTATAAACCACTTATATAATTTAATTATATTATAATATATATAAAATTTGAATGGATTGATATAATGTATTTATTTATTTCTTTTTGTCTTTTCATGTTTAGGCCTTATTTTATTGATAATAATAGAGATTAGTTTTTTTTTTCATTAAAGACATTAAAAACTGATATTTTGATTATCTATTTGACTCTATTTTTTTTTCTGTCATACTTGTGTGGTCAAATTCCTAATAAGACCCATCAATGATTATTGTTAAATAAAAATTGAATGAGTTAGTAAAGTTAACTACTAATTTATTTGTAATTTAAAAAATTAATGAAAGTTTACAAAAATCTATAAAACTTTATAAAAATCTATAAAAGTATTTTTAATAACGGCATTAAAAGTCTATGAAAGTCATTTAAATGAAAATGTATGAAAATCTACGAAAATCATTCATAAATCTTGCAAAGTCTGTAAAAGTCATTAGAAATCCATGAACTCTATAAATGTCATGCACTTAAAAAAAAGTCATTAAAAGTCATCTAAAATCTAAATTGAATACACCCCCCACATTTATTTAAAATTTTGTCCATATCACTAAACTCAGGAAAAGGTAGTACAATTAACCCTTAATTATAATAGGCCAACTTATTTCTAAAAATAACTTATATTTCAAGTTAAAAAAAAAAAAAAAAAAAGTAGCCCGGCCCATCCAGGCCACTGGGTAGATTCAACTAGATTTGGGCCACACAGAGCCGTTCAGCCTGAAGAAAAATCTCTCCGACCTTTCAATCTTGGCCCAACTGAGCCCAGGCCCTGCAACGATGTTGGCGGAAGAATTGGGAATCGAAGTTGCTGTAAACAGAGAAAACCTAAGACATGGTTCTTAAACCGTTTCGTTCGTTGCCTGGTCATCTCTCTCTGCTCTGCTCTGCTCTACTGTTGAAGTCGCCGAATCCGGTAAGTTCCTCTTTGCTATTTTCTTTATCATAAAAAAAAAAACTTGTTTGCTTGCATAGTTATCAGATTCAACTGTGGTTGTCTGAATTTGGGTGTTGATGGATTCAACCAAATTCTTTTGCTAGGATTTGTAGCTGATGATGCATACTTGGTTATTGTGAGAAGATGATATTCTGCAAATACTTTTTTTTTTGAAGTAAAATTAGGTTCAAAGGAGTAATTTTGATTAAGATATTAGTTAGGCAATTTACTTGGTAGTTGTTTTAACTATAAAAAATTTGTAATTCAATCTCATTTCGATACGGGGGTTATGATTCATGGTTCTTGTGTATGTGAATCGATGTAGGTTTTATATTTGCAAATATGGTTGGGATTTGTAAGGATTTGGTTTTTGAGATTTATCTGGGTTTAAACGTGAGGCGTGTAGCTAGTTGTTATGTGAAAATGGAGTGATACTTTGGTGGAAAGATTATATTTGTTAACATGGCGATTTGTGCCTCTCATTCACAGTTTGTAGCAGTATAAGAAGTTATAATTTAGTGAACGATATGAAATTCTTAAGATATCGTGTTTTCCGGAGTGATATATAAGGATATGGACTAGCTTTGGAATTGTGGTGCCCTTGAAAACTTCCAATATATCAGGACATGTTCAATGGTTGGTTCTTCGAATCAGATAACAGGCATTGTGAGAGAAAGCTAGCTTTAAGGAGTTGAGAAGTTTGTATAACAGTAAAGATAACTGGTAGTTGTTGGGTAATTTGTATAGCAAGCCTGATTGACGAGTCTGACTGAATAACAGAAACCCATGCATTGAGTCTGGGGAAAAATGTCCCTTATAGTTGTGATGACAAATAATGTGCATATATTACAGATCAGCTAGTCATTTGTAAAGTAATTTTCTGATATGCAGAAGTTACAGCTTTTGCTTGTGATGAAATTTAATTCGTGACAACCTTACGGTAATTTCCAGTTATAAGAAAGTAGAAAAAATAGAAGAAGAAAAATTAACGTGATTTCTAGGTTCTCTTGCATCACAGCATCAGGAATCAAGGGCTCAGTTGTCCTTTGAGTTGCAGATTGGTAAACATAATCCTTATCATCTGGTGAGAGTATTTACAAATGCAGAAAGTTATATTAGGATGGACAGTTGATCAGATGATTAGGCTATTAGCCATATTCTTCTTGCATTTTCATTCTTTAAAATCACAATGTTACTGTAAGTTAATATCGTAGGTTCTGTGTTTGTTTTTTGTGTCCTTTTATTTGAATGATTTAAATGTGCCCTGCTTTGATAGAACAATGGGCCGAAAAGCTGGTTTGCTATACATAAATCCGAAGAAGTTTAGCTCAGCCAACAAACCTTGCATGAAGGAGATGATATCGTTTCTCAACTGCTTATCTCTCAACCAGATGAGCGATGAGAAGTGTCTTCGAAATAAGGAGCTTTTGAGTACCTGCATGGATGCTCAGGTGATGTAATTTCGATTTTGTTGTTGTAAATACTAGACACTAGACTCTTCGACTCTCTCCAAGATGTTCATTTATTTAAGATATTTACTTGCTTGGGCTTTTCGAAGCATATAGCATTCCTCAAGTTTCGGATTTTCCTTGTTGCAGACTAACAAAAAGAGAAAATCATGGGGAAGCATCAATTACCAGCTGCAGAGGCTTAGCAAGGGAAGGAAGTAACTTAGGCTTTGGATCGGAGCACGTTTAAGACTTGCACATCACCTGTCAAGCTCATCAGTAGAAATGTTTAGCAGAATCGGCAGAGTCATTTTGGGGAATGTTTTCTGTTCCTATTTAATTTTAGATGTGATACTGATTGGGAGATTTTGACACATTTTCTTAACAAATTTTGTGTAGTTTATATTAATACGTATCCATTGGGTGGAATTTTCCAATAAGATGATATCAATGTTTTATTTGTCCCAGCAGGATAATGTTGGGCTTGGTCAGGCCGAAGTTACGGCCCGTGCTATTCGAACACGAAGACCGGCTATGCAATCATTTTAATCAAAGGCTAATAAAGAACAGTCGTTGGCTGTGGCTGGAATTCCATTGACCTCCCATTTTAACTTCTGATGTTAAGGTCAACTTAAAATTTATAATTTACTAGATTGGATTAAACTATTTCTGAAGATTTATATAATCTACATGAATTATTTGAGTTTTAAAGTAATTAAAACTGCAATTCCATTTTAACTATTTTAGTTTTGAATTTAGGGAAGGGAATATAATTTGAATATACAATCTTGTAATTTTATTGACGTGAATATGAGGGTCTTGTTGGAACTGAACGTGTTAATATCTGAAATTTCGAAGCATGCAGTGTGTTAATTCACACTTATGAGATTGATTTGCAAGATGTAAAAACACGTTCAAAATTAACTTGACTAATAGATATCTCTTGTAGGTGGTTGAAGATTCCCCCTTTTTATTCGATTATATCAAAGATTAATTTAGAGATTCCTCGTTATCAGAGAATCAAATATTAAATAAGAAGTGTCCATAAACTGAGAGACCCTTCAACTTTGTAATTTATATCAGAAAACAAGAAAAAAATGTCCGACTCCGACCTATAATATTTACAAACTCGCGTGAGTGGGGTTGTATACCTCTATCCCCATTGTTTTGGATGGATTTTAAATAAAATTTGGATGCCAAATCTCAAGTATAGGTAAATGTATTTGAAGGAGCAGAAAAAGTGAAGAATAAAAAAGTGAAACTCTCATTTGATACTGGCTTATATACATCTAACGATTAAGAATTCAAAAGTTGGAATCTTAAAATCGCAACACCATAACTGATAATTCCTGTATAAGCTGACCTATATAAGCAATAAGAAGTACACGTACTGGCATCTTATTTATGTCAGAAACTCAGATGGATGCATGTGCAATTATGAAGTAGAGTTTGGACACAGTATTTTCTCTGGTGGGTCGAAACTCGACGCGCAGCAGACATGAACGATACCATATCTCTTTGCAGTTGTGGGAACCATGTTTTCTGTAACACAAAAAAAAAAAAATTGTTTTTCATGCAACGTTTCGGGGCCTACTTTCAACCCTCAAATTCTTATAATTAATATATAAAAATAATATTGTTTTTGGGTTGTAGAAGACATTAAAACTGTGAGGAAGGGGACAAGTGAATGTGTTAAGGCTGCAATCTTCTCACTTTAGTTTCTTTTCCAATTAGAAACCTTTATAAATGCTGCAGGGAGTGGCTTTTTGACATGAAAATTAGCAAAAAAGCCGTACGTACTCTGTCAAAAAAAAAAAAAGAAAAAAAAAATTGATAGGGAATTGGATTCCATCTCCACCAACCCCTCTCGTTGTTAGAATCTTTCTAAGATTAAACAAATAAACTCGTCCACGTTTGATATAATTACTCATTAGCTGAAGCTGGCACGATCATATGCTTCGTCCAATCACCCATAAGTATTATCATATCATATAGAATAAATAAATAAATTATAGTGACTAATTAATTACATTAATTATACTTTTGTTGTTCTATCTCCATGCACGTGGTACGGTTCAATTATGTACACAGTACACATCCCATGTATATTCTTCTTGGATATCGTTAGCTATCGCTTATCGCACTTTTGAATTTGAAATTTATACAAAGGAATTTGCACCGGCATGCCTGGATTTTTTCCTTCTCGTTTCACTATATATATATTAACCTAAAGCACTTGAGTACTAACCGTCAGGGCCGGCCCTGGGCCGGGGTGCAAGGGGCGACCGCCCAGGGCCCCAAGTCCAGGGAGGGCCCAATATCTTATATATTGTTATACATATAAAAATAAAATATTGTTATTATATTTGGCTCATACTAATTTTTTTCAACAATAGCCCCTCTAGTTCAGTGGTTGAGCGTCAGTCTTCTAAATTTAAGGTTCATGGTTCAACTCTGCATGGAGACAATTTTATTTATTTTTGTTTTTATATTTATTATTCCACCAAGCCACCACATATTAGGTCCATCACTAATTTTATTAAACTCATAAAAAAATTTAAACTATTTTTTACTATGAGATCTGTGTAAATTGGGCCCATCAAAATATAATATTTTACTACAGTGAATATAATAGTATATTGCTACAGTGAATCTAACAGTATATTGCTACAGTACGCCCTGGGCCTCCAAAAGGTCAGGGCCGGCCCTGCTAACCGTCAAAATCCTAATAAAAGATATGGGCATAATAATAAAGAAATAAGTGTGATCACACGTCACCTCTTAATTTAAGTAATGTACATCTCATTTTTAATATTTGTGATAGGATTTAGTTTTATCATACGCGTTTACGAATATATTTGAAGATATTTTTCCCCACATAGATGTGAGACTTATGTCACTGAGCCAATCTCAAAATAGTTTTTCAAATTGTCTAACTTTATATTAAAATATTAGTAACAATCAACAAATTATAATTCAATCAGATTATATTGTAGGTTAGAAGAGCTTCTATACTGGTCAAAATAGTTTTTCATTAATCTCAAAGTTTTTTTTTTCTTTCGTCGTTTAGTTGTCACTCTAGTAGAATTTTTGGATATTTATTATATTTTATTAATTTAAAATATATTTTTAACTTAAAACTCAAATAAACTCTTATTTTATTTTATTTTAACGCCGCTATTAACTATTAATATAGAGGTGAACGTGTTCGGACCAAATTAATACATAGAATATAATTTGACCGGAGTGGACCAGATGTGATGAAAACTTAACTATCAATTAAATTGATATGTAGAAAGTGATTAATCTGATAAGAGCTTTAAAAACCTGCATACATGTGTGTGAATCTACCATAATTCCTTTTAGGGTAAATAATATTTTGGTCCTTAATTTTTTTAAAATTATTATTTTTTTATTGATATTTTCATTTTTAACTCATGTGATTTCTAACTTTTCAAAAAACTGTTAATTTAGCCCTTATATTAGTCGACAGTTAATCAAATTTAATGGTGTTAGGAGTATTTCAATATTTAAATACAAAAATAAAAATTAGATTAAAAAATAAATAAAAAGTTATTTATAAAAAGTAAATTGTAAACATAAAATAATAACACTGAAAAAAATAAATAATAATTTTAAAAAATAATTAAAAATGACTTTTAATAATTTATTTTATTTTTAAAAATAATAATACCCCATCTCCTGATATTTTTAAAAAATTACTTTAATAATTTATTTTATTTTTAACTTTTAATTTATTATAAAATATTTTTATATTTTAATATTAATTTGAAGTGTTATTTTGAATTATTAAATTTTTATAACTTAGTTATTATTGTACCAATATTTTATTTTTAAAGATTTTTAATTTTAGTATTAATTAATCAATTAATTTATTTTTAATATTTAAGGACTTCTCTTATAAATTCTATAATTTTAATTTTTTTGTTGACTTAGATTCTTATTAGATGTACAAGTTAAGGTTAATTTGTTAAATTTTAAAAATTAAAGGGTAAAATCATATTTTTAACTTAATTACTTAAATTTAAGGGTAAAATGGTCAATATACTTATTTTATCATGTTTAACTGTCAAAAATTTGGTTAGAATGACTAAAATGATAAATTTTTAAAAAGTTAGGGACCGTGTGACAAAAAAAAAAATCGGTCAAAAAGTAATAATTTAAAAATAGATGGAGACCAAAATGAATTTTACCATTCCTTTTACTATAATTCTTATATGATGGTATATATAATGTATATGCATGAATTCATAATAACATATAACTAATAATGTTCCCTTGCAAAATCTTATAGTGCATGTATACTCATAACTCAAATGGTTGTATACATTTCATTTATATTTGTGATAGTGGATTAAATCTCATATTTGTCTATAAATTCACAGCTCAAGTAGTGAGAGCTATATTTCGAACTGTATTTATAGCAGTTAATTTCGCTAAGTTTCAGCAAACTATTAACTCAATCGGTATCACATTTAAAAAAATAATAATAATAAATAATGTTCCTTAGCTTCTTTTTTTGAGAATATTTTGATAAGGATAAGTCCAACTACTACACATTTATCATTGAAAATACTATAAATCACGAGATAATGAACATACTAACGTAGAATTCCTCATTATTTCCTAAAATGTAGTGTATAATTTTTTAGTTTTGAAAGCATATATCATATGTTATATGTTAGTTAGTCAATGTGATTGCTTTATTTATCGGAGAATATTGTGTTACAAAAATACCAAAAAACAAATTATACAAAAGTCAAAGATGACTCGCTCAAGTTTTGAAATGATTCTCTTGGAATATATCTCTAAATTATGTAATACAATTTTTTTTTTTTTTTTTTTTTAAAAATAAATAGGTTGACTCTATATCTATCATTTAAAGAAAAGATAAATTAAAACCCTGAAAAAAAAAAATGGTGGAAATTACACATGATGGAAAAGTAAGTGCATGTACATAAAAAACGAGGAAAGGTCGATGAAGGTTTAGTGGTAAGGTATGATGATTTTTCTACCGTCCATATCAGGCCTATATATTCCATATGATTTGATTTCCCATAGTAGGCCCTACATTTGCTAACGTAGCAGTATGATTCCCTCCCGACCATGAGCATCTGGTGACAAAGATTGATGTTGACTCTTCTCTTTGTCGCTACATATAATATGAGGCTCCTTTCATGGGCCTCTGCGCATCAGCCCATTCTCCAGATTTTTTTTAAAATTTCTCCTAAGAGACCGGGCTCTAGTTGATTTCTGAGCCTGGCCCGGTGGGCCCAATGGCTCTCCAAGTCGGAATGTGGCATAGTACCCTCTCCCACTGAGGTCGTGCCATGTGGCATGATCTTGGCATGATTTCAAGTGGCGAATATATGGTGCATCTTGATGTATGGTAGTTATTATGGTCCAAAACCTAATCCTCGCAATAGAAAAAAAAAAGGGAATAATTTTATTTCTTATTTAAAAAAAAAAAAGCCAAAAACAGAGAAAGAAGAATTATAACTGATTGGACAAGAGACGTACGTTTCGTTTAAAAGCTTTTTTTTTTTTTTTTTTTTTTTAAATCATGATTAGATTATGAAGTTAAAGTGGTAGAGTCTGTAAACTTACTTTAAAAATATACGTAATTAACAGTGAGTTAAATAATTTGATGGAGACAAGAGGCTTTTTATGATAAATTGTGAATTTGTGATGTCATATTCTTAAAAAAGAAATCTATCTACCTATCTGTAAAGTGTAAAGAGGTTCTCTCGTGGATAATTGATTCTCACTAATAACAAGAGAAATATCTTTATATATCTCATTATTTATTCTTCATTTCTTCCTTAGTTTGGATGTTCATGTAATCACTTATTTTATTTTATTATTATTATTTTTGAATAAAATTATACTAACCTTTCCTAACATTAAACTAAAATAAAAGTAATACATCTTTTTACATAATAATGTCATTTTTATTGTTAATAATAGATTTTATAATTATAAATTTAATCCCAATTGATCCAACGGAATATAAGAATATTATTATTAAATATATGTATATATCTATATTCCAAACTAGTAAAAGTTTTAGAGTTGGAGGTCATCTTCGTCGGCTAGGATGGTAGCCTCTAGCACAGGAGGTGGCCGCCTTCTTTTGTGACGTGACATGGTTACAAGTAACACCATGGTATACAAAAATTTGATAAACATTTTGAGAAGAGAGTATAACATTATTATTCGTAAAATTTGTGGCGAAGCGAGATTCCTTATTGGAGAAGATATGCATTATGCATGGTAATTTCATCTTCCTTTTCCTAATTAACTAACTTTCCACTCCGCCCAACAAAGCGACTTGCATAATCGTCTACAACTCTATCTGCGTCTCAATCCAAAAAAAAAAAAAAAAAGATTCAACAGGGAAAAGGGAGTGAAAAAAGAAGAAGGAAAAGACACCAAAAGAACAAAATAAAAGAGAGAGACAAATTACAAATTGATTTTCTCAAATTTTTTAGAAGTATATTAATTATTTGTGCATGCATTATGAAGCCAAAGAGAGTTTGATAGAGATGGATGAATTCGGGGCTTCGATGTCGTAAATGACCAAAATGGATTTATATCACTATAATTGAGCAAGTGCCGTACGTGACCTTCACTGCTTAGTTCAATCCATGAAAACACTACTATATCATTAGCACTAATTAATCAATTAATTAAGTACCTATTACTCATGTACGTAATTAAAATTGAATTAATACAATTTAGTTCTTTTCATAATTCTATGAAGAAACACTTCTTTACAGTTTCTCCATATTTTATGTATAAATATATAATAAAGATTGCAATAAAGAATTGGGATAATAATAATGATTACTTTTTTGCACAACTACTCTTATTTTAAGTGGTTAGTGCATCTCCCTCTCACTTTAATAATGAGGGTTCAAGTCACACTATGTGTATTTACCAGCATGTGTTAGTAGTTTTCTTTTCTTATTATAAGAGTAGATGTCTCTCGTTATAGGAGTAGATATCCAGGCTATACGTTTAGTGATTTATCTCCTTATTGTGAGGGTAGGTGTCTCCCGTTATGGGAGTAGATATCCGGACAGTGTGTTCAGTGTGATTGATATTGGTAGGTCCCGACAGTTGTTAATCACCTTGCATTTAGTGGTTGGAAGAGCCTCAAACTCCTCTAAGTCATCAAGATTCAACACGTATATATTATTCCCACCATTGCTCATAAAAACTTGTGTGAATAGATCCCTCCCGTTGGTAGGAGCAGAAGGTTTCTGAAATGGAAGTAGATGTTCGGGCCGTGCTTGTATAATTTAATCCCAGTAGATCTCGATAGTCTTTTGATTTATAAGGTGTCAGATTTTAAAAAAAAAAATTATAAAAAAATAATGGAAAGTAAAGTAGACAACATACACATGCATGATTCTGTCATGTAAAAGTTGCAAGTTACATGTATGCATGAAATTCATAATCAACCATAAATTTGCCGTACTTCAACCCATAAATGAAAAGAGAGAAGGTAAAAAAAAAAATCACTGTAGAAGTAGAACATCGTGAATTTGAGAAATCACCAGAACATCAAAAGTAATGTACTTCTCCATTTTGTTTTGTCACCTCATTAATCCTCCATAAATTAACTCAATAATAAATTCATCCATAATTCAAAGAGTAGCAGTGACAACTTATTCTTTTCTCCATGTGCTCCTCACTACTATATACTAATTAATAACCTGGTATAATTAGCACATGTAGAAGCTACTAATTATAGTAAAGTTTACTTAGGCAAAAGATTTAAAAGCCATTTTATTTTTTTAATTGATTTACAATGATTTGGTTAATAACATTATTTTTTAATTGATTTACAATGATTTTATTTTACTTTATATTAATTTAATTTTAAACTAACCAACTTCACACAATATAAAATATAAGATGTAACTATTTTTTTTATTAAATTTCATATTACACCAAATAAGAGATATTATAATTTTTAGTCTAATTTATAATGTACTAAATACATTACAGTACTAATTTAGTCTTGTCCAATTCTATATAATCTAATAAATACTAATTTCATGAATCACACACGTCAAATGCATCCTAGGTTTAAATTAGTAGTTTTAAAGTAACTGCTGCCGTTAATACTTTAAAAATATACAATTATTTGTTGTTTTCAGCTATTACTTTAAACTATTAATTTAATTGAGAGAGCATGAGTTAAAAAAAAAAAAAAAAATTCTCATTCTATGAATTACACAGTTTTAATTTGGTATATATAATCAAATCCAAAGATAATAAATATGTATTAATTAAAATTTGGACATAGTTGGATAAAATTGAAGATTTGAGTACTGTTAATTTGAATGCATTTAGAGAAGAAGAATAATGAATTATGTTAATTAAGAACCAGTTATATATAAATGATATATTAGGAAGTGGCATTGTTAATCTAATTAAGATTAGTCATTTTCATGAATACGAATTGTTACCGATCAACTTGCAATGTTGATCGACCTTTTGAAATCTCTAAAGATACAAGGAACAAAGTAATAACTATTATACTTTTTGTTATTACAATATAATATAATCCATATTTAAAACAAATTATGTTGAACCTTGGTGAACTTATTATATATGAGTGTAGTATATTATATATAAGAACTTTAAAGGGTAAAATCTGAGTCAAAAAAGTGATTCCTTAGTGAAGCTATACACCATAAATTATGCTAATTAATTTATGTCATCTTGTAGAGCTCACTAATCAGGAATTTTATTGAGAATGAGAGATGGGGCGATCCCACCACAATATGGAAATGTTATCGTGTCTCTCTCTTTCTTCCATGCAAGAGGGGTCACCAAGACTCTGCTTTTGAGCACAAAAACATGTACACAGACACAGTAGTCCAGTCCACAGCATCTTAAAAGAAAGCTTATAGGTGAAGAAACTTCGTCCACTCAAACCCTAAAAATATAATAAAACAAAAAGTTAAGAGAGAATGGAAGAAAGAATATATAAGTATACAAAAATATATATAATTTTAAACAAAAGCAAATAGGCTCTTGTATGCCCTATCTTTCCTTCTTCTTCTCTCTTTAATAACTTCCCTTTTCTCTTTCTCTCTTTCTTTCTTTGCCTCTGGTATTCGCTTAGTGTGATTCTCCACCATTCCTTAAAGACCCATCAACCTTTATAAAAAGAAAAAAAAAAGAGAGCAATAACCATGGTTTTCTCTTCAGTTCCAGTCTATTTAGATCCTCCCAACTGGCAGCAGGTAAGATTTTCCTTCAATTTTCCTTCAACAAAAGGAGAGAAAAAACGAAAAGAAAAAAGAGAGAGAGATTAAAAAGATAAATAATATTCCTATTCCTTTGTTATCTCTTCTTGAATATACCAAATATTTTGTTTCTTTATAATCAAAATTTTTAGTATTTTGGATCGTTTATTTTGCAGCAACCAAATCATCATCTCCAACATGGAAGTCATGGTGGCAATGAAAATCATCATCATCATCATCATCAACAGCTTCCACCTCTTCCTCCAGCACCTCATGTTGGTGGTGGTAGTGGAGGTGGTGGTGGTGTCTCAGCTGGTGGGTCGGTCAGGCCAGGTTCTATGGCCGATCGTGCCCGCCTAGCCAAGATACCACAGCCAGAGACAGCCCTCAAGTGCCCTAGATGTGATTCCGCCAACACCAAGTTTTGCTACTTCAACAACTACAGCCTCTCACAGCCGCGCCACTTCTGTAAGACTTGTCGCCGCTACTGGACTAGAGGGGGTGCCCTTAGAAATGTCCCGGTTGGTGGAGGTTGCAGAAGAAACAAGAAAAACAAAAGCACTTCAAAATCCCCAGTTAGTTCCACTCATGAGAAGCTGCAAATGGGTTCAAATAATAATTCCAATGCTACTTCCTCACTTCCCTCTGAGATCCTTCCCAATTTGTCTCAACAAAACCCTCAATTACCCTTCATGTCCTCTTTACAAAATCTCACTCAGTATAACCTCGGAAATCTTGGGTTGAACTTTGGTGGCATCCAAGCTCAAATCGGAGCATCAAGTGTTGGTAATGGACAAGCCGATTTGGGTTTTCAAATTGGAAGTAATTCAAGCATGAGTAGTACCATTTTCCCTAATTTCTTCGAGCCATCAACAGGTGTATACAGTTTTCACAGCGATGGTATCAATGATCCATCTTCTTCATTAGTTGGTGAAAACCAACTTCGTTCCATGACTTCCAACGCTAGGGTTTCTCAGCAGGCAGCTCCTGTGAAAATGGAAGACAACCACGGGTTGAATTTAGCTAGACCATTTTTGGGTGTTTCAGAGAATAATAACCAATACTGGAGCGGAAACACCTGGACAGATCTATCAGGTTTAAACTCCTCTTCCGCTAATCATCTCTTATAATATTTCATCCATTGAAAGTAGTAGTCGAAAAAGCTTCACCTGATCATATGATGGTGCATGACTACAAGTACTCATTAATCTAAGATTTAGATGACACGAAGTTGTATGTTCCTGTGAGCCACTTTGACTTGAAAGTGGATGATGAAAATCAAAACTTTCTCGTCATGATCCACGAAGAAGCATCGATCAACGACTGGTAGATCACTTATTGTTTCTTAATTTTCTTCGTTTTTTTCTTTTCTTTTCTATCTTTGTATGTTCTTATAACTTATTTAATCTATTATTTTGGTGTCTTGTATTGCATGGCTTGTTTAAAGAATTGTCAATTGTGTGAGTGTATGTTATGTTTGAAGTTATGTATGGGATCTGTTATCTGACATGATGAGCTGATTTTGTAGAATAATAACCTTTATGGTTGGTAAATATTATTTCTTACTACTGCTTCATGCACTCGTGTGATAGATATATAGTACAAAGTTTCCTGATTATTCTATAAGAGACATCGGGAATGGTTTTCCCACAATCAGCACTCTTGAACAAAATCATTAGAAAATAGGTAGCTAAAAAGAACCCCTCATGGTTGGTTGTTTTGGTGCCCGCATATAATATACTTGGGGTATTCAATTTTCTGCTGTGTTTGAATTATCGTCTTCATGAAATTATATATATCTAGCAAAGTTGAAAGTTATTTATAATCATATGCATCATGCATGCAATCCCGGCCACTGGTCATCAGCTCTATCACCTCTGGATGTAAAGAACCAAACTTGAGGTAGAGCATGACCGCAGTTGTGAGCATATCGACTGTTCTCGTTCATTGGTAGATTGAGTACTCATTTAATTATTTATCTATATATAAACTCTTTTTAGTGACTGATTCTACAACGCAAGATCAGTACTCTCTCCTGGATATTTCCATATATTTTCGATCCACCATTGTTTAGAAGTTACGAAACTAAACTTCACCAAAGTCCCCTCGATCGAGCGTGACCAATATTGTTACTTTTTCCTTACAAATTGTTGTTCATCTACGCCTGTGATGATCTCTGCGGGTTTTCTAACTTTTTTCCACATTATTTTTTCTTTGAATATTGCGTCAAAGTTTGAATTCCCACAAAGCCTACTCGGTCTCACATTTTCAGGAGTTTTTTTTTTTTTTTTCTGATTGTTTAGATCTTTTCAGTCTTCATCTCCCCAAGAAAACCAAATCAAGGTTGTCTGAGTTTATGTACATAGAGAGAGAGAGAGAGAGAGAGAGAGAGAGAGAGAGAGAGGATAGGAGGAGATCATATGAGGGGTCACATTATTACAACAGTTTTAGTAATGATTTTGTAATTATGAATTGTAAGAATCATGAGATGGGACGTACTTATTTGTATGGCCAGGTGTGCGTGTGAGAGAAGTGAAAGAGAAAACGCCAAAAACTCACTAAAAACCATGCAATTCCGCGTTTTCAACCAAACCCAAGAATATATGTAGTTGTCTACAACTTCGTTTGAAGAATAATGCAAGCTCTTTATAACTATATATATATATATGTATTGTATATATGTATAATGTGGACAATAGAAGTGAGACCTTTTGAATGTTTAGTTTACTTTGCCTCTCTCTCTCTCTCTCTCTCTCTCTCTCTCTCTCTCTCTCTCTCTCTCTCTCTCTATATATATATATATATATAAATTAAAAGTAGAAGGATATCTCCGATGAGTAAAATTTTCTAGACTAATAATTACATAAACATTATTATTTGTTATTATTGTAATCCAACTATGGTTAGTAACTAGTCTTATAAAAAGAAAAAGGGTTTGCTTTTGCAAGGACCAAAGCTGCCTCGCGAGAACGAATAAAGCAATCAAAGTGTAGACACAGTAGCCAAAAAGCACACACACACAAAGTCTCTCACTCTCTCTCTCTCCGTGTTCATGATAGTCATTAGTCAGTTGGTCTTGGGACGTATATACATACAGAGTGAAAACAGTTAACTTAGATACCAAAAATGAGGATGCATGTGGATAAATAAAGGGAAAGTAATTAAAAGAAAAGAAGAGATGAGAGAGAGAGTGGAGACTGTTGGTGGTGGGGACAGGACAGGACTGGGGTGTATGTTAATTGTTATGGTACGAAGAAGAGCAACCAATGGAATGGAGAGGGGCTCGGAAATCCAAGCTACAAACAAAAGTATGTAATCTGAGTTCTGTGTTGAATGTTGATGATGACTATATTGATAGTCGTGAAATGTTTTCTCTGTTGGTAGGTTTTTTACCCACTTTAGATTTTTTTCCATGCACCCAGCTTTTGCTTTTTAGACTTCCTCGTTTCTCTCTCTCGATTCATGATCTCCCTAACATTGTGCTAGTTTAATTTGCAGTCATGTAGTAGTATATATATGGGACATATAGTGTGTTACAATTGTTCGATATTATAACATATTACGTCTTTATACTTGTAAATGAAATTTTTAAATTTGAGTCTAGTTAGTGTATATGGTATCGATATTATTTTTTTCAAGAGTTTTGGGTTCGAATCTTTTCATGTTTATCTTAATAATATGTTATATGAATTTATATTTGTGTTTAGGTTTTATCCACCTAACTTGTAATTGATGGGTTGTGTGAGAAAATTTAATATCGTTGTTTGGATACTCGTCTGAAAGTTTAGGGATTTTTTTATCTAACAATAGTCTAACCTATGAAACCTGATATAATATTGTTATTTGCTTCTAAAAAAAAAAAAGAAAAAAAGAAAAATAAATCCATCATTCTAATGATTTGATAACTTGTAATTGATACATTATGACTATCACAAAATCCCAATAACATCTCATGATTTGATCCAAACAATGATTACAATTAAGCTTGACATCCTAAATTTGGAAATTTTTATGGATCATTAATTTTGCAATATTGTGTGTATAGTCAGTGTGACCAACCTAGAAAAATTTATTAATGAAGAGTTACAAAGAGCAATCATCCATCTTTATAAGTCAAAAGACAAAATTCAGATTTAGAAAGCAAACTTCTAAATATTATTCTCACTTGCTCCCTTGAAAAGAGATTTATATAGTCAGCAGACAAGCTCCGTTTGATGTTAGTTTTGAAGATCTAGCAAAATCAGGCAGATTAAGTAATCATAATAAAAAATTAAAAATTTGTAAATTTTTTTTGTAAAGTTATAATATATATTATGAGTTTTCTCCTTAGTGTGCATTAGTTTTAATAAAAAATTATGCATAACTTATGAGCATCTAATTATACAGATGAAAATATTAATTAAACAGAATAATGTAACCACTATTGGTACCCATTGAGAAGAAAAACACTTGTATATTTACAAAGTAAATAAGTTTTCTTCTTATTGCACTTTAAATAGGCTCACTTTCCTGTACTGACTTATTATTTAAATTTATATACTTTAAAAAAAAAAAAAAAAAAGAATGCTCTTGATCCTACCTTTATTATAGAGGGAAAAAAAAACCTTATTCGGTAGAGAAATAAGAAGAAGAGAAATCCAAAACTTTCAACAATGCGTAATATTTTATTGGTTTTAGAGGCTGAAGAGATCAAAGTAAATAAGTCAATAGAAATGGTGAATTTTCCTTTAACAACAAAGTTGAAGTGAGAGCCTTTTTGTCGTATTGAATAGTTGATGATGGTCGATGATCTATTTATCTAGCTTAATTCTTCTCGAATCTCGATGAACTGTTTTGATTTCTCGGTCATTGCCATTTTCTATTTTATTTTATTTTTATTTTTCATTCAAGCATATTAAAAAAACCAATATCATAAGTATGTATATGCGTATAATTAGGGAGGGGTGAACACACTTCGATTTGATTTGGTGGATAAAACGGAATTGAATTGAAAATCTTTCAGTTTTTAAAAATTGGAACCCGATTGAACCGACTTGACATTGTGAAGCGAACTGATTTTACTCGGTTCATTTTAGTTCGGTTTATTTTGATATTGAGACTAATGGGTTTTATACATGTATTTAAATTTGATGGGTTCTAAATACTAATTTTAGGCCATGCTTCATGATTTTGCCCATTGGGATGTTGATTTAAGTCCAAAATCAAATATTATAAATAAACAAAGATATAATTAAAATATAACACTTTATAAAACGTTTTTAGCGAATCAAACTGGTTTTAAAAATTCAAAATCGATTTAAACCGAAATTAATTTGGTTTTCAAATTTGGAAACTGGTTTGAACTGAATCGAACTACACTTTTCCACTAGATTCCTAGTCGATTCGGTTCGGTTTCGGTATTAGTGTCCACCCCTACGTATGTATAATGATAAAAGTTTATTACCAAGTAGTAAATCAATATGATGTTTTATACTATTATCAAATTTGATCTCAATCAGAATATAAATAGATAATTACTCTATGAGATTTAATTAGTATACTTGAGGAGTTTAGAAAAAGAAGATTAAAAAGGATTTTTTTTTTCTTTTTTTGATACAATTTACTGGACAAGGTTTGATAAATTTCTCTTGTTCTTTCTAAAATCAATAAATTAATATAAGAAAAAAAATTATGAATTTAGTACACAAAATCAACAACTAAAGCCAATCAATTTGAGCATATAATTAGGGTGGTCCATTCAGCTTTTATGGCAGGAGTCAGCCACACAACACTGGGCCCATGTGTTGAGAAGAACCTCGAAACAACTGATGCCATCATGCCAATATGCTCATCCAAAATTTTATAATTTAAAACAAGACTCACAGTCTTAGGCTCAGTAAATATGGGATTTGGCATGATTTTTTATTGAATTTATTTAAAATTTTATGATGTACTAGTATTATTGATTATTAGGATTTATTATCAATTTTTATAAATTTATAATTTTTTTTAACAATTAAAATTCGAATTTATAGTAAAAATAATTGTTCAACTTAACAATTTATAAATTTAGAGATTCGAATTACCGATCACATATCATATAAATTATATATATAAAAAAATTTAAAATTCGGAGTAAATGCAATGTCAACTCCAACAAATTAAAAACCAACTCCATAACCGGCTCCATAAGCGTTCTCCAAAGTTTTTGCTAACTTATACATATGCAAGTTCTTCATGGTTAAGTTACTCTCAGCACCAGCAGTGAATCCCGTTGATTGCATCAAACAAAGCAATAGTAAAATTCAATAATTGATGATGCTTTCATGCAAGTAGGTTGGCCTCTATCCTTTTTAGGTTTAGTGGTTTACGATACAAATTTATTATTAATAAAATGGGCATACCATGTTTATCGTGTTGATCTGATATTCCATTCGACATAAAAATACCATCAAACTTACCATCTTAATATGACAAATTCGAAAACATTGAAAAGCTTCTTGCAATGCAGTCCGTTCGTATTAATTTGCTTTTCTCCTTCTTCACACAACACTTCGTATCATACATAAATGGAATCCAGGATGTTATTTCTTCATTATAAACTGAGGACGTAAAACCGCGGTATTGTATAAAACTGGTCTTTGAATACAGGAAACATCTCTTCACTAAAATTCGAGGATGATCACAGTCGTACATGTTACAATGGTACAAATTACAATACATGTCAATTGCATCTCTGTTTCTTTTTCTTCCTCCCCCACCTTTTTTTTTCTTTCCAAATTTGATGGTTCTGTGAGTAATCGCAGTAGTATTGTCCTCGTTCCACACAAACAAATGAATAACTTAAAGATTGGGCAGGTGATCTTCCACCTCGCCGTCTGCAGCAGAGCTGCCTCTTTCAATGCATATAAAAAACAAAAGGATAATGAACAAATATGGAAAACAAAAAACCTCAGGCTCAGCTATCAATAGTATTTGCCATGGATGATGGCTGTGACTGCTGTGTCTGAGGCTGAGATTCAGTTTGCATCTGAGCCTGCTTTTGCTGCTCGATAAACCTGCTCATACGCTCGAGCAATTGAGCAGCTTTTCGCTTTCCCCTGTCTGTGCCATTTTGTGCCAAATCCAACAGAGGACCCATGATACCAAGATCCTGAGCATCTGCCAGATATTGTTGGTCTCCGCCACAGAGGTGAACCAAAACTGCAGCTGCATTCTCTCTGTTCCTCGGAGATCCATTCCCAATAACCTCCACCAAAACCGGCACGGCCTCAGCAGCCCCAATGGCTGCCTTCCCTTCGGTATGGCTAGACAATATAGCTAATATGGCGAGTGCCTCATCCACCATCCCACCTCCTGGTTCTGTCAACAAATGCATCAATGTGGGCACAACTCCAGCCCTCACCGCCTTTCCTTTGTTCCCTTGGTAAATGCACAAATTGAAGAGTGCCGTTGCAGCATCTTTCTTCCCCCTTTGGGTACCTTCGCTTAGCAGTGTCACAAGTGGTGGAATGGCCCCAGAAGCACCAATTGTAACCTTATTTTCATCAATGACTGAAAGGCTAAAAAGGGTGGCTGCTGCATTTTCTCGAGCCTCCATGCTCCCTTTCTTGAGCACATGAACTATACCAGGAACTGCCCCTGAGGAGACAATGCTTCCTTTGTTATCTTCACATATGGAAAGGTTAAGAAGAGCTGTGACTGCATGTTCTTGGATGCGGGAGTCAGGTGTTGAAAGAAGGCCCACAAGGAGAGGGATTGCACCAGCTTCAGCAATGGCCACACGGTTATCTGCGTTGCGCTTAGCAAGAAGTCGGATTTCACCTGCAGCAGACCGCTGATCCTCAGGACTGTTAGATGTGAGCTTGCGGAGGAGAATCTCAATCTTGGTACGTTCAGCAGGTGAGCAGGCAGATGAGGTTTTACTGGGTTGTGAACTGCTCGGGCGTTTTGGTGGTTCAATGCCATTTGCCTCACACCACTGTGCTATAAGGCTACGAAGGGCATAATTGGGTGTGAGTGCAGTACTAGTGAGAGCCTGCTGTGTCTTTGGACATGTCCCATGCCCTGCTTCCAGCCACTTCTCAATGCAGGAACGCTCATAGGTCTGCAGCAGAGGAGAAAATATGAGATATATTAGAAATAAAGCGAGAAACAAAAACTGGTTTTCTGTCTGTGCTTCAAGGAGCATATGTCAGACTTGTGAACAAGTCACCAAAAACTTGTTGCACAACATCTTGTAGTCAGAAAAAATAACATCATCAAATGATCATAAGCATTTGAACAGCATGGCAACTTACAGACAATTCCCTTTTTTTTCAATCTAACAAAAGAAAATAGAGAACTTTTTGACAGACAAGTATTATTCCCATGTAAACTCCTGCCTAGGCAGTCTTATAAGGTAATCATCACATTCTAACACATCTACTCAGGTGCAAGACCAGCAAGCTTGCCACATGCCCAAGCCCAAATACAAGTACAATACTAGGGGATAGGGAGGGTTCAAACCCAGGACCTCTGCAAAAACCTGGCTATGATATTAAATAACCATTAGATCAGAATGCTTAAAACTTTTAGGTAATAGCCCAAACAAAAGTATTTAAGCAGTCTAACCAATCCCACATCAGTTCTCATCAAATCACAGGCCCAATAGCTGGATGCAGTGTGACAAACAAATTTTACTTTGCCAATAATTTTCACCAAACAAGTGCATTCTAATGACATTCAAGGCAAATGAACAAAGTGGAGAGGAGGTGGAACTTCTGATGTCATCTAAATTCGAAATATCGGTAATAAAATGGCAACTATGGTCCAACTAAGTGTTGACAAACACATAATGCCTATACCTGTCCTGTTGAAACAATGACAGGATCCTTCATCAACTCAAGGGATATTGGGCAGCGGAAATCGTCAGGTATAACTGGCGCCTTGTGATTCCTATCATTGGATGCTTGTCCACCATGACTTGCACAGAGATTCTTCTCTTTCGAAGTAGCATCCAAGTCAGGGTTCTCTGTTTGCACAAATTCTTTTATTTTTTTTAATAGCATTGACATCTTCTCAATGCTCTCCCCAGGATCTCCACCACTGGCAGCAACCATCTCATGCAAAGCCAGTGACTCTTGTGTTAAGTCAGCTATTCCCATCAATTGCAACTTTTCAGCCAATCTCCTTAGGACAGCTGTATCTGTTGCTGCATCATTGTTCTTGTTATAAAGGGACAAAAGGTCCTCAAACAACTCAACATCGGGAGCATCAATCCTTCCTTTGGCTCTTCTGAACTGAGCAAGAACAAGCTCAACCTGTATAACATAAGAGTTAGAAACAAAATAAGAACAACATACAATATTGATAGGATGATTAACTAAGGGGCTCTGCCTGGGAGCCAGTCTGGGGGAACTGACAGAAATTCTTTAATTCATTGTGAGCCTGCATATATGTGTGCACAAACTGCATATATATAATCTCAAGATCTTCTAAACGCAAAATAAATGAATAAAGAAAAACTTATGCATAGCCAGTTATTTACTTTTAAGAAACAATTAGTATCCACCAAACACTTTGCCTCAAGGTCAAGCACAGCAAATGACGATATATTTAGATTTAAAGAGAATCCTTATCCGCTTTGTCAATTATAATGACCTTCAAACATGAGATCACAATTGTTTAATGATGAATCAATACCTGTTCTTTGACTTCATCCGACATGTCAAGCTTGTCATAGGAAATTGCGCTCAAAGCTTGTTCCAATTGAGCCGTCACCTCATAGAATTTTTTCATAATCTCATCCCTCTCTAGGACCTGCCAACAAGGAAAACAGATTAGAAACTTTATAATTAGGCAGTATTTTGATTCCTGATGAGCCCAAAAGTTGCCTAAAATCTTGTTTGGAAAATAATAAATCCAAGAATTACTCATTATTAATGTCAACAAATAGCTTTTAAGAACATAAATGACTGAATAAACCTATAATAATACAAAGTCTGACTATAACCAAATTTTGCAGAGATTTATAAACAAAAAGTACATGAATTTTGATTTGAATATATGTCAGCACATAGAACAGTTCAGCAATATATACATCAAGGTAATTGTTTGTGTGTATGTGTATAACAGGCTAACAGCACTTTCCTATATATGTATGCGAGGTATCCACATTAAAAACTGTACTTAAAAAAACAAATCTTCAAAAGCAGCATGTTATATTGGAATGATTTGTGGTTTTATGGTTTAAAAGCAGTTCCTTGATAAAATTCAAATATCGGTCTTAAACAACAGCAATCCAAAATCTTCGAAAACCATTAGTTGAATACTGGCACACTCTAGACTAGTGCTTCAGCCTTTTTTGAGCAAAATTGACTGAAGATTTGTACCCAGTTTGAATTATAAGCTTGGAAGCAAGAGGCAACCCAGCCAGTATAGGTGCTTCAGGTAACAAAACAGTTTTAAAAGTATTATTATTAAGATGTCCATCCAATTCAATAACAAATTCTTTTGATTCTCGATGACCCAAACACTTCAACAAAAATCTAGGTAGTCAAAATGTAAAGAACGTTATCTTACTAGCTTCCATCTTTTCTGAAGGGTTGTAGTATGTGTCCACTATTTCTGACAACAAATCATAACTTTTTTTTTATTAAGAACTCTTCAAATCCATTTGGAAGTGCTTCCACGACCAATACTTGTAATAGAGAATATTCTGGTAGTCAATTAGAAGAAGGTCAAGCAACCCAAATATATCCCAAATTTATAATATTTTTCACTCTTTTTTTATTGCTATAGTATTCAAAACATTACCTTATGATATAGTTGCTATACTAACTTCCAAAAACTACCTTACTTATAGTTACTAGAATAACTCACATGTTTTCAAACAGATATATATAGTTGAAATTTTTAAGTAACAGCCCATCTTCACACATAGAGACATAGAGGTAAAGACAAGTGTATTAAACTTAAAAGATAAAAGGTAGTACTCCAAGTAACAAAATCCTTGTAAGTCTAAGGCAAGAAAGACCAGTAGAGACAAAATTAATTAATAAATAATAATAACAAATTATAAACTATACAAAATTCACAATCCATACATTAAAGAGACACTCGTAAAACTCAAGCTAAAATTTACAACCATATTAAAGAAGCCAATTCCATTCCAGGATTTAGTATGACATTCTACTTCGGCTTGCCATTAACTTATGATTGGTGATGGCAGTTGAAGATCTCAGAAATGTAAGTTCATGTAAAACTATTGAACATCATAAAGAAAATTTCGGAACTGAAAGATGAATCTCAAAGAAGGTAATTTGCTTTAAAATACACCGTTTCTAAAAAAAAAAAAATTAAACAAAAAAGATTGTATTGAACAAATAAATTTACAGGGGAGAGAGGAAGCTGTACTTAACAATAAAGGAAGGAGACAACTTAAAAAAAAAAAAAAAAAAAACCCTTATACAAAAGCAAAAAAAGCTCTGAGCAAGAGCAAAAACAGACCCTATCAAGCTAGAGCAGCTTCCCAATTAAGGTTGATAAACAAGAAAGGAACATCTTTTCTCTATTTCGACTACAATTTAAGTCTTTATCACAGAAACAATAACAATCAGTTCAATAAGAAATTTGACAAGCACGTCGTGGTAAGTATTGTCTTCATAAAATCAGTACTCAAATAACCAAAGTAGCAAAGTGAATCAAAAAGTAATTTCAATTAACATTACTGAATCGTTCGAAAATTATAAGACGCAGCAATAGAAAAGTCTGAAAAGATATCGGAACTTTAAATCCCGAAGTTCTTATTATCTACGAGGAAGAAAATTTGGAAAAAGAGAAGACATTAGTTGACTTGAACCTATTAAAGAATTTCATGTTGCATTGCACGGAAACAACGTAGCCTATCATAAATTGAAAAAAAAAATCATTTTGCAGATGTTATAGCCAAGGCTGTTTAAATTATTGAACACTGTTAAACAAGAGCACAATAACCAAACAAAAGCTCCAAAAATCGCCATACAAACAACAAAAGCAGCTCTAACTAACAACAATCGTCTTCCAGTGCATTTACTTTCTCTCATTTTATCGTCAACCAAACAGATCGAACAGTCAAAAAATATAAGTCGCAATAAAAATATATATATATATATATATATATATACTAATTATACGAAAATACGTACCAGGTAAATCTTGCTGCCTTCGCTGCCAAATCTGAGCAACTCCTTCGCCGAACCAAGAGCCTCCTTCAACGAAGCCAGAGCTTTAACGGTCTCTTCAGGAAGCGCTTGTTTGCTTTCTTTAATCTCTTCAAACATTGGCGTCAACAGCTTCAATCTCCTCGCTAAATTGCAGTACTGCTTCTTGACCGGACACCTGTAATCCGAGATTGACGCAACCTGGTTCACCGTTTCAATCAGGCTCTGTACGAGCATTATTTTCTCGTCTTCCATTGCAAACTGAACTGCACTAAAACTGAAACTAAAAACTAAAAAAAAAAATAATCAGATCTCACTGTACGCACTGTAATCTGAGTACTTATTAGAAGAAAAAATCTCTCTCTAATTTCGCAGATTTGCGCTAAATTTGAAGAAGTTTTGTGGTTGATTCAGTGGTGCTTAGCCTTAGAGTCGTCTTCTCCATCAGAGAGGAGACTTTTAGAGAGAGAGAGAGAGTGGTTCTCTCTTTTGGTGGCGCGGCTGAGTTAGCTAAACTGAGGTGTGTGGGTTGGAAGTTCAAAGTTGTGAGGTTTGTGAGTGTTAGATACGCGCAGCTCGGCTTGAGTTTGGCTTGCGCTTGGCTGAGGCTTGAGTTTGTTGAAATGCTGTTTGTTTACCGGACCATCTTGGCTGGGTGACTGGGTCATGGGTGGGTTGATTCGGTTTTTAACTAAGGGCTAAGGCTGACTAGTTGGCAAGTTCTCAACTGTTAAAATGGTAAAATCATTTTGACTGTCACCAGAAAAAAAAAAGTCCAAATTGATTTGAAATTTAATTTACAAAATAACTTGCCATCTAACGAGCTTAATTGGCGGCAAATTAACTTTACATATGATGGAATTAATTAATTTCGCAATGTGATTGGGAGTGTATTTGAATGGCATAGTAAAAATGTTGTCATTAATTTGTCACAATTTATCTATATGCTATAACTGAAAAATATTTACTTTTACTATTGCGTATAATAAATTTAAATTTTCTATTGTAAACGTTAAAATTAATGACAAATGTTGAAAGAGGAATTTAATAAGAAACGATCATCTCAACATGCATTATTACGACATGCATCAAGGTTTGAAGTCTCAATTAACTTAACAGTATCCTTCATATAGTTCAATAAAGTGAATTAGAGCAAAAAGAAAAAGGCAGGATAGACTCAATGTGGAGTTTGACCAGTGAGAGAATAATGGGAATTGGGAAAGACTTGGAAGAAAAAAAATGGTGACAATTGACAAACAACCTAACAGTGGATTTTTCTTCTTTTGGAAAGCATAAAGAAATGATGAAACAGCATTCCCACTTAAGCTAAATAATGGGACAGCACTGCAGAAGCATCACAGAAATTGCAATGTTACTTATAGCTAGCCATGCATGATGCATGCAGCTCATTTATGCTACACTGACAAGCAAATATCGATTGGAGTCTACTGGCTGGGCTTCTATCTCATTATGCCTAACAAAGTGGGACATATACAAATTAAGACTCTCTCTCAAATAAACTTTAAAACTTTAAAATAAAGTTAATTTTTATTCCAATCGAACTTTGAAAGAGAACATTAAAATAGAATTGTAAACAGTAAAATCTATATTTTAGTGAGACACTATTTACAAAACTCTAAAACTTTATTATATTTTTTATTTTAAATAATCTAAAAGTTTTAATTAATTACCACTTTATGCTATTTAATAAACTTTTTATCAATTATATCCCTTTTATATTTAATAAATTTTGTTTATACCCTTATTTAATTAAATTTATACTAATTGTATCCCTTTTTATTATTTAATAATTTTATTTATTTTATATTTATTTTAAAATAATTATTATTTAGTATAACATTTATAATAAACTAAAATTAATTAATTATTAAAAAAAACACTAATTTTAAAAAATTAAAGTAAAATACAATATTAATAAAAACATAAAAAAATTTATACATTCGTAATGATAAAATAAAATACCACTAAAATACTAAAATAAAGAAAAAATACAATATAAATTACAACAACATGTAATATATTACTTCAGAAAATTAAATGACGATCAATATGTAATATTATTTTTGTATTTTTTTTCTTTTATGAATGTAATGTAAAAGTTAACAATAAATGTAGTATTTTAGTTAATTAAATTTAATATTTTAATTTACTATTTGTATTTAAATTTTGTAAGGACTATTTTAAGTTATCTAAAATATAATATATTATTGTAATATTATATTAATAAAGGGATAAAATGTTAATTATTGATAAATAATAAAAAAAAAGAAAAGAAAGAGAATATAAGAGGGCATATCATTTTTAGAGTAAGATTTAGAGTTGTGGGTCGGAGATAATAAATAAATGGTGTGAAAGTTGCACCAAATAGAGTAAAAATTGCATCAAAATAGAGTTTTAAGTTGGAGATACTCTAATAGATTATTACTCATTATTTACTTTTGGATGCGTTTTAATTTTTGTTTTTTAGATAATGATCATGTTTGATAACAACTTTTGTAGGAACATTGGATAGATACTTTTTTTACCAAGTGTGGTAGTTTTTTTTTTTTTTAAAGTTATTTTCATACACTTTAAATTATGCTCAATTCCAGAATTTAGATTGTTTTTCTTTTGTATATAATTTTATTAGTATATTTATGAGAAGTTTATTATTGGACCACCTTTAACTTCCATTAAAAATGAATTATATTAAATTAAACTAAATTCTATCCGTACATCATATCAAAATAATTTAAATGTGGAAAAAAAAATTTAATTTTAAGTAATTTGTTCCCACTGAAGTTAACTTGTCACTTACACTATCCATAAACAGTTAAATAAATACTTATTTATCTTTGAGAGCAATCTTTATTTATTTCAATAAAATTATAAATATATAATAAAACCAATAATTCGCTACCTAATATCACCAATTTTTATTAAATTATGGATAATATCAGCATACTAGTCAATATTGTAATAATAATTAATTATCACTAAGATGTACATTAAATTAAAGCTAGTCAAATAAGTTGATAGTGATAATAGGGTTACAAGTTGGTACGTGTACCAACAGTATTTCGAAACTTAATTTTATATATATATTAAATTGCACGATATAACTAAT